>CAJPEX010000033.1:0-271465 GCA_905338405.1 Notodromas monacha | reverse complement strand
AAGATACATTTCAAAGTTTAATTATTTTAACATAAGACCGGCCACTCGCAAGCTACATCGTATGTCTGACTATACAACGCGAGATTCCCTAATGCCAGACGTTTGTTTCTTGCACACGGAGCGAAATGAAAATTATGCCCTGTAACTCACAGCTGTAGGTTTCGAAGATTGTTGAAGGTGATGAAATTCATCTCATGTTTTTACGCAGAAATTTCGGCGAAAATCTCTCATTCCTCGAAGAACTCGAGTATGGGAACAGCGAGAGGGAAATATTGGTTTAGTGCCGTATGAAGCGAACTAAGATGCTCATGAGATCATTCATAATAAGAAGAATGCTCGATGAAAATAGCATCAATGCTAACCCTTGGCGCATGATTTTCATGAATTTCATTTTTCACGATGAACCTTACTTTGGAGAGTGCGGATATGACACCTTCATGCGACCATGCTTATACTCGCGGAGTTGTTTGACGCGATAATTGTCCCACCCATAAATTGCACTGCCGTCGATTGTAGGTGTGTTTCCGTTCAAGACAGTTCGATGACCCAACGGGCAACCGTACAGGACGGCTGGGCGAGAACGCATCGGAGTTGTTTGACGCGATAATTGTCCCACCCATAAATTGCACTGCCGTCGATTGTAGGTGTGTTTCCGTTCAAGACAGTTCGATGACCCAACGGGCAACCGTACAGGACGGCTGGGCGAGAACGCACGAAGTTCTGGCAAGTACGTTGCCACTTGGAGTAGAAGTAGTCCTTTGGCGATATGTAAATTGGTAGGCAGTCATGGTGTTCCTTTCTTTTGCAGCATTCAACGCTTCTGCCCGCGTCTATGGCACAGAACTTTGTTATGCGATCATGACGTTCGTCATGTTTCAAACCAGAGTTACGTTTCGAACCATTTCCTGATTCCTCTCTCACTTTCCGAATTATTCGTTCTTTGAGGAATTGTTCTAACAATTTATCTTTTTATATTCCATGCTTGAAATTATACCTTGTAATCACTGACACAGCAAACAACCCAACAATTTTACTACATAAAATATTCAACAATAAAGATGAGAACATCTAACAGACAGATCTATTTGAAGACAAAATTTTCGAATTCAGTGCATATCAATACTTTTAGAATTACAAAATTACAAGTTCTATGCCAGAAAATCTGGATTTGCGAAGGTAATATTTAGCCTAATTGTATACCATTGGAAATTAAATACAGAATACGTCAAGTTGGAATTACAGTATCAAATTAGTAATTTATATCAAAATAATTAGAAGTCGGCAGTATAGGTTGAAAATAGAATAAAAACACGCATGGGAAAGCAAAGAAAAATTCAGGTGTATTCGAATACAGTACCAAAACTTATTTTATATCATTTCATGCATAATTTATCGCATAAAGTTTAAATTATAAATGCTGCGTTAAAAAACGTTTTCGGATTGACAGAGTCTTAAATTTGTAATTCAATATTAAATCACGAGGTGGGATAATAATGTGATTATCAGACTATTGTAGCACTATGTTTTACGTTTAAAACACGATCTCTGACTAAACACAGAGACTTACAAATTCGATGAGCATCGTCAAGGAAGTACAGTATTTGATAACGGTTTTCTCTTCGTATTGATATATCTGCTCTGGCATACAATAATATTGCTGACACGGTTAATTTAATTTCGAAGACAATTTTTTTTTCTACTTCATTTCGTCATCGCAGTCCTTCGTAAAATAGCCACAGAGATAAATCTAAACCTCAACTATCCACGAGTCAATCAACTGTCTCTTTAAACTAAACCACGTCAAATATCACACACCATCATATTCACAGGTAATTGCGCAATGCATCAAGCTTTCCTGATTCCAGAAATTATGCGCATTTTTTCTTTGTTCAAGTCAGGAATCTTTGTTCATGAAATATTTATTCTGTTCGGGTTCTTATCTGCACAAGTTACTTACACGGGAATTTATTTTCACGGTTTTACTCACCAAAAGACGACTTTGAGTCATTCGCACAGATACAAAATTGTATTCTAATTCAAAATTTAACTCACTTCTGATCCACCCTGTACATTAAAGGATCTGGCATGTTTTGAAGCAAGTGACAATGCATTTCTGATTTGGTAGTGACCGATTTTTTTTAGTATGAGAGGCTAAAAAGCAGAGTGTGTATGAATGAAAATCGATTGGGAATAATAATTACGGCAATTTGTTTATGCTTTCTTCAGATTGATTTGGACGATTCATTTTTGGGGGCTATTAAGCTCAGTCACTTGATAGTTTCGCATCTCAACTCATTAACATTGGGTCAGATTTATTCGATTAATTAGCCTTGATATAATCAGTGTTACATTACATCATTGAAATGTCAGCTTACGTCCATAATGAACCCCGTATAGAGCTGAGTTTCTTGCAAATTTTGAAGCGAGTTACAATTCGTCTTTGATTTTCCAGCGACCTGTTTTTTCAGTTCGATCATGAAAAATTGAGAGGTGTACAAGAAAAGCTGGGGTCTAACACCAGTGATCAGCGGATTGCTTCGGACGACTCACATTTAGGAGTATTAGTCTCCGTCAATTCATGGTTCAGCATCTGACCCCAGTGGTCATAGACGGTGTTTACGTAGCGTTCGTGGCGCACTGCGTAGCCGTGGTGCACCACGTTCGAGACCAATCGCGGAGACGGAAGCTCCTTACCGCGGTAACTAACCCGCGGAGCAGACAAGCCTGGAATTCGGAATCGCTGCAGCCACGGATAAGCCTCAATGCGATTCGAGAAGGGGTCCACTCACCGTCGGCGAAGTGGGGGACCACGAAACGCTTCATAGCTGTCCCAGCTCCATTCCAAGTCGGATGATGCGGGTTCATGCAGTAGCCGTCGTAACGCCTGTACTTGGAGTAGTAGCAGTAATTGCTTCCGGGCACGAAGGGTTTCGGACAGATGTGACGGACGTTGGTTTGCATCGTGTCGATCATAGGGAACACAGCCGCGGCCAGCTTCGTCGGGACGTAATGCCTGGAAAGGATACGGAAATCAATCATCAAATTCAGTCAGGCCTTTATTCTGCAGGACCAGAAAAGCTCACTTTTTTGCGAGGAGCAGCGTCGTGTCATGGAGAACGTCGCCTACATGGCCTACCAATTCAACGTAGTTATTCTTGTAGTTCGGTGCGCTATGAGACTTCATGGCAAGATCCAAAGCCTCGTTCACGTGTCCTGCCGTTATACAAATGCTGCACGAATTGGGTCAAATAAAAACAAAACTGAATGTGAGAGATGCTCTTTTCGACGTACCCTTTTTTTGGTAGCTGGAGCAAACATCTTGGAGTGTAATTCTCGTGAGTTCCTTGGTTTAGCGACAGCAATAGGAACACCAGAAGGGCACTGTAGAACGGCCGGGTGAATCCGATTTTGACGAAGCCACGATTGAATGGTTATTTAATTTTCTCACCGATTTGCCGTCGACTTTATCGATATGCTCGTCATCCTCTGGGAGAAACTTTCCCAAAAAACAGGGATTCTAGCACATGTGAACGTACCGATCCAGTCTGTAACGCACGATCTAACCGAATCGTATGTTTAGTCTCGGGATGTTGGCTCAAAATGAAAACTCGTAAAAAGGGATTGAGATTCAAAGAAGTTGAAACTTTTCTAAGTGCTCCACAACATGCGCCTGGAATTAACATTCAAGCATTAACGAAAATGTCCATTTGCCCACACGGCCTAATGATACCATTCAGCTCGGATGTGGCTGAGGCCCAGTACGAAGACATTCTGCTGACGGAGCATAAAGCCTTTGAAGTCCACTTGTGTTACAGTTTTTTTTTTAAATGTCCATTTGCCCACACGGCCTAATGATACCATTCAGCTCGGATGTGGCTGAGGCCCAGTACGAAGACATTCTGCTGACGGAGCATAAAGCCTTTGAAGTCCACTTGTGTTACAGTTTTTTTTTGTTCTTTGGCACTCGAGTGACTGATTCCACCGGGTGCCAGAGAATTGGAATGTGCTCGGTGAATTGGAATATAGTATCCAACATCGGCTGCGTGATCTTCATTCCAGACATTGCCAGATAACTGCATTAGCGATATTGCAATGCGCACGCCAATTTACCAGCAGCCCGTGATTCACCAGTCGCTGGGCAAAGCTTTGCCCACGCAGTCAAAATGACTAAGATACCGCAATTACATTCTTTGTCCTCATAAAAAGTTTATTGAGCGCATCTTCCACCAATAGAAATTTAATGCAAGCAACGAGCAGAAACCCAAACAATTTTTCATCCATATTCCAACCCACTGAAAATTATTTTTTAGTGCAAGGAAAACAATTTGGTTCGCTAGAAATGGTTGGAATTATTTTTGAGGATTGGATGAACATTTTGATTCTCTTTTTTTTGGATTCGTGGTCCTCAATTGCGAACTTCGACTTTTCAAATGATTTAAAGCCAGAACTGGATTTGATTATTGCACATACAGGTATAGCTAACGTGCATTATTCAATGCTCTTAGAGAAATATCGCACGAAGAGAGTCCTAACAATTTTCAAGCATTTAATTGCAGTTCGTTTTTTTCATCCTCATGCAACGAAACTTTTTCTGCATGCGCCAGCAACGTGGCTGAAAAAGTGGTCTGAACTTGCCATCTCCCGACACACACACAGAACACAGGAAACAAGTTGTACTTTTGGTTTAAAATATATTTAGATGTCGCTTCTCAAAAAACTGCGTCAAATTTAACGCGGTGGACGATAGTTCATGAATCATGGGTATTACCGTATTATGGGTACAGTATATGTATTGTAGGTTCATTATCATGGGTGTTACGGTTTGCATCCGGAAATTCACACCAATCCATTCCAGCATAAAAGTCCCTCAATGAGGTGGGGAATTAGATGGATTGTACGATCTGAGCCAGTGTTCCCCAACCTTTCTGTGCACGCGAACCAGCAAATTTCCATACAATATTCTGCGGACCGGGAAATTCCCGAGAAGAAAAATTGCGGACCAGCGAAGTTTTATAAAATTTCTTCAGACTCACAGAAGTTTCAGTGGTAAGAATTTGTGACGGGTATTCAAAAGTTTCTGCTTCTCTTTAAAAAATGAGTTAAGCACCAATAATGAAGCAGCTATTGCTGAATTTCATAAAAAAAAATTAGAAAGGTGGGCTTGAAGAAAGGTTTCAAAGATAATTTGATTGATGTATTAGAATAAAATGAGGAAAATTAAAAGTGAGTGAAAAATTAAAATAATGTACTTCAGCATATTAAAATATGTCTGAAATTTCATCAGGAGAATAGCCAACTTTTATTGTTCATTAGATAATTTCAACTTTTATTGTCTCTTCAAAATTTTAGGTAAAGATGACATAATTATCCCTACTCTTTGATGAGTTTATTATGCTGAAAATTTCCCGCGGACCGGAAAAAAAACTTCTGCGGACCGGCACCGGTCTGCGGACCACGCGTTGGGGAACCTTGATCCAAGCAACCGTATTCTCAACATAAAAAATCGAGTTTTCTGCAGCGCTGATCGTGTTGCGGAGAAGCAGTTAGTCAGCGTGGTTATTAACTTGAGTTTCACCGTATTTATGCGCTTTCTCGCTTGCCCAAACAACGACTGCCTTCCATCGACAGCAGTCCTTCTTCTCACACGAGCATATTCCTGAAAATTTTGGTTTCGTCATAAACTAAAAGTTGCTAATTGGGATTGGCATGCTGAAATACATGTATGTATCAGTAATTTATTAAATTGCTTTAATGAACCAAAAAAGCTGGAGCACATCGAATAGCGATTAGCTTGACACGTATCCGGCATTCGACCCTTACAGATCAAAAGTAAAAAAATCAATGAAATATATTGTTTTAAGATACAGTATTATGAACCAACATAGCTGGAACACCAGCATCGGATAACGATTAGCGAGACACGTACTAGGCGATTGCCGCTTACAGATCAGAAGTAGAAAAAATATAAAATAGATGTCGCTCCATGTTCAAAACAGGTGAACGATGCAGGAATTCATAGATTTTACGACTTTCGTTCGCTACCTATAGTGCAGCGATGCGCTAAATGGACGTTGATCATATTCCTCAGAATTTTAATTTTAAAAAATCTCGCGTTGGCAAACGCTCTTTTGACCAGCAAACATCCGACGTGAGAAGATCGGAAAAAATTCCTCAGAATTTTAATTTTAAAAAATCTCGCGTTGGCAAACGCTCTTTTGACCATCAGCAAACGTCCGACGTGAGAAGATCAGAAAAAATAAGAGCACGAGTTCTTCAACGTAGCTCAAGCAAAGCTTTATTCGAAAACTCGACTGAGCCTCAATAATAACGTCCGAAAATTTCGTTTGAAAAATCGAGGAAGCTGCGGAAGTAAGGAGAGGATATGAATGATCAGCTAGCTGATGAGAATAAATTCTTTCAAGATGGAACTCTGGATTGACACCAGCTGAAATAAGCAATCAACGCATGTATGATATAATGCTGTTCATCCGACAAACGTCAGGTGTTCCACCACCGTGTACGTGGCCAGTTTTTGGCGTGCGATTTTCTGAGGCACATCTGGAATCTACGCATATAAATTATTATGGAAGAAATAAAAAATAAAGTCTTCGTCAGCGTAACAATTTTCCAAAGAAGCAAGCCTCGGTACACACCAGCCATACGTTTACAGTTGTGACATTGATTCATCCGAAAAGTTCAAGTACTGTACTTCACCTTGAGCTGAAGCGTTGACCCGTTAAATGATTTTCATTACTTTATTGCTGTAAATAGTTCAACAGCATCTTGTACCGCGCTGCAAGTACGGCTTTGATGAGTTTTGTCTGATGGTTAATCATCGTCTTTCTACTCCGCCTCTGAATGTCAGTAGAATTGAATGCAGATAGCGACTCGTATTTTGTAATTATGCTTGATGAACGTGGAATGGGAGATAATACATTTACGACTCAGATAGCGGTGTAAAATACACTTGAGAAGCACGAACTCATTCCGCGGTTTTGTAGGCACTCTTTGTCGCTCCCTTGACGATACCTTATTTTTTTAATAGACTGTACGTTATTCAGAAAAATTCATTAATTACGTAAAAGTGTTTCAGCGGGGCGAACAAAAGTTATGTTTTACAAGTTTAAAAGGAAAAGACCCCAAATAGACTGAGGTGCAATACAGTACATGAAAAAAGTCAAAAACATCAAAGCAAACGATTCCCCTATCGTTTTGCTTTTATGATCAGTTCAGCGCATGTTCCGGGCCAGATTGAAGAATGCGGAACCTCCATATCTCGAATAATTATTCGTAAAAAAAATTATAAGAGGAAATCGCTGTTTATTGCAGAGGAACAGGAGGAACGGTCGATTGTGTTCAAATTGCCAATGATTGTTTTAAAATTGCGTTTTATTGAACAATATATTTCTTGTTGGTACAATTTTTGAGAAATTAAAAATGAACACATCAAATGTCAAGTTTTGGCGCATGCACTCGCACTTGTGACGACCACAAAAATCATAATAAAAACGTTTAGTAAAATTTCGGACCATTTCAAATTTTTTGAAGATATAACTTGATTGAGTCCACATTGAGCTTTTCATTATTGACAATTTTTCTACGGTATACATCGCAAGCAGAAAAGTTTCTCATTTTTGAAACTTACCTAGGTTTTTCTAAAATACGGTATGCCTGGTACACAGCATGCGTAACAGCGTTTGGTCGAGTCTAAATTGAGCTTTGCGGTGGATTATCGCTGCCCGAAAAAAAAAGGTTTTTTAAATTTCTCGACCAACGTTTTCAACATTGGCAACGGTTTCGTTGTACGGACCATACCATACCACTGTTG
Organism: Notodromas monacha; assembly: GCA_905338405.1. Lineage (NCBI taxonomy): Eukaryota > Metazoa > Arthropoda > Ostracoda > Podocopida > Cyprididae > Notodromas > Notodromas monacha. The sequence goes on along the minus strand of CAJPEX010000033.1, from coordinate 263,637 downwards.
GCGAAATATTATTAGGGAGAGTACATCGGTACTTGGACACTTCTCGCGAGCGTGATGCATCATCGGGGCCTGGAATCAATGTCTTCAACGCTGGCTGGTGTTCGTCACAGTTTCCCGATCACCGAGAAACGAGTTGTGGGTGGTCGCGTTTCCGGATCCTCGGACAGCGAGTAAACGACATGCATTTACTTTTTCTCCACTTCCGCTGACGTCGACAAGACATGATTCGCGAACCAGCGACTCGCAACTTGAAGCTAGGCGAAGAACCGAAAAGTTTTCGACGCAAGCAAGGCCTGTGTAATAGAAAATACTGTACTGGAACTTCTCCTCCGGTGCGGTCCAAAGGGGCTTCCTGAGCTTGTAACGAGACTTGTATCTTACCTCGAAATACCGCTGCATTTCCTGGTACTCGTCAAGGCTGAAGCAGGGTAGGATCCAACTGGGGAAAAAATAAAGGAAAGCGGGGACATTTTCGGCCTCCGATAGTCGTGGCCATCGACGAATTACGACGGGTCGCGCTGAAAACGAGCAGGAAATTGGAGGGGAGTCCGAGTGCGCTGGAAGGTTCCCTCAGCTATTTATGGACGAAAATGACCCGTGACGCGATTCTCCGTGGCCTAAAATGCCCTTCATAAACTTCCCCTTTCATCAAATGTTCCGAACCTTCGAACAATGCACGCCACCCCTCGGCTACCGATGAATCATCGGGGCAGAACGCTGATAAAATTCGCGCAAACTTCCTCGCGTGCAAAGCTCCGTGCTGCGCTATAGCCTGCGATGGAGGTGGACATGAAGGGATGAGCGCCTGGTGCCAGGGAACTTTCTTGCCGATGTGACTGAGCGGGTAATCAGCGGGATTTCCGCAGTGTCATTGTCGCACCATTCATTCAAACGGGGCTAAGGCCAGGAGGCCGTTAATGCAAATGACAGCGGCACAACAGATGGCGAAGAAGATTGAAACTGATGATTGACCCCGGTGCACTAGATTGACAGGGAGCGAGCAGCTTATCACGCTTTCGCCTTCAATTTAACACTAGAAAACAATATCGCGCGTTACGTATGAAAAATATCCCTGCCCAGGAGGCGGAAAGTGTATCACTGTGCTTCTAGCAAAAATATCGACATGGATGACGCTTAGTGCTTGAATGAATAGCCTCGAGCGATGATACACATCATCCTTATGACACGACTTTGAAATGCTGTCCAGTGTACTAAAGATAAGTGAAAGACGTTGAATAAATTATATTCAACGGAAAACATAATACAGGTATTGCCCTCCTGATAGCCATTCAAAGTTTTCGTGCGACATCGAACGAGTTCGGCTGGCAACGACGTCATTTTGAATTCTCACTGCAAACATTTTCGGCAAAAATATTGCTTGTTTCGTGATCAACAGGTTCTTTTTTGCGATTATTTCTCAGTGCTCGCGAAGCTTTTCGGAATTGTCACTTGACACGCGGGTTTCATCCGGTTTCCGCTGTGATGGCGGGAATTGGAGAGAAAAGATTGCTGGTCCTTAAAAATTTCCACTTTGACAAAGAAAGCGAAGCTTTTGCAGCTTTGTATCATCGTGAACGAATGGCTTCTTCGGCTTCGGGTGTGATCGCAGCCTCAACCGTTTTCAGACGATAGCTGAGCTGCGAACGAAGCCCAGATTGAAGACAGACATTGCCTATAAACTCAGAAAGTTTTGATTCGATAACAAAAACGGACTTGTCTGGGCTGCAAACGAAAGGCGATGACGACTGGGGATTCTGAAGACAGCCTAGTGCCAAGAGCGCAAAATGCAATGATCGAAATCATTTTTGTCGATTGACAGACGTTGCTGCTGCACACAATTGTTGAATGTTGTGTAGATGTCGCGCTCGAATAAACAAAATTTCTTCACATGGGTGTCGTCGTCATGTTGGGCTCGCAATTATCTGCCCATACTTTTTATAGATTGCTTATTGCATATAAAATGGGTTTCATTTGCATTCGTCGAATCTCAAGCCGTCCTTGCGAATGGTTCATCGATAACAGCACGATGCGTTTAATCGAATAGGAAAATCGCCAACAAAAAAGTGCAGGTAAAAAAAGAAACCATCCAATTTATGAGATTCGACGAATGCGTTCTTTTGTCCGTGATTCTTTCGTCTCCCTATAGCGTGACGGGTTCTGAAGACGCAAGCGGGCTGAAGGACCCAGTTTCCGCAATAATAAGCAGCTTTTCTCGTGCAGTGAGGCCGGCGAATTTCTCGAAGTAGCGCTCCTTTGTTGGAGGAGTAGCTTAAAACGTTGAGGTTCAAATGAGCTCCGTCTAATTTGTGGGATGACGAAAGCTGCTACTCGAATAAGTGCCCGTCGTCGGATTTCAAACGAGCACCATTCAAGACACAACGAGCCATTGTGGGTCTTGCGCCTCAACAGACGGAGATGTAACGCAGTGTAACAGAGACTGGAAATTCTCATCAAATTATGGAACCTCGGGTGTAACTGCTGATATACAGTATTTAGAAAATACAGTAATATTGAAACCCTTATAAGTTATTCAAATATTTAGATGGGACGTATTTTTCGCGAGCACGCGAATAAATTTAAATGAACGAAATGTAGGAACGAGTACAGCTCTGCAATATGTTCTGGAAGCAAATTAATTATTCTGATCAAAATCTTTCTCACCTTGTCGGCTCAAAATGAAAGACATGAACCAAATTAGTGCATGCGAATGCGTAGAGCCTTTCAGTTTTCCCTACGGAGATTCGTCCAAGATTTCGGGAGATAAGCTGTGCCATTGCTTTTCAGTTTTAAAATGTTTTCCAGCCGCAGTCAGTATATGAATGAAATACTTTTCTTCTTCACAAATGATAGTTTCTTAATATTGGACGCTGGATTTGAAAAATTCCAAGATTAAGTCGTGAAGTAATGAGAGTAAGGGACATGCCAAATAACTTTCGAAATCCATAAATATTGCAATGTCATGCTGCCAAGGATTTCACGTATGATTTAAAAACTGCCGTGAATTTGGAGATCATCTCAGAAATTCATGTAACCATCCCACGCATGGATCACGAAACATATTCCTGCTGTTTCCGGCTTGTTTTGATCAAGCTAGGTTCTATTTTTGACGACACCTAAATGGGATGATTTTCAGCGTCACGCTAGATATGATAGGAACTACTCTGTACCATCAGGAAGGCGACTCGACGAATGTATGGAACGATGTTGAGCTGGATATGCACATTAAAATGGGAATACAGTACAGCATGGACTCATGGCATGTTTTGCATTCACAAAGAATCCCGCGTTAAGTTTCTTTCATGTTGGGCTCGTCACAGGTAGCTTACAGCTTTATAGAGAGCATGCATGAAAAACAAAAACAAAAAATGATCCTGTTCAGGTTTTCATGCACGATTTGAGATAAATCAGGCGTAATAAATTTCACAGTAAGCAATTTAAAAGGTTTATACAAAAGCGTTTCTGAACTCGAGGCAATTTCAACGTTGGAAATGGTGACTGTCTCTTGTTGAATTGTAAGGGGATTCCTGCGAGAATTATGTCAGGAAACTCTGTTGAGGGATGATTCCAGCAGAATAATTCATACTGTATGAGGCAGTATATTATTCTGTTGGACTCACGAACGAATTCTTGCTGGCTCATGAGGCATGAGGAGTCAGAACTTCTGTTCAATTGCGTGGAGTAAATCGGAGGATTCTAGGATTTTCGCTCCAAAAGAATGATTTTCAAAATGGACTGCAGGACACGCCTCTACAATGAAGATATAAAAATGCCCTTCCTGTATCGTTTACAAAGTTGAAACAAATAATTATTGTGCTGAATCATGGTAAAAAAGCCATTAAACGATAAATATTCGTGAACAGAAACGATATCATTCGGCTAGGAGAAGAAAAAAACGTATTCGGGGCCTCTAGAATTTAGATGAAAGCTTCTAAAATTCTGTGAAAGATCCGGCAGGGGTTTACTCAACTTTTACGACGATTAATCGTGGGTGGTTGTATGGCTAAATGTCATCATTCAGCCGTTCGTTAATTGCTGGGAATATCCATCCGTTGAATTCTTCTTTTCACTTCATGTAAACGAAAAAGTCGAGACGATAAGAGATCATGTACTGTAGCATTACTTTCGGTCTAGGCAATACAGTGTGCTTGTATACTTGTATCAGCTAGCAGATTATGTATATCCTCACCCCTTGACGCAACAATTGGTTTTCACGGAGAGTCAGACAAAAATTTTCTGCCGCACAGAATACAGATTATTTTTATATTATTTTTTGGAGGCTTCTCGTCTGGAATATAACATGAATGATTCTTTTCCGTCATTAACACTTCATATTATGTACAGTGAAGAACACTTGGGAGCGACTCAGTGTAAATCAGCTGCATGCGCATTTTCATAAAGCACCTTTTTAGTATAAAATAATGTCTAGGCATTCGGACATTTTTGTGACGCCCTATTTATTCCCAGAAATTCTCCGAACAAGTTTCTGACCATTCCATGTTCTATGGTAATTAGAATTTGATGATAGTTCAGCGAGTGCTGTGTTGAGAATTCATGGACATTCGCAAGAACTCCACCATCCCTGCTCGCTGCATTCGAACATGCTCATGTTCGCATGCATCATATCCAATTACAGCTTTAGCCCCATCTCAGTTTCTTCGAAAAGCCAGATCATGAAGTGTTCTGATTTCTCAGGAGGCTGGGTTTAATTCGGAATTGGTTTATCCGTCTTTGTTCGATCAAAAATTCGCATTGCTATAGCTTTTCTTATCAGCTAAAATTGCTTCCCAATTGATAGAGCCAGCTGTAAGTTAAATCAGAGAGATGTAAAAATTAAGATTCGCTTTTATTTTTTTCAGTCTGAGAGAGTCAGTGAAAATATTAATTAAGACGATTTGTTCATTACTGTATTTGAGAATTGTTTCGCAAAGGGAATTTTGAAATGATGGGAGTAAAACAACAGCTCAAACACAAAAATGTGCAGGAAACCATAAAGCCCATTATTATTGAATGCAGGAGTTGATTGGATGTAAGTAACGTTCGCTGTTGCCAGTGGATACTGTAAATTTCAACTGCCTTACTTCTGATTGTTGTGAAATGAACCCCATTCTCATTCGAATGTATAATTATTTTTTAGGTATAGAAGTACATATTGAGCATCGTTAAGTCAGTCTTCGTTCTCTCAGGGTTCTAGAGATTAATTTCGATTTCTCCTGTTTGTTTTCGTCTGCCCCCCGAAGAAGTGTGCGTTGATGAGCGAGACATGTCCTTGAATGCATCGCACTTTTTTTTTTTTTTTAGCTCATATTCTGAAAGTATTATCTTCTCATCCTTTCCGTTATTGCAATTCCTTATATACTGGTGAGTTCCGTGCCGATCTCTGATGTCATGTCACTCCTCTTCTCTGTATACTCGCAATCCACACATATTTTGGAAGTGCTGAGGAATGAGGATGCTGCGGCTGATGACAGACAGTACTGTACACGTTCGAGTCAGATTCTGCAGTTAATTTCTGGATGAACTGATCGTCGCAGACTACGGTAAAACTTTTATCGAACTAGTCTCGAGGCATGCATGGGTGAAATACCAGAATTTCTCCAGCTATAAACTAATACTCGTCAGTCCGACGCGAACATGTACGTACACCCGAAAGCAAACTGATTCGAGCAGATTAAAAATGGTTGGGCTTAGTGTAGAAAAATTTTACTGTATATAGGACAAAAGACTCGGCTCTTAGATTTGATGCAGATTAGACAAGAAAAAGTACAGGAGATCGATTTATGAACTGTGGTTTTCCTTGAACGGCTCCACATTTCACTCTGAAAATATAGCGTCTAGTTGAAGCTCATTCAGTGTTTGCTCGAATACCGGCAGTTCTATAATGGTTTCGTGGCATTGCTATGAAATAACTGGGACACACATTTTAAGCGAAAGAAACTGGAAAGAAAATTCCATGTCCTTTTTATTTGGTCTGAGGTATCTAATTTTTGTGGTTGAGTGCTCTTACAAATGACTCTCAAGCAGTCATCCAGGCAGAAATATTCAATCGTTTAGTTGAGACTCAAGATAGATATTCCAGGGTTGTTCGAGGCTTTTTATCACATTGTTGGGCGACTTATTGACAGGACGGTTTAGGAAATCTGTTTTACCATTGGCAGCAGAATCCAGCTTCTAGCTATCGCAGTTCGCTCTTGAAATAAATGCACAATATCGTGCAGCATATTTATTTATGAGTTCAATTTTTATAAAAACTCGTGGATCCATAAATTTTGTTATGGGAGCTTGCACAGCTTATCTGATTAATGCGATGCATGCTGTAGGACGTATAATTTGGAAGATTGTTATCAACACTTACACCGGTTCCATTACTAGGAATACTTGACACCAATTACGTCGTTCTCAGTGTATTTACATGGATCGGTGTCACCGAATGAAAAAAATGTTCATTCGAAAATCCGAATCAAACATGCGGCTCAAGGAAGAACAAATATGAACAAATATTTATGACTTGGCAAAGCCAAGTCATAAAATACTGTAAATCCGCTATATTATACTGTATCACGAAGAGGGTGAGAAATTGCAGGATCTGGGTATTCTTGCTGTTATCGAACTAGTTCTGCCGACCACTTTCGCTTTGTTCGAGATGACGACTTCCTAAGTGATTGGAAAGCAACATTTTTGTGACAATCGTGTGATAGACTCCCACGATTGCGTAACATTACGACATTACGAGTTGTAATCCGCTGGAATACATCACCAGCGACCGTGGTCTTCAGAAATCAAAAGAATTGAAAGCATTTATCCCATCAGGATCTTTTCACGACTGAAAGCACTTCGAAAGTGCACCTTCTTTACACGCCTCTGAGACCCAAAGCAGCCTTCTCAAGAGATGCTTTTCAAGTATTCCGGCAAAGAATTGACGTCAAAACATCACAAATTGCGGGGCTCTACCTATTCAGAAAAGTTAGGCATGCCTTGATGAACCCGACACCCGAAGAACAAAGGAACATACAACTTTTGGTTTCTTTTTTCCGTCCATTTGCCAACTTCCTGAAGTTTCGTCTCATTAGAACGATGTTGAGCATGCTGAACTTGAATTCTTTGCCCTTTTTGTCTCGAAGAAGAATCAAATTCGCGCTGAAGTTTGTTGGACGTATTCGAAAAATTTAGCCGCGAACCCGCGATCGATTGACCGAGTTTCGCCAAAGCCCGACGCATCTAAAATTAATTTTTTTTACAAGCAAAAAAAGAAAAGAGTCTGCAATCTTATCATCAATTGAATGCTCAGCAAAACAACTTGGAAAAAACTTGCAATATGCGAGGCATGAAATCCTTCACAAAAGAAAATGCATGTGTATCATGTCTTACATAATTTTGCACGTTTATTAGTTACGTTTTTGAAAATTTGGTTAAATTAAATTATTTGCAAGCTATTGATTGGATTGGAATGTTCGTTCTTGACATAATCATCTCTGCAGATCACTACATCTTCAGGTATCAATTGCAGTGAGCTATATCCCGATCCGTTCGTTCGTTTACACACGAATCCGATCAACTGTGTCCCTAAAAACGAAAACAACACAAACCCACGGTCAGTTTGAGGAACGCAACATGCGTGTTCAAGCGAATTTTTCTGATCCTCGAATTTCATTAATATTTTCATTCCCCGATTTTTATGCAGGTATTTCAGTTTCGCGGTAAATATCGATTTAATTGCTAATTTTCATCTTGAATACATTCATTATGTACAGTAAATTTCCCGTTCTATATTATCACTACTTATTTTCAATTAAAAGTACTGTAAAACTTTGAACACCGGGCTTCGATTAAATTTAATTTCATGTATAGACCAGCCGAAAGTTGAATTGATCGAACGGAAACCAGTTTTCCTGTTTTTACCGTCCAATTTTAATTTTAACCAGTTTTATCCCTCTGTTGGAAGAATTATCTGATTTATTTAACTTCATCATAAGATTTGCATATTAATTTTGAACAATTCAAGGTGGGCCATTATTTCTTGCTGTGATCAAATAATGAACTGGTGATATTGTCAGTGATTTAATTTTTTAATCGAACGAAGAGTGTTTTTAAATACTGTATTTGATTGTATCTCTTAGGGCAAAGGAACCTGATAATTTTCCCAAATAACCAAAGTTCGACTTGAGGCATGCACATTGTAGCCTGAATACTTGCGGTTCTGCTGCACTAATATGTTATTTTGCTTTTCATTGTTCACGCAAGTCTCGGCTTGTCGAGGAAGTGTCGGAGAAACTTAGGAAACCAGGATGAGATCTAATGCGACGCTTCACTCGTTTAATAAGGTATCAAAGCCTTTCGCCAAGAGAACAGAAGCACGTGTGGGTGTGGGTCGTAAACGTTGTGTGGCAGCTTGTTTCAGTTAAATCTGACATGGCTAATGGAGAAAAGTGGCGTTTTTTTTTTTGTTACCTGCTGGCACTAAGATAAGGTGTTGGTTGCATGACATGAAGCAAGAGCATGCTGGGCGTGCTAACGCAAAAGAAAGGTAACCCAGCATGCCCTGCTTCCTGGAGTTTCCGATTACGTCTGGGAGCAAATACTTGGGGCATATTGCTCCCCGCGCAAGCCGGTGACAAAGCTTTTGTCTAGTCACGCGGAATCCGCGATTAAAAGGGTGTTGGCGCTACAGAACGATGCGCACCGTTTAATGGGAGGTACTGAGTCATCAATTCTTCATGTAGCTGTGATACGTTGGGTCGCCCAACAAAGCCGCGACCGCGGAGGAATCGGCGCAAGGCGAGAGTCAGATACGTACGACATTGTCGCTGACTGTATGGCGAAGGCCCCCCGAGATTAACCGCGCAGTCCGGAAATGGGAATTCCCCGCAAGGACCAGGTCTGCACGACGTCATCCTGCTGTGCGTCGCACGATATTGCCCTAGGCCAGCATCCGAAACCGGATACAGAAGAACGAGCAATTTTTTTTTTTTTTTGCAGAATAAAATCCTGCTGGGTGCGAAGATTGGGCGGGATTTCACTCAGGCTTTAGAATGCTTCGAAGCTCTTCGACTCCCCCCTATTTTTTTTTAAACCCGAAGCGTTGTGAATGATCAATGAATCTGTGGACCCCTCGTCGAATCGCTGGCCACCATTCACTTCCTCTGAGTGTTGCTGGTTTGACACGCAATGTCAAATTCCAGAAACCTATGTATATTCACTCCTGGTGATCTCTAATTTCCCATATAACGGCATGCTGCTCTTTGCATTCTACTCATATCCTTCCGGTCCCAATTTATCAAAAAGTATTTCTGTGAGCTCAGATAGACCGGGTGACCAGAGTTTCTGTGTATTTCTTGTCGATGGTTCGCCGACCGCTATCAGAAAATTCCAAGACACGAGCTATATAAACATATACAGCACACCAACGGTATACAGTAATATCGATTCGAATATAAAACACCATCGACTAAATTAGCTCTTTTATTTTCTATGCGCCAAGAATGATAACAGTTTCACGTGCAAATATAAGACTTTTTTCCACTGCATTCAATACCTCCAGTGTCAGACGAACCTGCTGATCTTTCTCATGTTTCAGGCGCACCCCGGATTTCGTATCAAATGCTTCCAATATAAATCACGATCCTACCACTTGTGCTCATGGTAAGAATTTTTTCGGCTGGGTTTGAAACGACTTTTATTCGAAAGATTTGGAGCGGAATTGGTATTTATTCCCGCACTTCGCTTTCGAGGTCAAGACTACATTTAATCATATACCTGTATGAGACTGCGTCGACCATGAAACACCATCAACTGTGGTGTGATTTGCACCCTGGCTTTTTGGTTTTTTCTCAGAAACTAGTACAGTACATACTATTTTTTATGTAGTTACAGTGATCTACAATTCTACAGTATGCGTGTTCTTTAAAAATTCAAGAACAGGTATGGGAAAAAATTTACATGATATAGTTCATGGAAAAACGTAATCAAATAATGCTACTTCAACCAAAGCGCTTTACACCTTATGAAAATGTTAGCTAAATTGTATCGAAAATTCTCGAAATAACTTCCCATTTTGATGTTATGGCCGATGGATCAGGACCGTTATCCGAAGCAGTAAACAGCGATTAGAAAGAACAGAGCAACGGAAATTTCCAGAATACTGTATTTGCTCTTCGTCCTCCGTAATTCCCCATGTCGGCATTCTGCTCGTTTCATTCCGCCCATCCTTCCGCTCCCAATTTATCAGAGGCATTTCGTTGTGCCAAGAACGACCGGATGATCCGAGTTTCTGCCGATTCCGCGTCGCTGGATTGCAGACCGCATATCCCTTTCCTGCCTTCGTGACGTTTCTTCCGCCATTTTCGCCTGCATCTTGGCCGAATTTATGCGACGGGCGTCACCGTTCGTGCTAAACAGAAATTAGTTCACGTCGTGCGATGAATCGCGGGTCGCCTCGGTTGATCAGCATTAGCCTGGAAGCGGACCACGCAAATGAGGCTGCAGATCGTTACGTTGACGCCCGAAGGCCCGAACATTGGTCTCAAACTATATTTTTTTTTGTCACGTGACCTGGATCCTGAAAACCCGCATCGTGTCCAGAGCATGCCGTGATTTATTGCACGAGGGAAGGATCCGCGTGACGAGCACCTGTGGATGCGGTCGCAATTTTCTTCCGAACTCCTTCTCTATTTTTGAACTGCGATAAAGCCTATAATCGGATAAACACGCGAAGGTCGCATCCTCGCTGTCAAAGTCGAATTTTCAGGATCGAGCAAGTTAGTAACAGGACTTAGTTCGAAGATAGTCTGTCGTTGAGTGCTTCGTTCAAGAATTTATTCCTTCTTTTTGAAGTCGAATTGTTTCCCTCTCTTGGAATTGGATTTGAAGTGTTTTCACAAATTAGTTCCTCAGTGCACGTGGAAGAGACTCCGAAAATCCCACGCATTTGAGACAAACGAGTACCATCACGCAGTATTGTTTTAGGTCAAGGGTTCTCGACCTTGTTGACTTATGAAATACTTTTCACCATGAATTTACAATATAGTGGAACCATTTTAAAATTGATTTGTTTGGCAAAGCCCGTTCCGATGCATTTTCGATGCTTATGCAGCAGAAGTTGAGGATTAGGACTCATACCTTGAAAAGTACTAAAAACGTTAATTTGCAGACCCTCTGTAACTTGACAACACAAAAGTTGTTTGGGCGTAATTTGGACATTAGAAAAACATTTATTTTGATGGACGAATGATGCGCGTTTTTGGCTTACAATCGTTGGGTCGGATTGCGTAAAATATTCTCCCTCTCGAATGCGTGCGATGCTGGTTCAAATTGAAAGTAAGTGCTTCGAAACCTGTAAAAAAAATGCATGGTAAAAATAAGGCAGAACAGATTTTTGGCATCAAGGCATATTTTAATTTCAACCCACATCAATAGAGAGTCAATTTCCTTTCACGCTCTCTCTCGTAATGGAGTAGGTTTTCCAACCTTGATCATGTTTACGAGAGCGACAGGATGTGAGTCGAAACAGTCGGCGGAAATGGCACAGGGATTGTGAACATGGCTCGCTGAACGACGAGAGAAACTGAGAGTGAAGTTAAGGAGATTCTGCAGAAACTCTCTGAATAGAACGTACGCGTATCATGCGCCTAGTGAGCATGGAGTGCGACTCTGTCGTTAGAAGCCAGAGCGTAGTTGAGAACGCTTTCGAATGCCGGACAGAGTTTTCCAAGAGCTATATAGGCAAGGTGCGGAAAACGGGTCAAATGTTTCGGATGGAGGGGGGGGGGGGCGCCAATGTGTAGTGAGTCTCTGGACGGCAACGACAAGCCGGAGAGATCGATCCCCGGGAGAGTATCTCTCGGTTGATGGTAATCAAATATAAATCCAACGCAGATGTCGTCTAGTTGTGCATGCACTCCGGAAGCGAATCCCGGCACGATTCCATTTATGCCGTGCGACTGCTCGCTTTTCATTCTTTCCCGGAAGTCGCAGCAACTGGATGGCACGGGAGCGTGAAGTCATCAAGTCGTTTGTTATCACATTTGGACCTCGGCACGAGTCGGGGATGAGACCCCCTCGCCCCGAGTTGCAACTCCGATTCACCCCCTTCGAGTCGTGGACGTCGTGGCGTTTCTTGAAAACGGCGATTGTTGCTGGCAAGCCCGGTGTTCAACTATTCGGCAACACCCAAGGGCAGAACAGCCTCCATCAGCACTCACATCTGCCCACCCCCTTACAAAAGTCTTAAAATTATTTTCAAAAATCACCCAGTCCAAAAATATAAAGACTGGGTAGCTAGAAAAATATCGGAAGAAATTCTGGTGCGGAGAAAACTTTGGGAAAGAAAATGGCTGCAAGAGGATGACGCGAGAAAAGTTGGCGACGAAAAAATGGGAATTTATCGGAAATGAAGGAAGGAAACGTAGATGGAGAAAATAGTTCAAAGAAAATTTAACTCGAGGAATGCCGCGAGCAAAAAATAGATGAACGAATGAGGCCTCGGAACAAACGGAATTTCAAAAGAAGGAGTATCTTTCGCACCAATATGATAGAACGGGACAGAATGCGTCTAAATTAATTATTTCCCTTGACTAAATTCTACTGCTTCCCGCAACTTCTATCTCCGAGAATTTCCTCTCTTGGATTTGCACCCATCATTTTCTCTACCTACGAAAAATGTTTCCTCTTTCGTCTAACGGAATTTTCTTGACACCGGCGTTTTCTTCTTATACACATTGCAATCAAATAATAATCCAGAGTTTCCGACTGCGAGTTCTTAATTTAACTTCACGAACTATTCCTTCTTCAATATTGTCGTCATATTCTTTTAACGTGGGACATTTGTGGGGCATTGCAAAGAACTGATGGAAGATTTCCGTGTATTTTCCGCTTTGCTATATCAGAATGCGTGATGAAACTGTCAACAGAATGCGTATCAATGCTTGTAATCAGAGATTTAGGATATGAAGCAAGAAACAACCTTGCGAGGGACATTGGAAAAACGTTAAATCATCATTAAATTTTCATCCATGCGCAACTCGTTACGAAACTCGTCACTCCGTCAAACCGAAGTTCATATATATTTTCTGATTTTATTACGATATCACGTAAGGCAATTTTTCACTATTTTCAAAACTTTTACTTTACTTCAATTCAGATCATGTTTTCTGCAAAGAATGTTTTTAAACGACGACGAAGGTGAAAGCACCTCGTGACAGAAAATATACTGTGAGATTTTTTTTACAAAGGCTCCGCGAGTACCAGAAAATGCCGAGTTTGGAATGGGACGAAAGAGTGCTCTGCAGTGAGTGGAACAACTTCGTGCGTTGTACAGTGTGTCTTCAATAGCCCCTCACGAAGGTTGGGCGTCCAATCATTCAAGCCCGGGAGATTGAGTGATGCCATTCCCCCGCGGTGATGTTATCCATCAAGCCAACGATGGACAGAGTGTTGTTGCCGGTCAGTAGCTACTCCGACTCGATCGGGTGACCGACTGTCACGCAAAACCCTCTGGATGGAGTAGAATTCGCAGGGTTTTACGCACAGATGCGCCTCTAGAGGCTGCGATCCGGCCGAAGACGCATCGCATCGGGCTCGAGGTGATGGTAGCCGCATTTTCGACCGGTTAGCCTACAAAGCTTCCCCCCTCTCAGAATGAATAACTAATCTTCTCCGAAACCCAGCCTCCGTTTCGGCGAGATTGATAGCGGGAAGATCAAGAGATACTGATGGGCTGCGCATCTCATGCAACCCCAGGGCACCCACTTCCCGAACCCCTTTTTTTTTGTCCTCGGGTAACGCTCGGCTTGGTGCACGCGCCGCCCATAGTTTTTCTCCGGCTTCCGCGGGATGAAATCAGCGAATAATTATTCTTCTCCCGGCGTGATTTCGTTCGGGACAAATCATTGGCTGACTTGCCGATTCAGGCTGGCTTTTGCGGATCTCTAAACATCAATGACCAAACATGGAAAAAAGAGCCCATCTCCTCCGCGGGAATCGCGTGATGTTTGAACAGAATATGAATGCTGGGCTCGTTCTCCTTTTTTCCCCACCCTCAGAAGGAGTCGGAGTAACGATCAGAATTCTTCCATGAATGAACGTACGGCTCAATTGAACCGCATCGGGCCCTGCTCAAATCATTCATGCACGCAACATGCACGACTTGCATGGAATTCGTCTAACTGCCTAGCCCAATATTGAAATTTCCGTGGCTCTGCTCCGAACAAATAGAAAAAAACATGTCGAATTTTTCTTTGTCACGTTTAATGAAAATCCTGCGTTCTTCTGACGCATTCGAGGTCGCGGCTTTCATGTTTCTCTTGCAGATCCGAAGCATAATCCGGAGAATGTTCGAACATCTTTTGGCTGCTTTAGGTAAAATTAAATTATCTTTTACAATAGGAGAAGATTTGATCGTGAAAGTCGTTTGAACAAGATGTTTTAAAGCATATACCATACAAGATGTAAACATGCTGGATACTACCGCGGGGACTTGGAATAGCAGTTGAATCAAACGCTTGAATGAATTAGCTGAAAAACTGACCTGAAGCCATTTCCTTTAGGAAGTAATGAAGACAATCAAAAGGAAACTTTGGCTTGAATCATCTCTCGTCATGACAAATTTCTGGAGGGTTATACTGTAGTTCGGTTCAGCTTTGGGTTTTCTCCGTCCAATGATATCCTAATTGGTAGATAAATTGAGTTATAAGTCGTTTGGTTGGCTTCGATGACAATTCATGGCGCTCACGTAAAAGTACAAGCAATATCGCGTGGTCAAGATAATCCTAATTAGTGAATACAATCAGTATTTTTCCCCTTCAAAAAGGAGTGAAACTGCTGCATGAAGAACGATTGTATTTTGGCCTTTGTCGAGTAACATGGAAAACATCGCATGTGATTTCGGCAGCAATTTGATCTCAGATTATCGATTGAACCAGTTAACACTATGATAAGAAACGTTGAGATAAGAAATCCAACGAGTGGAGAAATCCATGATCCTGGAATCTGATGTGCTGATGAATTGGTCGATGCCTCTCGTCCTATTTTGGAAACAAGGGCGAATAATGAACGAATTTTCGAGCACACCTGAGATGCATATTTCATGACGACAGGAGTTCTTTTCTTAAGGTTGTGGGAGGGCTGCGTGCTTCTCCGGAAATAAAGAATGGTCTGCTTTGAAACAGGGAAGGAAACAGCTAGGAAAGCTCGCCCCGTGTCCCGTGGGAATTCGACCGCGAAGAGTGTGAATGAATAAAGAATCTACTCCACGGCGTTCGGTGACAAGGAAAAATTGCTGGGTCGGCCGGAACCCCGGGGTTAGCTCCTTTTTCCCTTCCTCAGGCGTGAAGTACCGTGTTCCGGAATTGATGGAATCAGACAAACCCCAGGTTGCGGTGTCGGGGTCTCGCGGGAGCGGAATCACAGCCCGCCGAACATTCGCGGCTCAGCTCATCAACCGTTGACGAACGGGATCTACGCGAGCATCCCAACCTCCTTTCCCATTTCCCCCACGACCTAGCCTGCCTGACCTGGGAACTTTCTTGAGAGATCGACAAGTCAAGAACTTCCGACGAAACCTATCTCCATCCGCAAACCAGCTCACCAGCACCGGGAGGAGCTTGATCATTTGCCAGAGCAAACTCTTTCGGATGCTCGTTAGTCGCTGATTTCCTTTGAACATCGGCCATCCCTACTTGATATCTCAATCTCATTAGTCTCGTTGGCTCGTCGCATTCATCAATGTGCGGCACTCTTTTATCTCGTCGTCTGCATGTACAGTACCTTAACGACGCGATATTCAATCCCTGTGCTCGGCCAAATTGCTGGTCAGAGAAGCTGTGGGCAACTCCGCAAACATGGGGAGCTTCTTGTGCAAGCATTGTCTTCATGACAGCCTTTCGGCACGCGTTCCTAAATTATTCACTCGCCAGACGATAAGTAGTAGTACGCGCTTTCGAGAAAATGGGCGGGCAAAAAATTAATTATTCAACCTCCTGTGCAGCACAGCTAGATTACAGCGAGGAAAAGTCAAATCTTTCGTTTATAATGGTACGGAGTGAGTGCACTACTAGAGAGTCAATATAACCTCACATTTATCGAATGAGACGATGCTTCTATATGGATACTTCAAAGGCGATACTTGGTACTGACTTTTCGCCTTTTCGTCGTTAACAGAGAGTATGGCAGAAACTTGATGACTCGAATTGCGTTTGATCTTCCTCTGCATCGATACTCGAGCATTCCCGAAGTTTTTTGCTCCTGTCAGAAGTGCCGGAAATTCGTCTTCCGAGCATGCAGCTCTCTCGAAGTCACGTGTGTATTGGCGGCCGTCAGACGCCCATTTCATTATTATTATTTTCTTTTTTTACAGAACACGGTGAATTTTAAACCAACTGCCATAGTTTGTATTATATTTAGCTTGATGAGTTGAGTTTTTTTTTTAAATTTCTACTCATCTCCATATTTCTGTCACAAGAGGTTATTGGAAAAAAGAACATCGTACTATACAGTATAGTACATGTACAGAGGTGGTTGGATTTCGAAGGTTGCCACGCACAGCATTAGTTCGAGAATTTCGGGTTGCGACCCTGACTGAAGAGAATCCGTTGTAATTCGCCTGTTTCTGAGAGGGCTAAGTTTCCTCATCGGTATGCTCGCGGTGATTTAGGTTGAAGAAATTATACTATGGATCAAACCATATGGTAAGTCCAAACGTCGCATGCAGTCAAGAGCACGAGCGATCAACACGCACCGCAGGGTATGAAAAATTACACTTGCAGTGCATTCAATTTTCCGATGTCAGCGAAAATCCACAATTTCGTTTCCGTTGTAGAGAATTATTTTGAGCTTTCTAGCCTTCCGGAATGCTTGACAGATGATACACCTGCATTTTAAAAATTGGTTGCGTTCAGTTGAAGATAAAAATTAAAATACCGCTCAAACGAAAGATTGAGAAGAAGCCAGTCCGAGCTTAAAATATTCCGTTCGTCTATCGTAGGCATTGCCATTCAAGTTCGGGGCGTTTGGAAAATGTTCATTTTAATGCACGACATCCGATAATTGCATATAGTATGCTGTGTAATTATTTTGGAATTAAGACTCTAAATTTGATGATTGAAGTGCTAAAAATTACTCAGTCTGAGTTTTTTTTTGTAACCCGAGCAAGTTCAAATATCAAACGGCTTGATATGACGTCAGAAAAATACTCATCGCACCATGAAAAGAAAACGTCGCGTTTTTTGCTGAGCGATTATAAAAATCTTAAACGGGGATTCAAAAGGAGGAAGGAGAAACCTTTCACCGCTTTGGACTGTTCAGCACTCGAATCAGCTTTTTTGAATAGCGTGCGTGCCCAGGAAAATTTTGTGCGAATATAGCCTAGAATGTCACCAAATACAGAAAAACTTCTTTGCGTGCGTCCTTGTCGTAGCCAACCGACTCGGGAGCTCATGAGTGAATCGATAATCTTCCCAACGTGAAGTTTCTGACTTCGGAGTGGGTTAGCATTACTGTGTGCAGTTTCTTCTAGGAAAAACGAGAATGCGCCCACACTGGCGAGCGTTGGGCAGAATCGTACAAATTGTAGCATCCTACGGAGAATAAGGACAGATAAAACTACAGTATAAAGCTCGGATTTCCTGGACAATAAAGTTTATTGTGCCGTAGAATAAAAGGAAACATTTATCAATTTCCGCTGGAACAAATCATTCACCGAGAATGATTAACCAGTTTATAAATCTTGGTCAACACTTTTAAGAGGGATCCCTTTACTCCTCATGCCAAGTATCAGAGCATGCATGACCTTGACAGCCGCATACAGAGATAACTCTTACTGGAAGACGTTTTGTCAGGAGAACAGTTGGCTAATAATGAACACGTGGCTAATGCACACAAGTATAACCACTCAAGCATGATGAGATGATCGCTCATGTAAGAGTAGAATTTCCATTTCAGATTGCATATATGCAAGCATTTTTCATTAGCCCTTCTCTTTGATATCCGAGAGCAGCGTAATTTCCAGGTTTACGTCATTGCAAAACAAACAACTGCTACTTTCATGTACAATCTTCGAAAAATTAATTATTTTGCGCCCCTGACATTTACGAATGTTTTTTTAAAAATAAATGTTTTTTTAAAAATAAATGTTTTTTTTTAAATAAATGTTTGTTCAAAATCCTTGATAAAATTCTATAGAATCTTCGACAAAAAATGATGTAAGCATTTTTTGCCAAACAATTTTCGGCTGAATGTTTCACTTTTGATTTTTGCACTCAATATTTAACCACTGTATTTAAAAATGGAACGTAATTGAATAAATAAAAGTTCTGATGAAACGTGTTTAGACTGATTCCTTCCTGAATAATTATTCATCATATCCGGAGTAAGCAGCGAACAATAATAGCTCAAGGGAGTTCTCCGCCGCTGGAAATATTTTTGAAAGAAACCAAGGCTTCTGAAAAGAGCAGTGTCTATGCAATAAATTCCGTTTTTATTTCCATCGTAGGAGTACAGGTGCTTTTTCGAATGTTCCAAGCTTAAACTCAATTTTCCTCGTTTCCGAAAATCCTTTAAGTGAGAGAAAAGTGAATGAAATTTCGCAAACGAAAGGAACGGTGAGAGATTCAGTGAACAACAAGGTAAACTAGTTACGCCTACCCTGCAGAGTACTTCGTATATTTCGATAAATTTCGAAAGAGGACTGGAAACACATCCTGACATTCAAGTATACAGACATTCAAATGCTCTAGAATGCAGGTCAGATGACTTTTATCATCTGATCCAAATTTTAGAAGTAAATGGTTAACTGTAAGGATGCTCGAACATCATCCTTTTGGGCCCGATTCTCTGATCTGATTTTGAAATACAGTACTGTACTCCTAACATAACTGTGTGCACAAACACAACGAACCATTAGAAAATTATACTGACAAAAAGCCGCACAATTTTAAAGCTCATTTTAAGTCTCATATTTCGCTGAGGCTAATGTATTTCAAGTATTCAGTCGATCTGTATTGATTCCGAGAGAACATACCCGAACAGATGAAGCTGATTACAAAGGTACCCTTGTGCTCATGCTGTTGTGTTCCCAACAAATAACCAAAAGTTCCATTTGGTTTTCGAGCCCACGACAAGAACTCGACAGAAATGTGTCATACCTACTGCAGCAAATCTGCCAGAAGTCCCAAAAGACATTTTAGATAATTTTCTGAGGCTGCTGTAATTTTTACGGAATTTCTTGAAAGTTTTCTTTTTGAAACAGAGACGTTTCTTTTAAATCGAATAATTTATGCTACGATAGCATTGACTTTTTAAATCGCTTCACTCGTTTCTCCTTGCACTCTGTTCAAAGCATAATTTTTCTGTTGATTTATCATCAGATACAATGAGGTTTTTTTCTTTTTTAGTTCTCAAGATTTCCATGGATTAATAATCATGAATTATTGGTTTGGAAATCGAAAGAAGCATGGAAGAGAGGATCTTCGATGTAAAACGCGGTGTCAAGCGCCGCACGAACCCTATTTTGAGTAGTGCAAAATGTTTATTCAAAATCGATGCATGGTTTACAAGAAGCAGGGCAGCGGAAATCATCCTTGGCCATGAATCGTGCTCCGAAACCGGGCTTTTACCCACATTCTAGTATTATTTTACTCGGCGAGTCAAGATATCGACAATGCCACGAGAGCTCACGAAATCGCTCAAAACACCGGGGTTTCATTTCCGGATGTATCAAGGAAGAAAAGGACGAAAGAACCCCGATTTAAATCTGGCATCGGAAAACGAGGTCACTTCGCGGCCGCGATTCGAGTGTTTGCCCCGGCGGTTATCCTGGAAATAATTCCGCTAATGAGTGAGGGCGAGCTTGACGGCATTTCCTTCCTAGCTCGTGTAAACACGTGCCAGGTGACATCCCACAGGTACTGTACTATACACTGTGTCCACTGGGTTCGGGGAGGGGAGTGTGGGGAATTGAATCTGTTTCATAATCGATTCCCGCGGCGGTGCATCGGACGCGCTCGTGGTACAGCGTACAGATAATCGGACGTCACGCGGCAATAAGTCTCCTTTCCGCCTCGACTCGCAGCCGCTGCAGGGACCATTATCTAGTTGTCACCGCGATAAATCGCTCGGACAGCGAACCGAGCTAGAGGCGTGCACCAATCTCGGCACGCTTCCTCCAGAGGCGTCCGTGACAAACATGGATCTCGCAGCGACGCCAGCTGTTCCGAGGTGTCGGACAGCTAGAAACACAGTAGTGTGCCAGTACGGAGTGTTTCCCGACGCCATTCTGCCAACACCGGACGAACACATAAACCCACGCGGCCTGTTTCGCTCGGACCCGCGTTTGTTGAAGACCGCCTACGCTTTTTTTTTTATGCCGCTCGAGAAACACGCAAACCCTCACATCATCTCGTCTCTGAATGCCCACGTCTCCAAATGAGTACTGATGTCCTCATGCATATGGAATAACCGGGGCGGCGAATTACTCAGGATTTAGGCCACGAGCATGCAGACGGCACGTGGGATTTGTGACTAGGTTTCTTTTTTTTTTTCATTTTGCTGTTGGCTGAAATCCCGCATTTTTCAAACGCGTTGAATCATTTCTCATTTCCTAAATTCGTTTCGAAGCCCACGACGTCCTTGCAATGATCTCCTGCAGAGGCGTATACAGGCAGACAAAGGAGCTTCTTTTCTGGTCAAATTTTCTGGCTCGCGGGCATAAGCGCCACCGACGCACTTGACCTTAAGCCATGGGGCATCGCGGTCGCGTTTCGCTGATTTCCTGCGACGTATGCATACAAATATAATGAAGTACGATGGAGTGGTGAGCCAAGGAGAATCCAATTACGAAAATGGCAACTCCGAAGCAAAGGAGTGATTTGTTTCTTCATACAAGAGGATCGCTGGTTGTGACAGCAAGAGTTTCTGAATTTTCTGACCTTGCTTATCTTTTTTTTTTCAATTGAGAAATATGCTTGCATACATGGAATGGATCTAAATTCTCACCGCATTGGATTATCACACCCCATAAAAAAGTTCAGAAAATACAGTACAGTATTGTGCATAAATCTTCGCTCTACAATTTTAAGAGGAATGTTTATCCACTTAAATCCAAGAACTGCATTAAGCCGGAATGAGTATTGGATATTTTCATCAAACCTTCTTCGGAGATTGTTTTCCTTTTTTTTAGCGCATTCCTTGTGACACTCTGGAATGATTTTTCCAAACGTTCCTTCATATAGGAAAAAATATATGAAGTCAAGGAAAAGAAACCATGGAGCGAAAATATGGTATCAGCACGTTTTTGCCCAGTCTAAATGTAGGCATGGAAGCATAGGGCACGTCATAGATCTTTAGAAGTCTCTCGAAATTCCTAGGTTCGTTTTCCGACAGCGTCTCCGTATGTTAGTCACGAGGGTTTCAATCAACGCGGCCCGAGTCCCCGGAAACGTATCTCCTTTTTGCGTGTGACCAACTGAAAATTCAGAGCGGACGGGTTGCAGGAAAGCAGCAGGAAAAATGACGCCTTCCGAGAACTTCTTCATGCTTTCTTGAAGCAGATAGATTCGCTCGCATCTCGTCGACTCCATTACCCATTAAAAAACATTCCGTATATGTTGAGAAATCGCGACGCCGTCTGTGGAGAAAGGATGACGGAAGAGACGCGACTGATCTCTTTTTCTATGATAGCCATTCCGCCGCTAGATTACTACAAATAATCGGGCGGAACCTGCGCCGAACAACGGGGAAAAGCGCAAAAAACATTTTGCGCTATCAAGAATGGACACGAAACTACTCCTGTGCTATTTTTTATTGTCGAGGAAATGTGAGGTCCATGGAAGTTCTGCGCCCCTACCCGCTCCCCCTCTCTGGGTTGGGTTCCACATGTGTTTACTGCAAGCTTACATCAGCAAATACTGTATTCTGTTGGGGACTAGACGCTCGCTAACATCGCACATGGATTTATGTCGACGGCTGCCGGTGAAATGTTGACAGGAGACAAGTTTTGTGGCTTAAACCCAATGGATGCACTTTAAGGTGTCGAACCTTTCATGGATATGGCACCTCGGATACATATACTGGTGTAAGTCACATATTCATACTTATTAAAGATTTAATTCATATGATTTTCTGTGTGTGAAAGATTACATGATTCAATTTTGAATGTGACGCAGATTTCGACTTTGATCCAGTATAGCTTTGAAATTAATCAAGTTTTTTTCACGGTAAGGCGAAAGCTTCTTTTACCTTCTTTGTGTCCGAGGACGTTAAAATTGATTTCGCTGCAACTATTTGAGTGCATTTCGACGAGTGTGTTGCAATGGTATTGGAGTTTCAATATAATGGCATGAATACGAAGCACCTCAAGGATTCAGTGGAATTTTAAGCTGAATATCCTTTAGGATACAATTTGCATCTACCAAGCAGCCGACCGAAGCAAATGCCTCTCAGCCTCTTTCGTTGAGTGCCATGGGAATTTTCTGAGGGTGATTTCAGTCGGATCGGATGCCTGTACAATTAATCCTGAATCCAGTGGGGTGAAGGACCGACGGAAGTACGAGGACTTGTACGTTCGAACAGATGCTAATCCGATTCCTATCAAGTTTGCTTTTGAAATAATAATTATTCTATTCTAGAGGAGAAAGTGCAGGAGTGCCCCTGTTTTTCGGGCGGATATCAACTGTGAATACGGTTAACTGTACCACACAGAAAATTGCTTTTAAAAAGATGGCGATTGAAAAAATCACAGACATTGTTTTTGAATAATTTTCTTATTTCATGTTACTCATCGTACTGATAAAACTAACTACAATGATCTTGAACGATGCAGCCGTTTTAACCCGTATTTTTAGGTGGTCCCATCCATCCCTCATTTTTGATCACCCGAAAGGAGCAACCAGTCATTACCATGATCGAGGAACAGTTCTTTTACTGTTTAAAAAATCGTGCCGATCTTTTGCTGAAAGCTCATTCTCGACTTGAGCTTCGAAACTTCGATAGCTAATTTAGTGCCTAAAATAAATTCCTTACGCAACTGAAAGCAAGGAACAGCGGTATTCCCTGCTGATGAAAAACAAAGCTTGCAATATACTTAACAGTTAATACAGCTGTTCTGAATCAAAATGAGAGTAGAACGAGTGGGGGAGGGTCAGAGGGGGATTTCTGCAGGTCTTGGCCCCCTGTGCGGTCGAAACATTTTGCAAGTGGCAGCCCCGCGCAAATCGAAGATTTTATCTTCAGGCCATTCCGGAAGCTGAGTGCCGAAAAGCGCTGATTTCCCGATGTGCCGCGAATCCCTGGTGAACTTTTTTGTTCGTCATTTCTATTAAAACTTTTGTCGCTTTTCGACACTGCTAAGACTGAGAGGAGAAAAAACGTTATCCGTTCATGTATTGTATCAGGTTTTCGTCACGCAAGATCTTAGGTTGACTTCTGGGCTATGAGGTCATGTTTCCCATCCACTGGAGCCTTGGCTGTGACTTTAGCAATGCCATACCTGTTCCTTTCTACAACACAACGAGGACGGAACAGAAGTTTCGAAACATTACATTCGCATCTGATGCAGTCGTCACAGGGTCATTCACGAAACTTTTCCAAGTCTCCATTTTATTCATGCACGTAAATATGATAAGCGTGAAAAAACTCACTTAGCAAGTTTGTAACAAACAAAATATACAGTAGCCCATTACTCAACTGATGCCATTGTTTAAAGGTCGTCATTTTACAAGAGTGCATTACAGTACTAGAAAACTTTCAGATGACTTGATCAATGCACCATAAAACCCCATTAGATTCAAAGTTATCCAATACGCTGGAGTGTGCTTGAATGGATGAGTGTGGGGCCTAGGAGGTTTAGATGATGGGATGTGGGAAACATTTTTTGAATCTTGTGAGCACTGATAAGTGGCAAGTAAAGCTTGTTTATCTATCTATAAATCAAAATTAGAAGTCCATGGTTCAGTCTTCTGCAGTTAATGGGAAAAAGTTGTACCAAGGGTTATCAGTTTTATTTGCAAAAAAAAAAAATTGAACGACTGGTTGCTGGTGTAATATTTTCCAATGTGCGCCTGAACTGGTAAAAAAATATATATGTTGAAAATGAATAAAAGAGCTACCGTAGTTATCACCGTACATTTTTAGAAACCTGTTACTTGAACTTGGTAGCATGGCACGCAATAATTAGCAGTATTTCGCAAGAACGTACTGCAAATATTATGCGTATGCGGGGAACGACGGCTTTTAACGGAAGACCTTACCGATGCTTTTCTGGAAGGAAATCAACAGGAAATCAGCACATACAAAGGAAAAATAGCTCTCTCCTGGCATCCGTCATGGCCTTGAAAACGAAGGTCTTGTACGCGCACTTTGCTTTGAAGAATATTCGATTGCAACAGTCATAAAATTCAGATTACCACCAATTCAGATTGCACATTTCCTTATTTAATTTATTGATGCGAAGCGTTTTTCTTTACCCTGTACGCGGAGTCATCGGCTTGATCGATCCCACCCTGTCATCAGCAATTTAGTACCGGAAAGTAGTTCAAATGCTGAAATGCTGTTTTCTCAGTTTTGTTTCTACCAGCAGGAAGCCCCCGGAAGAAAGATTACCAGTTTCGCACTCGGGGATCAATTTGATGCTATCATCAACTCTGGGCAGCAGTGAGAAACTGCGAGAAGTGAATCGAAAGAACGTGATCTGACAAGATGTTGCTTCCAAGTATAGACTGCTAAATAGCTGCGACGGGTTTCATTTCTGGAAATCTGGAAAGCCACTTCCCTGGGCTCTGGTTATTGCAACGGATCAATGACATCGCAGGATTTTGACATTTAATCGTGGCAGATCATCCGAAGAGTCTGTGCCGGCGTTTCATCACGTTTCGGTTCCACGACGATATCATTCTGCAGAGATGAGCGCGAAAACCGGGATTCGATTTCCTCGTACCTATGCGGCTCGTCTCGAACTCTCGAAAGAATGTCAGCTGTGCGATTATTTTTCCGTAAACAGCGTGCTTTGAAAGCACTCCGTGAAGTACTTCAGTGCCGGTGACGAGAATTTTTTTTTTCTTCTTTCTCCAATGATCTTCTCCCTGGAGCTGCTGGTTGTTCTTCGGTTGTGACCGACCGTCCATTGTGGAAGGAATTCAGAGCGGTCCTTTAATTCCAGTCCTTCACACAGCGGAACACTCCACCATGACCCGCAAATAGCGACCGACTCCATTCTGCCAGCACAATTCCTACGCTGCTCGGGTTGGAGGCAGGCCTTTGAGGTGACGAGAGTCCGCCTTATACAAAGCGAACAGAACAGAAGACGTCGCCGAAGGAGAAATAAAGCAGTATTAAGCAGCACCAGCAGCAACCCGACGGAGTAGGACGAATATTGTGGCAATAAGGATCCGGCGTGCGGAAGCGGTTTCCTTGAAAGGCGGCTTGGATTCGGAATCCTCCACGTTTGATCGGAGGCTACCGGTAAAGGCAAAATTCGCATTGGACTTCGCTTCTCGTTCGCATATACCCCGGCGGAAAGCCCCAAGATTTCTTTTTTTTTTTTTAGAAAAAAAAAATGTCCCGAGCATTTTTCGAAGAAATGAACTTGGAGAGAAAACTTCGAAAAGTTTCCGAAGTTTGCCGCCCTCATTCCTAAAATGCTTGTGTACGGCGAACGAAATTCAGAGTAATTCGCAAATGATGAAAAGTTTTTAGCCATCCTGCACCAACAAATACTCCTTCATACATACCGCGTTCAGTTTTGATTCGAAAACGCGGGACATTCCAGGAAGAAAAATACATGTACCGTAGTAAAAAAGTCCCAAGTCTCAGAAAGAATTTCTGAATGCAAGCTGATACGACGTATTCGTGCGCTGCTGAATTTATTTCGATAAAACAAGTAAAAAAAAACGAGCGGAAAATTATTCACGGCGGGCACACCTTGTTTGAGGTACGCGGGTCTCGATGAGAGAGCTCACGTGGAAGAACGCAGTAACTCATCATACGCTCAGATGTACCATGAAGAACTTCGACATTTGCGGAAAGAGTTGCGCAGCAAGTCAAGTACTCGCCACAGAAGCAACTTGAAGTTTTCAGAAGTTATCAAACAAGCTAAACTCGAAAACAGTTTGTAACTTTCCGGATTTGCGAATAAAATTCAGTCTATTCCTTCCGTTGCTTGTCACGTTGAAGAGAGTCATGCAGAGCAGTTATACAAGGTGGAATTCCATTTTCTGAAGTCGCATGCAACTAAAAATTTCCATTCGGAGCTGCGGAGAAGTTGAATCCTTTTATTTCAGAGAAATGCAGAACCGTCATGCTGCCAGACACGTGACAGAAAATTGCTCTTTTTTATTTTTTTTTTTATTTTTTAGAGAAGGAGGGTCAAAACGAGGGGGTACAATTCTGCTTGTTAAAATAATATCAGTGATAGTTCGTTTTAATGGCATCGATCGCTTTCTCCGTTCGACGAGAGACGAAAGAGAACCAGCTCTCTTTAGACCGGGCGTTTTGCCTGGTCCAGCACCTGCAACTGCGCGATCTCTTTACTGAGCCGCAGGAGCGGTCACAGCATGATGAATATTTCTTGACATTCCGCTGTGACTGCATAGCCAGACATCGAGCAACAATATCGGTAGCTGTCTTATTTCCCTCATATGCGCAGAAAGAAAATGAATCGAGCTGATTGACCGAGATGCACCGCAAGCCGAGGTAAACTAGACCGTGGGGAATCAGTCATTCTCATCCCACGCATTGACTGAGACGAAGGTGCGACATCGGAGGAGCGAGACGCAGCGATATTACAAACCGGGATCGCGCGAGCCATTGCTCACGCAGTAGTCTTAGATTGTACAGTACACGGCATAGAAGCACAGATTCCTCATTAAGAATCTCGTCATGTCCGAAACGAAGCCCCCGAGCCTTGCGTTTCTCGTGGACACAAAAGGAATGAGCCGGAATTGGCTACGATCCAAACGCGTTCAGGGTCGCTTGACCTCGCTTGCACCCCCTTATACATTTGTATGTTGAGCCCGTTCTTTCGTTTCCTTCTCATTGCCTGACACCGTCATGAAATATGTCTCAATGAGGCATGATAACCATTTCCTCTGGTCAATTGAATCGATGACACTTGAACCCCTCCCATCCCATCCCCGAATCTACTCTGCCGGAACTGATGGTGAAGAATGGAATTCTTTCTCTGCGATGCCGTAATTGGTCTCTGGAATCGTTACCTTATTTGTTCACATTAAATCTTCGCAAATATCATTCCGCACTCACTTGCAAAATGAAGAATTGCATTGGGAAACCGAGCGTTTCTATCTAACGAAGGGTTTCCTTTATGTAGCTTACTTCGCAATCCCTCTGGAAACCTGTATACATAACAAGCGCGGAAGTATTCAAATATGATAAGCATGTAATCAAGGAGTGTATATCTGAACAAGTACTGTACTGCATTTCAGTTGCTATCTTGAAGAGGGAAACATCACAGCGTTCCTATGCACCGCTTTCAGAAATGTAAACATGGCTTCGTCAGTACTACAATCAATCATAATAAAACTTGCCTTTCCGAGTACATTCTTTCTTTTCATTATCCATACCCCTTCCACATCTGACAGATGAATGTTTCCACTACTACGTCATCTTTCTTAAAAATTGAAGCATTTATGATGATCATTCCGAATCATAAAGCATACAGGTATGAACTGTATCTTATCAAAGATGACGGTTTAGGGAAGATTAGCGAGAGGGAAAATATCTTTATTCACTCGGATATCCCGTTTGATACGGGATATTATTTCAAGCTTGGTTCCGTATTGCATGGCTCCCAGAAATTCCGAAGGAAACGTTACACCGAAGTCCGTATAAATAGTGCCACATTACACTCCCCTCTCCTCCAATGTGTCTTGATTGTCATTCGTGCAACCGACCATTCAGGATGAGATTTTTTCTTATTCCAGCGTGAAGCATTCACTGTTTTGTGATGCACGTGATTTACTCCATTCGAGACAGTTAGCGTTGAAAATTTTAAGGCTGCAGATTTCTGTGATTTAAATCCAGTTTTCCCCAACCTTTTTGGGCCCGCGGTCTGGAAAAATTCCATAAAATTTCTGCAGACTCAAAAAGTGTTGCTTGCAAGAGTTTATGGCAGATCCTCAAAAATTTTCTGATTTTTTGCAAAATTAAGTTACAAACCAATGAAGCAGCACTAATGGAATGTCATGAAAAAAAAAAGAAAAGTGGGCATAATTAAAGGTTCCTGAGAATGAAATAATAAATGTATTCATTTCAGCAGTAAAATTTGTCTGAATGGTTAGCCGGAGAAAAGCCAACTTTTATTTTTAATCAGATAAATTCAACCGCCATATTTCCAAAATTTAAGGTAAAGATAACAGACTTAATTGCTACTCTTGATAAATCTATAATGCTGAATAAAAATATTTATTGTGGACTGGCAAAAAACGTCTGCGGACTGGCGCCGGTCCGAGGACCGCGGATTGGGGAACACTTCCTTTTATCAACTCGCACAAAATTGATGGATGGCAATTTTTTTTTTCTACAATGAATTATACTTGCTGTGGACCAGCAAGACGGTTAGGAGCTCTTCCTTGTGCACGAAAAAGTGTTTGCCAAACTTTTTGGACAATCTATGACTGAAGAACACTAAGTACTTTTAAAAATCATTTTTAAATTATTGACTTAGTCTTGAACTTCTTCCAATACCCGAGTTAAATGCCTGGAATACCGGAAATTCGAGATAAGTCTTTGAAAGCAACGCAGCGCTCTTCTGAAAGCAAGTCTTCAACTGTTGTTTTCAAATTTTCGACATATTTTCATTAATTGGCCAAGTTATACAAATAATAAAGAATCCACATGCACGCGTATTCGCATTCCATGGTAGATTAAAACAAATTAGGCCACACAATCCTTTCAAGAAACTCTGCCAAGAAGAAATGTAGATCGGTTCACGCGTTGTTTCCCATCACAACACGTAATTAAGTCAAGAATGAAGCATTCATGCGAAATATCACTCAGCGCAGAAGGCGCCACGGTGGAAGTAAAACACTATTCATGGGCTGAACACGATAGTCTTTTATTCCTCATCCACTTCCACTTGGGAACACTTCCTTATGCAATCACAACTGTCATCGCCTCGCGTGATCTGCCAGGGACCGATACAGGGTTCTATGGATCCCTTCCATTCATCCCGAAAAAGTCGCTCCCATGTGAGATTACGAGCATGAATACGACGATCAGAGCATGCCTTATGCCCGTTACTCAAATGCCACAAAACACGAGCATCCATCAAGCGAAGGAACCACGGCGGACTGTAACAATCAATAAGCGCTTGTCCAGCTCGGGATGAAAAATCATGCAGAAGGGTTGGGAGCAATTCGCATCGTCGCAAGCCGCGACCGCACTCACACCATGCAATACGAACGTGGGAGAGCATTCATGACGATCAATAAAAAATAGCGCGTCTCGAAAGATGAGCGCGGTGAACTGCACGCTCCCCAGTCCAGGGATCCAGTTGTGTGCGCGTGATTGGGGCCAACATCACAATGGCATCTTATTACAAAGGGAGCGACCCAAAGAGCCATCCAGTATTGCGCAAAAAAAAGGAGAGAGAGAGAGAGAGAGAGAAAATTCCGACGCCTCTCTTCATCCCGTACCCATCAGTGAGCAGGACCAGACCGACAGACCGACGGGCGCCGAGAAGAACGTCGCCGACGTGTGTTTACGAACCTATTTTGTCGGAATCCACATTACGCGGCTCGATGGGGAAAAGAAAAGGGTTGTCTGTCACAAAGGGGAAATTCCCGACGAAGCGCGGTCAGTCCGAGCGAAGTTGAATACGTACACACAAACAAACGTCAGCTGGAACGGCGAGGGGTATTGTCGTGAACGAAAGCAACAGTCTGCGATACAAGACGACCCAAGAAGAGCCTTCGCTGATTGCGCCATGTTCATCGATTTATCTCCGTTCATTCAGACGATTATCGAAAGTCGTGGCGCGGGGCAGCCAGCGGTTCCCTGGAAGCACCTCCTGACCCCCGAGAGAAAGCATAAGGAATTCCACGATCGCCGGGTTTGAATCGCCGAAACGATCGGCTCCCGCTTCCTCTCCCCGTTCACTGGCACCGTCAGGTATCAATTTCTTGGCGCTACTGAAGCGAAGATGGTGATCGCGGTGCTGTTGATGATTCCTGGCTTCGCCGAGCCCGTCATCTCGCTATCATCAAGCTGGATCCCCCACATCCGGATCTGCAGCTCACGTTTGCCGTTAACAGGGCTGCGATTATGGCGGGGAAAATAGCCAATGCGGCCGTCTCGCGAGTCTTCATCCCCGCAGCCGATGTTGCCTCGTGTTGCATCGCAGCCGGCTTCTCCCCTGCTCGAAGGAAAACAAGGCAGAAGAAACCCGTCATCAACAACGTTCCACTGCGTATCACACATGCTTCGTAAGTCGGCCCGAGATTTCATGACAGAGGGAAACTGCCGGCGCGAGTCCCCTGACACGCGCGATTTTTTCCGAGAAAGATACACGATTAATCACGAAAGCTCGAGTTTTCGCTCCACTCCCACCACTTTCATCCATGCAGCTGATGCCGACTGCGCATTCAGCAGGACCTATGATGAGTTCTTCACCACATCTAAATACCAAAGGTTCGATGATCATGAATTTATAACGCGTCAATAAGCGCTTTTATCATTAGTACATGTACTGCACCACATTTACGCGATACCGGACCGCTCCCTAAATTTGTGCCGCAGTTCGAGGAAAATAAAATTAACTGTACGCAAATAAATTGGGGATTCTTAAGAGACGAATGTGGCCATTGCATGTATAAGACACCATAACGATAATAAACATGAATGCATGGTTGGCGTATTGACACAAGAAGAAATTCGGAACATGAACATTTTTCAAGAGCTTTAAAATATCCACGCTGCTTTAATGTGAGAAAACGAGTAAATCAACTTTGAAAAAACAATTTCCGGCGCGTGTATAGCAGGAATTCTGTTTTTTTTTTTTTTTTTTGCTTTCCCTCGGCTACATTTAAAGTGCTGTATTTGGTCGAACCGACCATGTAACAGTGGCCTATTCTCCTATCTAATTTTGAAACAATTTAATCCAATTGATTCAGATAAAACAAACCCAGATCTCATCCTGGTAATGGGAAGCCAGCATTACAATTATGAATAGGGCACCGATGTGCGTTAAGGGCTCGGGGTAGTATTCAGAAAACAGACCAATGTTCCAGTAATGAACTGAGTAAAGAACTTTAATGAATTGCGCAAACAGGTTCTAACTCAGTTCAGCCAAAGACAATTTAATCCAATCTGCTTGAATTGAATTTGCTCAAGTCAATTCAAAGGAGTCATAGATATGAATGTACAGTACAGTACATTCGAATGAGATGCACATTCCTTGGTAAAGTTTGCTTGCGTATGAGCAACAGCCAGCTGCGATAATCGTTAAGCCTCATTGAGTTTATTAGGAACGCGAAGTTAGTCGCGCTTGATTTGACACTGAACAAGGGTGTGGTACAGTATGTATTACTTTCTTCACCGACGCGTCGGAGCGAGTTTAATGCTCAAGTTGGAATGGTTTCACTCTCATTCATGATCTAATGGTAAGTCGTTTTCGCGGTCGCGAAGGATCTCCGGCTCCACGCTTGCAGCGGTCCTTTGTTCCGAGTGCAAAAGCGTAATCCATCGCCATGCGGTGATTTAAAGGGAATGGTTCAAGTGAACAAAGCAAGCAGTTAGTCCGGGACTCTCGAGCAAATAGTTAGTTGGCGAAATAAGGAAATGCAATTATGTTCATGAAAGGGGGTGTGTGTGATGCCGGGGAACTGGCGATAAAATACTGCATTTCACGGGATGTGTTTCTTGGGACCATTGGGGGGCAGTCGTCAGTACCGAACAATGAACTTGAACCTCGAATGGAGTCGCAGTCTTCGATGCAATTTATTCGGAGTACCCTCGTGTCGAATCCCCGCGGTGATTCCGCAAAAAAAAACCTTGTTCGAATGCCGACATGACCAAAGAGCGCTCAAGTCTATTCCGATCGCAAGGCCATCATGTTTCTTACGACACGAGGCATCGAATCATCCGACAACGACGATTGTTTCCTTCGCGTGACGCACGGGAATTGGGTGATTCGCATCTCACTGCTTGATTTCTCTGGTGCACCGATCTTGGTACTGCGGATGCATCCGAACAACTCAAGTCGGTTGAACGCACCTCCCAAAAGCGATAGATCAGCTGTTCTTTTGAAAATGTTTTAGCAGATTAAAAGGCCGAATCCAAGAACAAATATAACGTGCATTCATCGTATGTGCATACTTTCAATATTAGAGAGATGGAAAGGGCGAGCAGTTGAACCAGTTAGTCAGATGGGTTGTGATAGATAGCAAGTCTCATAGAAGAAAGTACAGTTCAAAGAGGGAGACAAGGTTGCGTGGCCAGCAATTACACTAAAAGGATTGGGAATTACCAAATCCTTCGCGTAAGTGTCACATTTCGTCCTTTGCCACCGTTATTATTCCGTCCTTCCGTCAGAACCCACGAACAGTAGTGTGAAGACAGCTGAAAGGACGCCTACAATATATGAGTCTTCAATTCCAAATAGAATAATAAAAACAAGACCTACTCTCTATAAGTTCGCAATACAGCATTACAGCTTTCAGTCCACAGTACTCCACACAAGGTAAAATAGGACGATCAGTTTTTTGCTGAAATTTGATTGTCTTATTGCTGATTGGTAACTGAAAATTAAGAAGGTTCCCTATTATAAATGAGGAAAAATAATTACGTACGCACAGTGAAATAAAAACTCTGATTATTCATAACCTGAGCGCTACTACCAAATTTTTGATCAAGTAGCGTGACTATTTTCGGGACATTTGCAGAAATTCCGTGCATTTTTCATTGCTGATGATTTCACGAGAGGCAGGATAAACGTTTCGAACGGCATTCAAAAATATACATTAGTTTAATATCCGGACACTTTGGAATACATTCTCGTCATCAACATGGGAACTTAAACTTAGCGCGAAAACCGGGAGTCAGAACCTCAAACGATTCGCTGGCTGACACTAAGGTGTTTACTGTAGTATGCATTAAAAATACCGGTATTAAAATATACCTCATAATGAAAAAAAATTCCGTCGCTACTTTCCGATATTAGTCGAAAATTGAGAGGGATCTACCCTCCATTAATAAGACCTACAAAGCTTGGAATATACAGTATTATCAAAATGTGACTGATCGATTATCATTCCGGGTTTCGCTCATACGTATGACTCCACTCTTAGCTTTTAATAAGCGGAAAGGCGGCAGAGATCTATATATGGAAGAAGGACTCCTGTTGCGTTCATCGGCCTTCCTGTGCAGCTATGTTATTTCGAGAGAGGCTTTTTAGTATCCGCACGCAATGGGATCATAAAAAGGGAACTTGATGGGATCATAGATAACCTCGAAGATTCCCGACCGGGTTCATGGCACAATTAATCGAACGCGCTCATCAGAAACCGCAGAGTGACTGCTCAGGAGATTGATGTTCACCTATAGAATTGCATTCTCCCGAAAAGCTCATATTGCCATCAAAGAAAAAGGTTATGAGTACGAAGGAGCTTATCGGGTCAATACAAAATAAACGTAAAGGATTGACCGAGAAACAGATATGGATGGCCTTTCTCGACGGGCCTATGAAGACCATCTTATTCGGACGCAGAGACGCTACGACGCAGCTCATACGTGCAAGTAAAATGGCGTAGACTTGACATCCGATACGTAAGACTGATGTGTAGGAAAAGTGCCGGCTAACTCTCATTACTCCCAAGCAAGAATTATCATGACGTCCAGCGTCACATCATCACTCATCATCACATGTAGAGCGGACCTTGCTGACATAATTAAATAAACTGGTTCGATAATATCAGGATTCTCCAGAATAAATCGCAATTGTTTTTCCAACCCAGCTTCGATGGATCCTCTTTGCAGTACAGTATAACCTTGATTATCCGTACCCCGGCCGCCAACCCCTCGTTGCGTCAGTCAGGGAACTTTTCTGAATCCCGAATAGAGTGATGCAGTGGTAATGAAGGTCAAATACCCCGGACTTCGTTTAACCAGGTACAATGTTTTATTAACATGACCAAACATTTCGAATAAGCGCGATGAAACGGAGCAGTCTAATTGTGGCCATTTACATTTGAAACGCTCTATTTTCCTCTGCTCAGATAATTATTCGGGTTATTATCCGAGCTGACGGCATCTCGAGATTTTTAAAACCTTGCTGTCATGTCATCGAAAGATGAATTCTCATCTCTTCAAAATTTTTAACCGAGCATCAAATAATTCTCGATATTCAATTATCCGGGGAAACACATATTGAGAGACACGGATAATCGAAGTTCTACTGCATTTCATTGATCCAAAGTTTTCTGGTGAATTTATTTCATTTTGATTTGCGCAGAAGGGTTGCATGAATTAGGTCATTAGGTCATCATTTCGCGGAATGAAGTCCGTCATTTTCCATGATTTTATTCGTAAATATTGAATTTCGAGAGGAACGCCCGATTATTTTAATTCTACTGGACGTCGCGTCAGAGGCGGAGACAACTCACCGTCAAGAACGTGAACCATGACAGAGGCAGGCTTCGCATTCGCAGGAACGCAAGTAAAATTTCCCGAGTCCAATTTAGTGATGGTCGGAATAGTCAGTACGCTTGTCTTCGAGTCAATCATCTCGACAACGATGTTGTGTTTGTGCGATTTGGCGTCATAGTTGACCATCCGGTCTCCGCGGTACCAAAAAACGAACTCCGGCGGTTCCGTGCTTTTGAGCAAATCGCAGCGGAGTTTGAGGACACTTCCGGCTCTGAGGTAGATATCCGGACCCCCAGAGATCATGGCTTCAGCCTCTGCAAGAGTGAGAAAACCCGTTTAAATGCTTCCGTTCCGCGCTAAGTCCCGATGTTTGTGTAAGCAACTATTTTAGCGGAAAACCCGCGGAGCTCGGAAATTATTTCCGAGCGGCTCGGAGATATCCTCGCCGGCCGTTGCATTTTTCAGCACTCACACCGAGCTACCATAAGCCAAGGAACAATATCCTGTAATGTTTATATTCGTCGCAGAGGCGTAAATAAAACATTTACAGACGTGCCGCAGACATTGCCGAGTCCACCCGCAACGTCGTTGGCGGCAGACCCGGCTCTTCATTGTGAGCCGAGACAAATTGCAGCTAGCACATAACGAGCGCACTCCTTGGGTGCCAGTCGCTCTGTTGTCATCGGTACATGAGGTGGGGCACGGAACAGATGCTCCATTCGTAGCGTCGCCACGGCGAGATTACGGACTCATCAGAAACTTATTCCGCATTTTATTGGTTTCCCACAAGGCTATTTTTATTTCCTGCTGCGGCAAAACTGGCCAAATGATACCCGCTCCTGTTTCGGAGCAATCAAGGCTGCCCACAGCAGGAAAGGTTCCCATGGCAAAATATACCGTGCGTTTGCACTTCGTCGAAAAATGACATGTAATTTTAATGCTATAATCCTGTAATTTGGGTATAATGGACCTGCACTCACCGACGATGTTGAGATGTATAAAAATGGATTGCGGGGGATCTGTAGACAGCAGGCATTCGTACGTACCGGAATCTTCTTCGCGCACTTTCATTATCTCCAGCCTCCATTCCTGTCGAAGAATCAAATCGTACGAATTATCTCTGGAACGCGTCAGGTCCAATCGAAGACAATTTTTTTATTCAATGTTCTAACATCTAGCATCGAGTTTATTATCACTTTACTATACCGAAGTTCACTGTATATGTACGCTTTGACCGCAATGGGAATTCCTTTCGTAAAATCGCTTCAATTGCATAGTCGTAATACTTGTCGACTTATATCAAGAAATCTTGTTTCAAGAGGGTCACTGCGAGAAAAAAATTATTAAATCACACCAAAGACTCCGAAGACAATCTTTTTAGGAATTTTCCGGCATTTTGTGGTTAATTTCAGTGTTGTTTGTACACTGTTTTTGACCAAATCCATGAAATCTTACGTGTAGTTCATTCAATTTAAACCTTAGTGACATTGCAGAAAAATTAAAACATTTATGTATGAATGGGCTAAACCTTTCCCTCGAAAATCTCAAAATTTCCGCGGATTCTAGAGTTTTCCTCTTCCCGTTGGGTTCTCCAATATTGTGGGACTGCCTATAATTGTGCATGAAGCCATTGCTTGAACATCTATGGAGTCTATGAAGCCATTGCTAGAACAGAACGACTCTGGACAGGCTGAAAAGAAGCTTACTGAAGTTATCTACGATTTTTGTTTCTTTCAGAGCACCGTGATAAAATGTATCCAGGGCAAGTTCGCACAGAGGCATTGGCCAAATGAACACTTCCGCTGCATTTCATTTTGTCCGCAAAGAGGATGGACCTCTCAGAGCTTGCAACTGCCTTTTTGGTACATCCTCTAGCTAGCTTCCCGCAGAAACAATGAGACTCTCCAGTGTATTATTTTGCACGATGAAGAGACGAATGTCTCCCACCACCGATTAAGCATGATAAATCTAGCCATACAATATTTAGAATTGCGATGCATCGCTGAATATGTCAGCAAGAGTTTTATTTTATAAATGTAAGAGCATTTCTACAGAATGGAAAAAAATAAATGACATCCCGTTGGGAGTAGGGTTGTGCTCCATTCCGAGAGCTTCCCTTTCTGCCGGCAGTTCGGTCCACTTGCCTTGTCCTTCAACCCGTTGCAGAAAGTCAGCTGGATTTCCATTTACTTTTCATGAAGCGGGAGAAAACCTCGTCAAAAAATCCCACACGGGGATCCATGCATGAATAATTATTCGGACATGAATAATACGTCTGGTCCTGATCATCGATGAGGCTCATGAGGAGCGACAAAATCAAGTCGCGCATATGTAAAAGGAAAAAAAAAAAAGCGAAATGCCAGGGAAGAAGAACATGCGCTGGGATTGAAGAGGTTTGTTCAATGGTGCCTCGACGTTTACACCTCCGTAACACATGCACGTCTGGCTGTTCTCCCTTTCCGCTTAACGCATTTTACCTTATCATACTTTCGCTTCCTTTTCCTTTGTACTGTTCCTCATTCCTATCCCTTTTACAAGGTTGGCCTGGTTTTTCTTTCCCCGTCGAGCAGCGGTCCCATTTCTCGTCGCTTTCCGGCTGGAAATATGAACACCTTTCCCTTTCTTTTAATGGCATGCGAAACTTATGATGCCCTTCGAGGTTTAATTTTCAGAATGGGCTGAATTTCCTCTGTTCCTTGAAAAATGCAGACAGATCATTCTCTTGAATTGCGTCTCAGAGCCAATTTTGCTAATACAGCACTGTAGATGCAGAAGAATGCGGAGAGTCATCAGAAAAATACAGTAATTTTTGCCGGTACTGTGGCTGATACAGATACAGCATTGAATTTATATCAAGATCGGAAAATTCAGAAATTTTGCTTCGCTTAAAAAATGTTTCATCGAATAATAGCTGCGAAAATTTGCTTCCGAGACGAGAAATCGAAATTAATGGACTAGATTCCTTCCTTGTTTAAGCGTAGAGCTCTATTGTTCGCGTTTCTTATCAGACGCATCGATGTTTTTGTTATGGTATTCACAAAAATGTCTTCCTCACATAAAAAAATGTTCAAAAGCGTATAGAAACCATGCAGGTGTTATCAACGGTTTCATCAATATTAGCTTTGAAGGACGACTCGACTAGATTTCGTGAAATTTTTCTGGAAATGATTTCCACGATATGCAGTTTGCAGGAAATACGGTGGCATTGAATCGCATCAGCCAGCAGTTAAAGCGACTTCTTGAAATCAAATTATTCATGCTGCTCTTGACTCGATCTCCGTAGAATAACAGTTTCAGACGAGCGAAGTTCGCAGTTCGCGAAGCTATGGGAACGTTAAAAAGTCATCAGACTGTTTACAGAAGTCACGAGTGCATCCGGGGAATTCAACAGAATATGTCTTTCCTTTTGAGACGGGAACTTTTCCGTAGAAGTTGCTGAGGGACGGAACGCGGGCAGAATTGAAAGAAGCAAGACTGGAATGACAATTATTTTTTATTTTTTTCAGAGAACCTGGATAAACACGGGCGAGCAGGGAAATAAATTCAGAATGTTTTCAATTCAACGTTTTCAAAGTTTTCACCATTGCTTGGTAGAGCTATGTTCCGTGTTTTATTCTTGCGAGCTTACCGAAATGCTTGACTTGGTCTCCTTCGAAAAATTTTGTTGTATTTTCATCCATTTTAAAACTTTATTGATTTAATTCGCTTTTAGGGCAATTTTTCTCTCGTCATAAAAGAATCTCTCCAAACTGGGACCTCGAGTGCTTGAATACGAATTGCCGCAATACGTACTGGAAATAGCAGGACATGTTGTGTTGAACTTGTTTTACAAAGGCTATTCGTCAGCTAGATAAGGCAAATTCACATTCCAGCTTTTGTTCACATTCCAGTTCATGTTCCAAGGACTTCACTGAATGACGTTTAACACGGTTAACTGTTCCGCGCAGATGTGCAGAACGATGTCGTCGCTTCAGAAATTCAAGGGAAACTTGAAAGCGAAAGCTCTCGACATCACCTGGTCGCTGACAAATCGTAGAAGTCTTACAGTTTTCGCGGAAAAGAACCGAGGTTTGCTCTGGATCCTTTATTATTATTTTTTTTAGAACTAGGTCGCCCTGATGCCCTGGCAGACGGCAAAAATGAATTTGCCAGGTGGTCTGCATCAGCGTTGTCTTTCGTTTTATTATTTTTATTATGCATCAAATGAGCTGTGAATTTTCTATCTTAATCAACGAAACTCTGATCGCGTATGAAAGTAAAAGTTCGAATGTCGGTTTAGAATAGATAAATCTTTCAAATATGAAACTCAACATCCCGAGTCATCGGAAAGTCAGACATTTTCGCAGATGTTTTCGAACATAATCCTATATCGTCATTCATGTAATCCTATATCCTAATGATTTTCGGTGGCAATGTACTGCAAGGGGCTCCTCGATTGACGTGCGGGGGTAACAAATATGCCCTGTAATTATCCTTCGATGCCCTTTATAGGAAACGAATTTGCACTTGTTCTTCCAACACACTTCATTATCATGACATTGAAAAAAACATCGAATGATCGGAAATTTCAAAAAAGTATCTAAGAGTATTCTGAAGACATTTACCTTGTCAGTTTGATCGGTTAAACTCCATTACTGCGACTGTAAAAAATAATACAACGGAGCCGACTGCTTGCGACGGTTTTTTGCTCACTTGACGATAGCGGAGCATATGAATAATTACATCAAATTAATTAAAGGAGAGCAAGGAAGATCATTGCTTGAAATTATTCTGATTTTCGACGCGTGCTGATCACGGGAAAAAGAAACGCCAACTGCATGAAGAGCTGCTACTGTGCTTGAACAAAAAAAGATTATTAGCTTTTGACCTGACATCCTTGCGTGCAAAAGAAGGATTAATATGAGCCCCCTGCGTGAATCTGGAATAATACGCAACAGCCAATTTAAGCATGTTTGACCCGGAAGCTATAATTGGGAAACGGTTTGTTGACAGAGTGTGGCTATGTTCATTAAATTACCATTCAAGCGCCGTTGATAAAAAGAGGCCACAATTTGAAAGGCGGAACAAGAAATCATAACACAACCGAAAATACTGTCACGTGCAGGAAGGGGGCTTTTGTGTGCGCGGAATAAGATTATTATTCGTTCCATCGATATTCTCGCTATATACAGTAGTTTGGGATATGGATCCTCCGGGATGGACACCGTCGAGCTCACATGGTTCAATCAATGAATGTTTCCGGTGATACAGTTTTACCCCGAAGCAATCCGCCGCCAGCGACGCAAGGGTTAGAATTCTTGAAGATGCTTGCAGCATTACCAGAGGAAGCGACGCAGACGTCCGTCTGATTGAATCAGGCGAGGCGGAAATGGAACATCAAGTTACTCACCGGAGAGTGCCTCGTCTTCACGGGATGGAACCGTTTGTCCGAACTGTAGACTGTGTGCCCGACAGTCAAGGGATGCATGTCCTTCCGCCGGATCCAGGATACCTGGAAGAAAAGAACCCGCAGGTGTTCAGCAGGGTCGGTTTATCCCTCCCACAAAAACCCGCTTTGCCACCGCAGCCATTCGCACATAAACGGAGCTGATCTAGAATACGGCTTCCCGGGCATTGCCCTTAGTCGATCGGACGCGATACAAACAACGGAAACGGATTCCGCAAAAAAATCATTGGCACGAGATGGAAACCAACGGTACCTTTTGTCGATCCATTCGTATCAGTGTCAGGGTCTGCGCTACGAAAACCCATTCCCACGAAACTGGGATATTGAGACGATCTTTTATTTTCCTTTAATGAGTCTGCATGGTGAGAACATATTACATTCAGAGAAGACTGATATTCTCATGCTGGTGGAAAATGCTTCCAAGCTCTCAGTAGAAATATTCTCTTACATGGAGTTTCACTCTGATAAGAATATTTTTGTGCTTCCTGCAAGATTAGTTGAAAATTAACTCATTAGAACATGAAAAATGAGGAGCAAAAAATAAATAAACGGTAAACTTTTCCAATAAAAATGAGCTGTTGTACGTTGGATGAAAATTTGGCACGCATTCAAAATTTTAAGCAAGATTTAGGTTTTACTGTATCAAAGAAATCGTTTCTAATTTTTACTGACTGCAAAAATCATTGACTTCTTTGCAGGCGGTAGTCGAAAAAAATCGGCAGTCCCAGTATACATTTTATCATACACACCTGTATATAATTTCCAAAATTTGACTTTTTCAAATTTTCTGTTCGACAGAAAGAAATGCATCCCGCTAAATATCTTTAACGTATTGCTGTACTGTAATGTATATTACATTTTTGTTGGAAACTAATGGAAACCTTATACAGTATATATGTGCTGCAATTTTTTTTACTTATTGAAAAAATTCAACCATTCATCAAAGATTGATTCGACGTTGAATCTCACTCTCGGAAAATAAGGAAATCAAAGTTGAGTCAGCATTTTATGATTTCCTTAAATTTTAAAACCGATCAAAAAATAAAAATAAATCAAGATAGACGATTGCACATTATAAGGGAAACGAAACGCAGTATATGAAATTCGCAGTTGGCAGAAGTATTGCTGTACAATGAGGTACAACAGAAAATGCAACAAAAAGAGAGAAGTGTTCATGAATAAATGCTTTCACGTTTTTAATTTTGATCAAGTTTATAAAAAACCAGAAGTAAAATCTCATTACAACGAATCTTGTTATAACAAATTTTTCATTGCAACGAAATTTTTCTCTTGGTCCTGGCAGTTTCCCATAGGCACAATGTTATAAAAATCTCATTTCAACAAACTTAATTTATGCTATAATCTCATTATAACAGATTTTTGGCCATGATTCTGCTCTTAGGCCGTATAGGGATCATACAAATTCTTTGATAAATGGCAGAAAACTTGGAAATATTTTAAACATACAGCATGCCAAATTCATAAAAAAAATGTCTGCAGAGAAAATTTATTGGTGTTCCAAAAATGCACAAAATCAAACATTTCTTGGAAATTCTTCAGCTCCATTTTAGAAAGTATGCATTTCTTTGAAATGAACAGTACATTAAAAAATTGCCTTTATTTCAAAGAGCAGGCAGAATGGAATGAGGGTATGTGTGCATTACTCAGAGGGAAGGGCAGTATTTCTACCACATCTAATTTTTTCATTTTATTTTTCAAGAGAAGCAACATTTCTGTATTCAAAGGCTGGTTTACATGTTTAATAAAAGAAAATTACTATTTATTTGAAAAGTTTTACCTTATTTCATCAACAATGCCCTCACTAATTAAGATAAGTTTTAATGATTTGTTTCAGACGCAATTCAAGGTAAATAATGCCCATTTCACACAAAAGTTTAGTCTAAAATATGTTCAAAACCAAGTATCTCAATACAACGAATTTTTCATTATAATGCATTTTTTAACAGTTCCCTGCCAAGATTTCGTTGTATCGAGATTTTACTGTACTGTATATCGGTTCATAACAATGCATAACCATCCCACTCGAGAATATACAGCATAACACAGCTTCCGGCATTCAAGTTGAACTACACGAATTTGCCATTAGCTATCCAAAGCTGTTCAAAATTTTTGGATTTTAAAAACGCCCGAGGGACTTGGTAAAGTATAATTGTACATAATTCTTATAAAATTGAAGCTCTATTAAAATGTGTCAATTGACAATGCTGCGTTCAAAAGGTCGAAATCCTCAAAGGACCCTGAACCCTTTGGGAAAAGGGTCGGCATCGGTCACGAAAGCCATGTTTATTTTACTTGTGGACCGCCACTGTCCAGGGAAATTGATACTGTATACTCCTGTAAACGACGAAAAAACCGTAAAATGTCCCATTAACAGTCTGCGTGACAATCGAATAAAGCAGCTACAGGAGCTCTAGAAACAGGGAATGTACTTAAAATATTTTCTTGAAGAATGTTGAGAAATTTTGGGTCCGCTCTGGAAGGCAATAGCTAAAAACCAGGGTTCGCACGAACTTGGTTTCATACTTCTCCCGAAGTGGAAAAAAGAAATCTTATTCCAAGTATTAGACAGGACGGCACGCACGAAGTTGAAGGTTATGGACCAGAGAAAAATGCCAACGCCATTGCATGGAGTGTTGAATACATATTTTACCAGCAAATGCATTCTATGCTTCAATGCCAGCAAACCTTTGAAACTTGTGCCGTCACTAAAATGCTCCACTCATGCGTTCCACTATTTTGAAAGGCAGAAACACATCGTTACCATGGCTCTTAATGAGGATATAAACATTCAATATCTGTAAAAAAAAATGTTCGAGGAGTTAGATAAGGCTAGCGTATTGCTCAACAGTAACGTGTATGCAATCGAACCTTTATTTCAATGCACGTGATGAAGAAGTTATTTGCTGAACGCACACGATTACCGACAGCTAAACCTATAAGAAATGGTGACCGCACGAGAGAGACATGCGCATTTCCTAGATTTACGTACTACAGCGTCAGAAATGTTTGTTCGGGCGTCAACGTACTGTGCTTCTTCATTTTAGTTTTACATTCTCGGCCCTTAAAGCCACTTACAATTTCCCCAAAAAACGCGTTTCAAGAAATACTGCTGTGAACGTCAAAACACTGCCGAGTAGGCGAGTAATGCTCATTGTTGGCGATGGAATGAAAGCCGAGCGTATGAGAGAGTATTGTTCGACTAGTCGACAAGCGATGATCAAAGAAAACTTGTCAGAGAAAAGGATCCATGAGCGTCACTTCATAGCCGCGGAAGTTTTAAAGCACGAGGACGACCAGAACTTGGCATTCGCTCAGTTGGAGAAAGTTAGTCGAATGACCGCCGCGAGCATTCAGTGCAGAACAATGAACATGAGCGAATGCAACCAGACTACACTGATATGTATTATTTAGCCGCAAGGTCTGGAGATGCGAGACACAAAGAGAGCTGACCATGTCTCCGGCGTCAGAGATTCAGCTCGAATTCCTTTTAAGCCGCGGCATCTCGCAGCAGTCATGCATGCGAGTTACGAGGGCACTCGATTA
This sequence comes from Notodromas monacha, assembly GCA_905338405.1. Classification (NCBI taxonomy): domain Eukaryota; kingdom Metazoa; phylum Arthropoda; class Ostracoda; order Podocopida; family Cyprididae; genus Notodromas; species Notodromas monacha. Next base: position 220,049 of record CAJPEX010000033.1, on the reverse strand, counting down.
CAAGTAGGAACCAAATTGCGTGACGTCTGCGAGCCCGGGGATACCATCATTCTCCCTCACTGTATTGTTCGCGATCCAGGCCGAAGCATTCGACGACGAGTGAACGTAAGGAGCAATTGGAGCAGCCCACCCTACCCTGGAGTAATATGGAGCCCAAGATCTTGCGGGGTCGTCGTATGCAAAAATAAACATGCTCGCCGAGGCGCAGTACCAGGTTGTACGGCCCCATAAAACCAGACGAGGGAACCCGGAGCATATGGCCGGCCCTCGATCACTGACTCGGTCACGGCGACATTCACGCAAACCTCGCCCGCGGGTTTTCGGATTTCCAAGATGATGAGTGTAAGATACGTCTTCTTGGGTTCCCCGAGTTACGGGTGGTAGGTCTAGGCAGGCTCCGAGTCACTACGCCGCGAATTTTCTTTCAAAGCTTGAGCCAGTTAGAAAAGTTTTCTGGAAAGAGTTTGTGAGCTGCCTCAACTTCTTGTTCGTGTCTGACTCGTTAACCTAGTGTTTCCTTCAAAGTTTCGGCAGAATCTGGGTCAACTAAGATCCTGAAACTTGAGATGAAGAAAAGCATTTTCTCCGATATAAGCAATAAACAAGTGTTACACTTAAAAGAATATCTTCAAAATGAATAAATCAAACGCATATTGATTGACGTCTCTGATGACAACACATCAAACGTGGCATATCGAAAACGAATCGTATCGTATGTTTGTCGTAGTTAACATTTCTTGCCTGTCTCGCCAGAGGAACAATCGCTGTAATGTGAGCATGTTTATTTTAAGCAGTCTGCCGTCATTTTCCTGCGCGAATGTACTCTATAAGTACCGTAATACGGTCCGATCGAAAGACTGATTAAGTACTCATTTGACATCGGATAGATCCAAAACATTACTCCGAAGATCTGCAAAATAAACAAAGAGCCTCTCAGAGAACGGTGTTTTCACTATCGAGGCGCAATTTCATGACATCGGCTACCTGAATTTTGCATTGAGCAGAGCAGCCACAAGGTGCATTTTATGGGCTCCGGCAGTACTTCTTCCTCGATGGCTCACTTTGATGGAGAGAAGGAATGACGCATTAATTCGAATTAAATTGACAGTTGTGATTATTGGGGTACATGTTCAGAGCCTCCACTTTGAATTGAATTGAATTGAACAGCAAGCTTTTTTCAGCGTTCACAAGATTCAAAGAATGTTTCCACATCCAAACCCCCTCCCCTCCCCACCCACATTCATCCAAACACATTCTTCACATCATAATGGAAAATAGATAAACAAGCTGTACATGGATATTGAAAGAAAAGAAAATACATCCCAAAAAGTGCAACTGCACAATTTATATAAATATGTACACTTTCTTCCCTTCCCTGTTCACAAAAACAAAATATCAATAATACTAATTTCAGCATAAAGCAATTACTAATAACCCAAATTAAAGAACAAGGTTTTCAACCTTCTCCCAGATAAGGTTTAGTTGATTAAATAATTGAATCATTAGCGTTTTTACAATTCTGCAGAGTGATTAAGGTGAGGTCTTCAAAAGTGCTCACTGCCGAATGTACGTGGCAACAAAGCACAGATCCACTTTCGTAGGCCTTTTTCTTCACGCGCAAATTCATTTCCATATAGTTTTCTTGAAAATTTTCGCTGAACTTCTCATTGCCAACACAGGAAGGTGCTGTTGAAAAATAAAATATTTGAACAATTTGCGTAACTGTCTCGTGAATGGACGAGCATTTCTCAGGCTATATGTTCCTTTTCTCTCGAGAAATATATTTCGGAAGGAAATCGGAGTGACGGCAAGCGTCCTGAAGGTGCCACGGAGCCACCATTTCTTCATTCAGCATAAGTAGAATGATGCAACCGGGATGGGCGAAATTTAAGGAAAAGCTCCTCGCGGTATAGGGACGCGTCGTTAATCTTCATTATCTCTCGGAGGGTGCGGAGTGTCGGCGCGAGGATGCCAGTGGCGAGATTGACGCGAACCCTTGCCGTAATGAGTGATGCTGGTCGCCGAGGGGCCAGGCATGTTAATCACGGAGTCGAGGGCTGACGTGGGGCAGCCGAGTGTCGCTCGCTCGCTAGCCATGCCACGTCGACACCGCAGAGAGACATTGTCCCGACGGGCGTGGCGGCTGTTCCTCTGGGACAACCAGTCACTTCCTGACATCAAGTCGCTGATACGCCAAGTTCAACTTACCCCTACAGCATGACGATTTCCTTCAGACGATCCCAGCGAGGGGAAAAAAACAAGAAAAAGAAAACGCGAGAGATGCCACGCGGGAGCATCGTTCGCATTACCATGCTTGATTAAGCAAGTTACGAGTAAGGCATCATCGCAGGCGTTACATGACCAAAATTTTGATTCAACGAAGTCGCCTTTCGTATTCAGGAGAGCAGCGCAGGTCTCATTTTCACCAGGAACTTGGAATCGAGAAGCAATCAAGTTGAGAGAAGTTAATCAGCAATGAATATGCATGCAAACGTGCGTCGAGAGTCACCGTTAATGTCGACAATCTCAAAGGTTTTGCGCAGTGAACGGTCTCAGGCAACGTTCGCGTATATTACGGGTGATCTGACCACCAGGAATAAAGCATAGTAATTCCGCGGTTGTACTGCGTGTACATCCTCATCAAATATGCGAGGTACGGCATGTATAAAACAATTGCCTAACTTTTGCATCTACACCCAAGGTTTCTTGGAGCTTCAAAAAGTCCCCCATAAATCAGAATAACAATTATACTATGAGGATACGACTGGGAAACGACAATAAATTCCTCCTCCTCCGAAAATTAAATTCATCTGTTCCGGCCTTATTATTTCTTCATTCTTATATAACGTTAAAATTCGATGAGTACCATCTATCGATATTCAAGAAATTTTACTCAACAATTGGCTCGGTAATGTCTGTGAATGAAAACAGAAAGGTTCAGGTGATTAAATTACTTGATGCATATTTTGTGCTGTTTCATTAATGTGAGTTCACTGCTGACTGGGCTATCTTCTTTTCTTGGATTATCCCGGGAAGTTGCTGAGTGAAGTTCGCTTCTTCTGTTTACTAAATTCAGAGCGTCATTTCAATAAAATTTTTAGCAGAGGCGGTGAAAACCGCACAGACGCCAGTTTACTAATATTTCGTTGCTTTCGAGAGTGTACACATGGATTGATTTCGCGCAGATGCCCCACGAAACCGACGCTGCTATAGCCCATGCGGAGCTCGCATGTGCCGATTTGACATCGATAACTGCAAAGAGCGTCAAGTTACGAAGGGTCCGCAACGCATTCTACCGAATTTCCCTGTAACGCGTTTTACCGAATTTGCCTGTAACGCATTTCCCGAAAAGCTACACCGCAACGCAGTTCGGCGAGGATTTCGTGAAATTCCGCCATCAGTTATCGCGCGAGCCGGAGCGAACGCGGTATAGCGATGCCATCGTCGGCCTCTCGACGATACCAATGTTCTCCAAGCTTTCGCTTCGACGCCTCCCCACGCTTACACCAACTGAGTCCAAGGCTATCGATAAATGATCAGATGGCGTGACTCGGGAAAATAAATAAATTTCCTGACCCAAGAAACCACCGGTAGATTCTGAGCATTTCGGGAAGCTACCGCTCGGGAACGAATTCCCCCCCCCCCCCGGCTTTCTATTTGGACTTGCTAACTACACTCTATCTGCGCCTTCATTCGGGAATTGCGCCACAGACAGCCCGCGCGTTTCTCGACAGTGCGCTCAACTTGAAAAGAATTGCAAGAGCGTCGTTTTGATAAATGCCCCGAGGAATAGGTGCTTCGTTGCGAATTTCTCCCTACAGCAGTAAATTTCTGCATGAGCACCACCGATCGTAAACTATACCCCGCGCTTCCTCTTGTGCTTCAGCAGCTTTGGAGGTGGCAGCAGATCCGCAGGTTTCATGCATCTCGTCGAAATCTGAGACGGAACTCTAACGAAGACAATATGTGCATGCTCAAAGGCGTGATTATTTCGCGCTTGCCATTCCATTGATGTTTGACAACAATTACTGCTAATTTCAAACTTCTGCAATCCTTACCTTCCCCTCTGATGAATAAAATTACCCGGTCTCTTGAATGTGATCTCAATATGACGCGAAGATGGAATTATACGTATTCAGGTGAAAAATAAAACAATTGGTAGATTCAAAAATAATCTCGGCTAATTAAAAAGGTCAGCTATCGTTGTCCAAAAAACTTATCGGCAAAACTTATAAATCATACATTTGATTTAACATCACGCATATTTGCAATAAAAATTTCAGGAAATATGTTAAGTGCTTCCGGGTGAGGTTTGAAGAAGCCCTTTTGAAGGCTTTACTAACTAAGCGTGCCCTGATATAACATGGAAATCGTCAAACACGTAGAATTCCGCCATTTTTTTCAAATTTAAAATGATACTTCAGGCTTGCATGAAAAAATGCTCTTGTATCTTTGAAAGGATCATAAATAGACGAACTGAGTTGGTGACCGAATTTTGGTTCCCTATATGAAATGAGTTTTACTTTGCCTTCGGCGAAGCTAGAAAAAATTACAAAACTTGAGGAAACTTCATTGCGTCTAGTCAATATGGGGATTGCTCAGTCTGAGATTGATTTGTCTTCGACAAAAGACAAATTGAGATGCATAATTTTCTCCTGGGTGCATGAAATTTCAGATGTTATGCATAATTATTGAAAGTTAATGAGCTTCAGTGAGACGTTTCCCCAAAGGTTACGCCTCGAACCGTCCAAAAGAGATAAATTTATTAAGCATGAAATTTATTACAGTAGTATAATTTTTTGGCCCAGGCAGTATGCACAGTGGATGTATTCAACCCCCTGAGCAGACCAAGTCTCAACCCAACCAGGATTTTCTCATTTATTTTTGGAATGTATAAAATAAACTTACAGTGTTTTTAATTTTTAACCGTAAATACTGTAATGTGTTTATCGGAACCCAAGTCACACTTTTCTTTGAAACCCACGTTATCATTATTTCACAATTTTACAGTACTGCATATCATGCTAAGTCTCATATTTTTTCATCTCTTGACTTATTCTGAAAAAACGTCTCTGAATAAGTTCTCTTTGTTGTGATGCTTTCCTGGAAATAGATGGCGGATTTGACTCTCTCAATCTGTCTGGTGGGCAACTCGAGGAAATAAAAACAAAACTTCTCAAAAGTGTAACTTTCGCGCGTGCAACTGGTCCAACATCCATTCCATCGTTCGATGAATTCATTTTCCCAGAAAATTCTGAGCAACTAGAAATTCTGAAAAGCTAAATGAAGAAATACTGAACGACATACGCGCCAGGAAATATTTCCCAGACCTTTGAAGAACAGAATCTTAGTTTTAATGGCTGGAAAACTTGAAGGATGAATGTGACGAAAGAAACCTACTTCAGAGCAAAGCAATGCGTCAGTGGCAAAGCTTAGAAAAATGTGTCTCTTACAGATTCCCTTTTTCCGCTCCCTGTCGTCGACCAGAAGCTATTTTATGACGGGAGAAAAATGTTGCAGCTTTAACAAAAGCGTTTTTGAGAAAGACCGGACCTTTGTCGCTAAGCTGAGCTAAATCGAAAAGCAGCTCGGAGCGGGGGGAATGGTTCATCTGTCGCAGGCCGTTTCTAGAAAACGGTATTTCCTTATCGTCAAACAGTTCATCGGGACGAACAAGTACGCACAGCTGCATTTCCACCCTGCACCACGATAGATCGATAGCAATGCGTGCAGGCGGGTTCATACGGGAAAAACCCCCGAAACTTGCATCGCAGAGGATCGTCTCGGAGAATAATTTCTTTCAAACGCAATATACAGTCCAACGCCCACACACGGGACCCAAGCCACGCTCGATTTCACCCCTTTGTCCTAGAAAAAAAAGAAAAAAGAGAAAGACAGAAACATGGTTTGCGCCGCAGGAGTCTTTCACGAAGAGATGGATACTCCTTTTGCTCTGGTGAGAAAAAGACGCGTAGGTGGGATGCTCGGATCTGATGAGATGCTCCTTGATGCGGCTGTGGATACAAATCGTTTGATTAACGAAACCGGCGGAGGAACCTTTTCGGTTTCCTTCATTATTAAAGTAAGAGCCTTTTCTGCAGGAGGGAACTTTGATCGTTTTTTTGCCGACACAGTACCTCCGGGGGTTCTGTAAAAACAGCTGCCTTTTTTTATCATTTTTAAAAATCCTTTCCGACAGAAGTCCTGTTGTGGACCAGACACAATAGCACCCTGGTTTTGGCGAGCGCTGCGGCCAGGAACAGACCCTTTGCATCACCGAGTGTTTCCCACCACAAAACGTGGCTTACAACCGGAACATATGGAAAGGATTTCCTCAACATTCCTTCCACTTTCTACAAATAATTTCCACGGGACTCTAGAAGTAACTATGTCACAAGTTCTATACGTCTTACTTTGAATGGCTTTCGCGCGGAAAGTCTTCACAAAAGTAATCCTGCGCATGTAGACGAGCTCAACGGTTAACTTTTACGAGTGCAAGCGTACGTTGGACTTTAAAACCAGTTTGGAATAAACGGAGGCAGGATGGAGAAGGGAAAATAAACTTACAATTTCAGCAATGAAAACCTGGCAGCATTAGAATTAACGTGACTTCGAAATCGGGGAAGTGCAGATTTTGTTATTTTATAGATCTGTGTTCCCCAACCTTTTCGGGCCAGTGGACTGGCAAATTTCCCAAACATCTGCGGACCGGCAAAGTTTCATGAAATTTTTGCAAACTCACAAAAGGTTTTGCTTGAAAGGCTTTATGGCAGACATATAAAAATATCTGCCATTTTTTGCAAAAATAAAGAACCAATGAAGCAGCTATAGCGGCATGTCTTGAAAAAATTAGAAAGGTGGTCTTGAAGAAAGGTTTCTCAGAATTAAAGAAAGTTTAAATTCTTTACTTCAGCAGTTGAAAATTTCTCTGAAGTTTTATTAGGTGAGAAGTCAACTTTCATTTTTTCATCAGATAATTTCAACTGCCGTTGTCTTTCGGAAATTTCAGATAAGGATAACAGACGTCAATTTTACTTCCGAAACATTTATTTTGCTGAAGAAAATTTTCCGCGGACCAGCAAAAAAATTCCGGGAACCGTCGCCGGGCTGCGGACCACGGGTTGGGGAACACTGATATAGATTATATAATACTGTACTTCATCCTCCGTCCACATAAAAGATATCTTAGTTTCATTATATAACATACTCATATTGTACTTTTACATCTTCCGGCTTATTTTCGACGCCCGTCCGCACGACTCGTCTGCTCTCAAAAACCTTCAGAAAGGATATATTCAAGCGACGGAAGAACAGGGTTATTGTATCAATCACGAGATTCAATCAATTGAGCTATACTTAGAAAGGTAAACGAACAGAAAACGTCCCAGGAAATTCCTGCCAGTTTCTCGTAATGGTTATGATGTGATTCCCTGCACGAAACGAATGTACGTTTTCATCGGTGTACATACGATGAGGTATATGATTATAAGATGAGCTTTTCTAAGAAACATGTGACGAGCAGAAGATGCATGGTACACGAACTTTGGAATCACACTATCCACCGTTAGCCACGATTTCTTTTGTTGATCCGGCTCGATAATTGAAAAAAGGTTCCGTCATTTGTATACAATCATCAGGTCACACTGATTCAATTTAATTTTGTTCATTGTGTGGCATACTGCGTTGATCTGCGCAAATCAGCTCATTACCAAGAAGAACTGTACTTATTTATATAGGCGAGAAATACTTTCTAAGCCTCAGAATACCAAAGTTCAGCCTCAAAATGACGAATTATCTCCTGCCTGCGTAATTTTCCTGACATTTTACACAATATCTTGCAATCACAGTGATGTGCTTGTAATTGAATCCAACTAAAGTGGAGGAAACTAATACAACTTCAGTTTGAATTGACGATCACGTTTGCTTATGCCATACTGTACTTGTAAAAGTTCAACCGTAATTTTTCGACATTCCGATACTCTAATTCAGAAAAATTCCTGTAATATACGGTACATGTGCAAACGATTCTTCCATTTTTAAATGCTGCGCAAGAAACTATCCACAAAAGATGTGCATGAACATAATATGTTCCAGTGGGGTAGATGTCCTTGAGTGTTCATAGATATAACGCAAAAATGCTACCTCTGAATGAGCGTTAGCATACATTTCGTTATGCGCCTAATTAAACGCTGACGAGTGCAGCCAGAGGAAGACGCATGGACAATGAAAAGAAGCTATACTGTGTTGAATAATACGCTTTTGCTTAACAACTGAGCCGTGTCATTTTCAGACCCTTTTCTGAATTGGATAAAGTGTGTGTGTTCACAACAGTGTTCCCACGACCAGAGCAAGTCCGTCGTGTCGTGTCCCCAATGCCACGGTATGAGTGCTCTTTCAATAGCCTTCAGCGCACAAGTATTGTTCTCTTGAAGCGCATGACGTGTCGCGGATCCGGAAGTACGAAAAGTGAAATAAAGCCGCTTCGACACGGCTGACGGGCCTCAGGCGAGGTCACGGTGGCGGCCGTTTCACTCAGGGGTTCATCTACAGCCACTGTCGAAGGGACACGACCGCGTTGGTGATGTCGGTGACGATAATAACGGAGACAGCGTTTCGCGTCGCGGCACCAGCGCTTGATTATGCCCCGGGGCCGCAGAAAGTTCGTTTTGCAGATCGGCTAGATGAGCTCCGAGCCGGCGACTCCATTTCCTTCCGGAAGTCTTTTTTTTGTCCTTGAAGGGGCCTTATTCCAATGCGTGTCACGGACTAGCGGGGCCGTTGTCCTCACCGACTTTAGGACACCGAAATCGATGCGGAATTAGTCTTCTACGGCCATGGAGTAAATATCTACCCCGCCTTGAGCCTTCGCTGTTTCCAACAAGCCTTTTCTCTGGAGTGAGACCCGCGGTTGAGAAGCGTAATAAGGCGAACAAGCAGGGAAAGTACCCCTGACTGGCGGAAAATTACTATTGAAACGCCGCAGGCGTCCTCAAGTGTCAGCCGCATACAGTCGTCAAGAGGGGTTTTGTCAACACACTCATTCAGCAAGGCGTGGAGAGGAATTTCATATCTTTTGACGTCAACACAAGCAGGATGCGCAAGCTAATTCAAGGAGGAAATGTTGCGACAGGTCGAAAGACCGGAAAAATCTTGTGGCGCTGCGCCTCGGAGTCGCTCGCTAGCTCTTGCGCCCGACTTGATCAATGGAGTGCTTTATGCCCGGGGTCTCATTCGTCTTCCTCACTTTCCTGTCTCATTTATGACCATTGATGCAGTTATTTAGCACAATTAGTGCCGAGTACGCGTAGCAGCATGGACGCCATCGTCTATGCCTAACCCTGCAAGAGTAATGTGCAGCGCCGCGGATTTGTTTGCGTGGTTTGCAGCGCAGCAACGGGTTACTTGACCAGCCGTCGACGGCCTTTTGATCATTAATCGGGCCAAGGATTTCTCACGGATTAATGGCACACTTGAATGCCATTGTAGATAAAATAGACTGCACTAACCCGCTGCGGCCGCATAAGCAAAGTTTAGGTTTGCTTTCTGAGAATCTCTTTACTTCGAAGCTCAGACTAAGCCTTCCGAAACTCTTTCCCGTCTTACATGTCACCAGGAAAAAAAAAAAAAAAGCATAGGAGCTCAATAGCGTTGAATGGAATTACGAGGTACCAATGAAACTTTCCTCCGAGGTTTAAAATTTATTCACTCCTGCTACGACATGAAAATGCTGCATTCCTGAAGCATCATTCAATGCACGTGCCGGCTTGATATTATAGCGGTGCTCCCCTTTTGCTCGCGCAATTGATAACCAGCGAAAAACAGGGGAATTGATGGCGAAGGAAAGATGGATGTGCCTGGTTCTCGACCGGAAATTGTCGACAACCAGCAGGCATCGAAAGGGATCAGCATGCACTCGATCCCGGAAATAGGGTTATTTATAGATCCCAAAGCCAAGACACTTTTTCAACGACGCTTTACAAAAATGGCGCGTGATGAAAATTGAATACTGTATTTATTTTACGGTAGAAAATTAGAGAAAATGTGGATATAGGTCGCGACAAAGAATGTGGGCAGTTATTCCAGTAAATGAAAAGAAAAATTAGGAAGCCCGAAACAATGGAATTCGTAAAAAAAAGCATTCACATAGCTGAAAACCGGCATCGTATTTAGTCTGTAAGTTTTTTAACAGGTTAGCTTACTCCAAAACAATATCTTGCTTTGGAATAATACTCGGGTTATTGAAAATTGAAAACTGCATTTGTTCATGAATAATTAAGCCCAGACAAATTTTTTAAATCGAAAATTGCAGCCACGCAGTACAAATGTAGCCATGTACATCTCCTACTTTATATCGGATATAGGCCACAGTCTTTCAGTCAGTGGCGCCAACACCCAAAGACCCTATTTTGGCTACAGGCCGCGCCTGTTGTTTCTCAAACATCAATCCGCGGGAGAAAAACAGGTGCGGCCAATACTCGATGTATGGTCTTTGCTTGCGAGGCCGCACTGACAAAAACCGCGGCATACATCCGAAATAATTTAGTGCGCTAATGACTTCGATTATAGACCGAACCAAATTCTTAGATACAGTTTTCGAGGGGAAAAGTGCCTATACTTGATCAAATACGGTAACATCGCGCATGCTGGGCCAGTAGTCTGGATTGGGCCGTTTCACCAGAGTGAGCACCCCTTGAAACTCTTTGAAACGTTTATCGAATAAAGAGAACCGGTTGAACGAGGGAGAAGATGTAAGCGGATGAGCTTGATTTGCGATTTCGTCGGCCCTGTAATGAAATCATTTGCCCGCGCCTCCTTTTATTATCTTTTTTCCCCCGACAGAGGGGATCGTCAACGGAGTTGAGCGCTTTAATTTTCTCTGGTCTGACGCGGGTGGGAATGTCGCGCCCTCAGGATTCCGTAATTGAATTCCTGTGCAGATAATAAGCCGGAGACACTCACCACCTCTTCGTTCGGGTAGGTATCATTGGCTCCGCTGATTGCAGACGTCGCATCGCCTTCACTCACTCCGCCAAATGGACAGCGCAGTTGTGCCGAACCTCCCAGTTGCACAGTAACCGTCGTGCCGTTCAGTAAATCTGCCAATTGCGCGCTGTCGACCTCCTTGCCCTTACTCTTGCCCCCCGAGGTTGACACTACTCGGACACCCGGAGATTCTCCGCTTCGTCTCGACCATTTGCCCTCTGAAAATACAAAGGCATGTATACTTGCAGGCGCAAAAATAGCATGGAAGTGAGGGAACCTTTTTTGTTTTTTGTTCCTGTTTTTGTCAGCGATCAGACTCATATCATGTACTGCGCATTGAACCTCGATTACCGAGGCTAATGACGCATGACTTCCGCCTTCGTTAAGGAAAATCAAGGATGCTCAACAGTTAATTAAAAATATCTAAAAAGCTTGTAATTTATTCAAGTGTTACCCGTTGTGATATTGCCAATATTCCCCACAAGTCCCGAAATAAAACGCATTTCGAAGACGCCCTTGCGAACTTCCCTTTGAAATGTCTTTGATGTCTAGCTGTGTTCTTCTCATGCTTATGAGATAATACTCGCCTCAACTGGAATACTAGACGGAAATATTCCCGAAATTTGTCAAAAAAGCAGTCTTTTATTCGATGGCACCTTAGATTCCATGGTGAAGTGTACGAGTATGACGATGAACAAAACAGTCTGTTCAGGAAAGAGACAATTTTAATTTTTATTAAATTTATTCTCGCCGAAATTTTTTGTTACAAGGCAAGTCATCTATATATTCCTGGCTTCGATTGGAGATAGAACTGATGACTGAAACACAAGTAGTGTCCTACTTCCCTGATTCTTACTTAATGTGCTGATGCTTTGAAAATGCTTTCAACGTTCTCAGCAGCATTTTTTCTCTCTTTCCAGACACAAGAAGGAGAGAAGTGCTTCATAGTCGATGGCGTCTTACATGGGATTCAAGTAGATGTGGCAGACATTCAAAATGCTTTAGAGCACTCCACAAGCTATTTGATTGACTGAAAATAATATTATTTTTCTTGACAAGCGGAATAATTTCGAAGAAATATTCGAACAGTCGTTGTTATTGATGCTGAAGTCTGGCATAATCGTAACAAAGCTGTGGGAAAATATTGAAATTGATCAGTTAATCTCCCGGCATTGGAATAAATCAGGGAGAATGGTATTTCAACCATTTTCTTCCATCACTTCACCAGAGAGATATTCTGATTCCCAAACATATCGAGTGGCTTTAAAAAGATTTGATCAGGGAATTGAAAGGATGTTGACAACGGAGAAACTGGATATCCCTGTTGGAGACAATTTCCCCCTCCACTGATATTCTTATCCGGATTCGTCATGCTGAGCGTTGTGCACATGACCATTTTTTTTACGCCAAAATAAAACTCTTTGGTAAAAATCAGTAAATGTGAAAACTTCTTAGTGAAAATGAAAAAAAAACCACGATTAACTTCCAGCATTTCCCTCCCTTTTTCCTCACGAAAAACTCGGCTGTGGCAATTTTATCGACCGCGTCTGCGCTCCCGCTTGTTTAGTTAATCTAAAATTACGAAGTAAAAAAAAAAAAAACCTTTCACGACGACGTTACGTAATTTTGATGAGGCTGTCACATTTTAGGATGTTTGGTACACATTTTCGAAGCTGATTTCAAATCTATCGTTTCAAATGTGCGACTTGTAGCAAAGATTGCATTCCATATACTGTACTGTATACTGTATTTGTAAGCAATTATAATCTTTCTGGAAATATCGGGAAATTTCAACGTTCTCTATAAAGGGACTATGGATGCAACATTTCAATTCAAAATTATCTATTTTGTGTCGTATATCAAGTTCTTCCTCGAATCATTTGAGCCCAATAATCGCATATGGGCGCATGGAATATGTTTTCGTCTGCGTTCCTGATCGACCTGTCGTGAGTTGAGAGGTAAGTACAGTACATCGCAACCCATAGGAGGAAAGACGTGGTCTCGTACGCTTCAGTGAAAGAGAACAATATGTAACCTTTTCCATGAAAGAAGTTCTGCATAAAAGTGTGAAAAGGAATTACGCATTTTTATGTGATCCATTAATTTAACGCTCCATTTTGTTCCGAAGTTCTGAAAAAGGCCGAGACTTGAACTTGAAAAGAAAAACGTACTGTAATTCTTTCTTGCGTTTTGAAGTATAGAAATAAAGGAATAGCCTCTTGGCATGTTGTTTTCGATTTAAATAATAAGAAAGGCTGTTAAATGCTGTTCCTTAGTGATGGGTACACAAAAGTGAACATTTGGATCGAAATTGAATCTAGCGTGCATCCCGGTGCAAATTTTCTTACACGCGTGTACCGCGAACATGATTAGAAACGAAGGATTCGATGGTAATGTCATTTCTCGTTGATGTCTCTATGAATGCGGCTGAGAAAGGAATTTAATTCCTTGCTTATGGTCAGCTTCTTCTGAGAGTAGTCCCGCAATTAAATTTGAGTCTCGCATCGTTGCCAAAGGTTCAGATATAGAGAGGATGCTAAGAATTTCCGAAACCGGAACAAATTCGTTTCGCGCATTGAAAAGCAGTAGAAGCTTGATTTAATCCCACGCCTGTGTCTCCGCCAGCACTTCGCAAATTATTCGAGGACGTCGTTGAAGAGACGTGTTCCCATCTCCGGCTCGGAACAACATTACGTCCGATAGAACTGTATCCAGGCCGCATTTGAGTTCGACAGGGCGAGACCATGATCTCGGCTGGCTCCCACTCATTCGACCGAAATCCGGTACTTTTCTGACTGCGCTGATAAGCTAGAGAGGAAATTTATTCCCGATGCGACCCCCTGTCAAGGAAGAAAAATGGCCCCACTCCATGATTACCCATCGGATTACTCATTGGAAGCAGCGGCTCCCGTGATCCCTCCTTGGAAGCATCTTATCGCCCGGATTTGCCGATCTTGGTGCTCCGAATGTTTATCTTATACGATACCATGAACTTCAGATTCGTGACTGCTATGCGAGTCAGACTCCAGGTCATTATCAAGCGCGCAAGACCTCTGGTCGCAAAAGAAACCCGATTATTCAGCATAATGATTCGAAATAAAACTGGCTGTCTCGAGACGAAAGGGTTTCCAGACGCTGGTATAATTGAGGGATGAACCATCCGCATGCAGTCTCAAGACAAACATTGCTCGTTCGACATTTTCAGACACTTTTTCGAAGCAACAAAAAATGCTTGAGCGAACGGAGATTTTTAATCAGTAAGATTCTGCTTCAAATAGCAAACAGGAACCAGGATTTGGAACCATAGTAAGAAGAAGCAAAATCAAGCTTCCGACCTCATGCAAGGCAATGAGATCCACGGAATGAGAGGGAAGAAGAGAAGGGGAATTTTTAATTCAGAATTTAATAAATATCGTGCAACAAGCGGCACAAATTTGATTCTACTACACCATTGGAAATTACATGCTTGCGTCAATGTCTTATTCCGAATTTTGTTCACCAAGCATTTTCAGAACCTTTAGATACATTTCAAATTAGATTCGATTGATGTACAGTATTTTCATTCTGGACTCAGGTCATTGAAGGACGCGGACAGCGCGTTGTAAAACTGTGAAAAGAACATGGTGACTATAGACGCTTTCGAAGTGCATGTAACTAATAAGATTACAAAACTTGGAAATTACTGCTCGCTGTGTTGGCATTCAATTTTCAGACAAAAAGATTGCTACGAACTTTTGTAGATGCTTCGAATAGGATTCTTCAATTCCAATCTTTTTCACAGGGTGAGTTCAGAAAAAGTAACAAGCGCGTTTGAAGCCGCGAAGCATAACTATGTCAACAAAATCAATGGGAAGAACAAGCACGTAAACCAGCCGAGCATTTCAAAAATGTTTAACCTCCGCTTAAATATTGAAGTAATCTACTACAAAGCTACTTGGAACAAGCTGTTTTTTGTCGGCTAAATCCCTAAATTACGCATTTACTTGCACCACCTCGCATGTGTAAACCAGACTGCTAGGCCGAAGATGTCCGCTCGACGCTGATGCATGGAAGCAAGCATCCTGCCTCTAAACAATAGAAGCACATCATAATACTGTACCTGAATCAGTACATATAGTATGCACACAAAGATGGCACTGAACAAAACCAGCGAATCCGTCGGAAACGAATTCTTCTCGACGGAGCGCATTTTCTAGCCCGGAAAATTCAAACGATAACGACGTTCTACCCCATGATTTCATCTGGCACAGAAGAGCACTGAGTGTGCACACTGGTTTCCACATGCGTGATGCGAAATTCATCGTATGTATTTTGAATATTGACGGTTATGCCTGCCATGGTTCATGCATGTTTATTTTTGATTAACTTCTTGTGGCTGACAAGAATTGGACCCGATTTAGCGGATGGTGGAGTCCCGCTGGTCTCCAGGAATATTAAAATGCTCGTTTTGCGGACCAGCGCTGGTAAAAGACTAGTTTTAGTGCTGTATGCTTTATAGTTCTGATGGATCCATGCGATGCGCGAACAGTTTCGGAACAACGGGAAATAAAATGAAATATTTTATAACCACGAAAACCGAGGCATGAAAACTCTTACGGCGTGCTGATATTCGAAGAGAAGAAAAACTAATGAAGCAGTGAAATTACCCGTTCATTAATTCACTCAATGACCTCAGCAGCTGTTGTGGCTAACGATGTCGAATACTTGATCTAGGGTACTTTCACGACGATCATATTGGCATCAATTCTCTAATGAATACATGCTACAGAAAATTTTCCGGTTGAAACAAAGCTGGCCTGTTCCAATCGATCACGAAAAAACATAAAACCCAAAACATTAGAAGCACAAAATAAGTTTTATTTCTGAAAAATCTCGATTATCTAGCTTGAAATAATTGCGCATTCGATTACTAATGCGCAAAACTCAAGTACAGCAGCAAATTCACGAAGATACAGAACATTTCATATAATTTTAATTTTACCACACAGACTGTAACGGGAACAATCCATCGGTACGTTTTGCACCCGCATGACGCACGTGGGCAAACAAAACAAAAATATTATTCCTCTCGTGATGCACTTGCATTTGTGCCCTTCCGAGAACGGAGTAATTTTCTGGGCGGAAAGAAGCGACGCAAGAAAGAGGCAAAAGAAGCGACGACGAGAAGGCCAACAATGTTGCTAATGGTAATCGGGAGGATTACGCTCCTGTGGACTAAATATTTTCCATCTGGAACTGTTGGCCCTCAGGAAATAAGCCGACGGATAGGAGAAACACAAACCTCATGCATGATTTATGCTTCCGAGGCCTCGCGTTTTTCCCGGACTTGGCTGGCAACGCGGTGCAAAAACGAATGACGGCGTTGAGTGCGCTCACGCGAAGACACCGCAGTCAGCACAGGTGACTAGCAGCAGTCATTCAGGCCGGCAACCGAATTGCCTACCGACTAGCGCGAGCGTCTGAAAGCCCAACAAAACGTGATGGTGATAGTGGGGGATTTCCGCCTGATTACGGGGTCTCTGGAATTCCTTGCAACTAAAACCTGCGTGGAAACTAGAGCAGCTGTTCGATGCCTTATTGACACGGCCATCGACCACTTCCTATTCATTACGCACTCACACCTGGATCCGGGACGAATGTTGTCTACGGAAATCAGATTCCCTGCTGGGAGGATTCCTCAGCGTAGTTGACTGACGATACGGATCCCTCTGTACTGGAGACGGAGATTGATCGAAAATGGTTTACCAGTACCACGAATGTATTCAATGACTGCTTGGCTTTCTTCCTCCGTCATAATATATGCACGCGGGTCTCGCAGGTTTTTCCTCTTCCATCGTTCAATCGTGGCCTCAGCTTTGCGACGCGTGACGAAGTCTTCCCAGTACCCGACCCGTCGAAAATAATGAGGCATTCTTTCCGACCCCTCTGCGCTTTTGTCTTCGAGGAACTCACCGCATGAACCATTTCACAAACTCATTTGCAAGTCATAGCTTTAAATGTGCCCAGCTTACGAAATATTTTTTCGCGATGGGACGCGATTTTCCGCGAAATAATCAGAAGTTTACTTTTTCCAACTTTCAAGCAGCACTTCATACATATCCGCCAGAGAATCACGCTGGTTCCGGAATAAATAAAGCAAACTAAATATCGATATACAGTTCAGTGGAATTCAGATTATCCTGTGTTTGCTTATTCAATCGGGTTCATGCTCCATGTAATATTTCTTTCGGCTAAATTCCATGAATTATCCAAGTAAAATGATGAAGGTATATGACCGGGGGATTTCTTCGTCTTTTATTTGCTTGAGATAATGAGATGCAAGGTGAATTCAGTAATCAGCAAACCTAGCGCACGCGTAAATACTGACGTAGTCGTGGATTATGTTTATAACGAATTCTGGTAGCCCTAGATGAAATTCAATAGCATACTTCAGTCTGCATTACTCCTGCGTTTGTTTATAAATAAAATAAATAAAAAACCTATCTGCACTGCACGAGAGGAAACATTGATCGGACAAATGACATGTATTTGCACGAAAACTCCAATTTGTTAAAGCCTCTAAGATGCACTGTCGCATATTCGAAACTGGATGCCTTTAATTGGACAATGAATTGTCATGGAAAATCGGATGCTAGGATGCAACCCAATTAAAAATATGGTATGTCTTGAATGACCATCTGGCATAATTCCGGTATTACAGATATTTCCCGCAATTGCATTCCCTCGGAGGTTAGTTTATACAAGAGATAAATTAACCTGCGCTGAAATCTGCATTATACAGGCAGCTGTCATCCCTTTGAGTGAATTCGAATTATGTCACAATCGATCGAAGCCAAGATCGTTTGAGTTCCACAGCATTTGCTGAAACCATGAATAAAAATGACCCGACTGAATAAGATGCGATGAACATTAATTAAAAATGGAATATGACTGGCTTGCTTCGGAAATAAGCAAAGCAGCAGTCGGTTCTGTTTCCAAAGCAGTAAGCCTTTCCTGAAGTGAGGATATGTTAATCGGGCACACTGATGACACTCAGCCAGAAGAATTCCAATCGTTCCATGCTTTTTCCTCACGGTTATGCAAACTCTGCGTGTCGCCTTGCTTCTTTAACAAAGCTTTGCGCATGGTGATGCGACAGAAAGATATGCGAGTGTCTAATGTGCAACGACTCCGGGCGCGCGGGTGCTGAGATATTCGACGAGTTCCCGCTTCGTCGGAAATGAGATCTACGGAATGCCATTTTCCGAGATGACTGTTTCACCGGAGCCCGCGGCGGAAAGAAACTAGGCTTTTCGGGGTATGGGTCCTCGAGTGCGTCTCGCACCGAGATCCCGAGACGCGAGTTTGAAGGCTCAACAAGCAATTTGAATAGGAGCAGGTATGTTTTCCAGACGTCAGAATATATTCCCTGGATCACTTCGTAATCGCGGAGTGATGAGATCCCCCGAGACAGACGAAACATTTTTGATGATCCGCCTGAAGACGTTGTCCTCGAGTCGGGACCACGAGTGGGGACGCCTTGTGTACCTCTGCCAACTTTCATCAGTGTGTCATGACCTCGGGCCATGCTTGATAGAGATTACGGGATAGGATTTGGCACCAGCTGCTCAAGCTGGTACCGAATGCCATGACCAATGAATGCTTCTTATTGATAACGGCAAGTCCCACTAGGTTCAGACCTTTCATCCGCGATTCGCGATGACGTGAATCCGAGCGCGAAGACCCCGTCCACGTGTTCGGAAGCTTGACGATAATTTCTTCGGGCAATCTTCTCTTGGAATTCACCTCACGTGACGATATGCAGCTAGCAGCTGTCGACTCGAGGCACGTGGCTGTCACAGTTGGTTACGTTATCGCGGAAATCTGAGGCAAACGACAGCGAAAGACCAACCATTTCCGATCATGGGTGTGTCGGTTGTCCGGTAATATTTGTGGCTCGCAATCGAACGAGTTGCATCCGAACCCCGACTTGAATGGATTATTCCGAGAAATGAGAGCTGGGACGTTACCTCGGCCCAAGTCTCATCTTGAATGAAACTCTGATATCGTATGAAACTTTCAATTCCCCCCGGCCCCAACGCTTCCGGGAGCCGTGTCCCGAGGGAAGAAACAACGGAGCAACAAAGCCTTGCACGTCGAGCGCGACAGACTCGATAGACTGATTTCAGCGGTCAGGTAAAAGTTTCCCTCGCGATCTGGATCGAGACAGAAAGGAAGGCAAAAAAAAAAAAAGACTTTGGAACAACGTGTTTTCTTGGCTCTCTTCGGATCGAGCTACCAGCAGAACTTCAAGTGCGATGCGATGGGGGCGTCGCACCCTCTATGCTCTGCGTGCCCCCTTCGTCTTCGTTCCCCGATCGAAAACTTGCACCCCCGTTTTGTTTTTTTTGTGGACTCTTCCGCTAGGTCACGGAATGTTTCGATACTCGAACCGTGAAAACGACTGTGTTGCGGGTACGAACGAGAGAAATATTGATCACTCAGAGATCGATGCCCGAATCACTGCACGATACATTTCCCGTCTTGTACGTTTGACTGCCCCTTCCTCCCGTCAATTTATACTCCATGCCTTGGGCACTCTTTATCCCTTATAGTGCCCTCCGTACTGCAGAGGTTCTCAACCTGTGTCCCGCGGAGCACTCATAGGAACTTCCTCAGCGTTTTCCGGGTGCTCCGCGGCCACTCCAAGACAACATAATAACACGAAGAAAGCAGATAATTAATCGGAAGAATACCATCTGAGAAATGCAACAGATTCAAGATGCAGCACACGAACAAGGACTGCTACCGGTCCAAGTACAGGTCGCGCTTTTCCCAATAGAAATTGTGCCCGAAGTATTGTATATGGTATGCCGCATTCGGGTATACGAGGCATTGCAGACTCATTTTGCTTACCTGTTACATTCGAGATTTTCGAAAACTTCAAGAACATGAATTAAACTCAACTTTTCTTGTTATAACTCTTGCTAATTCAACGGTGCTGCTTTGTTTCGTACCTTCGGTAGGAACAAAAATGCATCGTTCTCAACCTCCGGATTCACGTTGAAACTCCCAGAACTCAATTTTTCCGAAAAGTGACACGTTTCCACATGTTATTAGCTTATTTGGTAAGAAAGTTGAATTAATTTTTTCCTCAAAGATTCTTTGAATACAAAATGCCCTTGAGAAAAAGGAGGCGTGGCCTATAAACCCACGCAAGTATATTGCACTGTACTATGATGTATATATTACATTCTATTCGTGAGTGTAATATATATTGAAAGAAAAGGGTTTCTGCCGCAGAAATGCTTTCCCAGGAATGCCTCCTAGAGTCAAAAAGGTTGAGAACCTCTGCTAGCGGTACAGGATGGATATAATACCATACCGAAGCTTGGAGTGGTGACGAGAAATCATGCAATAATATTTCTTCTGACTCTCGTCGCTGGATAGTGCCTAGTCATGATGTTTCCGTACTTGAAGGTTCGATCGGCCGGCAGTTGCCTTCAAAGTGACAAATTGTAGCCATTGTCGGCTCTCTCGAGGAAAAATTCTGGAAGGATTCACGGAGAATCGATGACGTCGCTCCATGCCAGATATACCCCGGGACCGTTGATCGTATCTTCAGTATCGATTTTAATTTAATAATTCTCTGAAAAACACAGACGCCTTGGTCCCATGACAGGGTGAGAGGGGATACTGCCAGGCGAAGATAATTTGAACCTCGACGGATTTATTGGAGAAAAAAGGTAAGGCGCCCAGCTGATGTTTTCATTTTACCCCGCGCTTCAATCAAAGCTTGATTGAAGTGTGGGACGGAATCCTCGATCGCCGTTGCTCCTTTCCAATGCTAAAAACGATGCCGAAGGAGATGTTTTTCCACCTACGATCATTCTTCCAACAGGAACGTCGAATCAATCGTCGCCGCGTGTGTCATGCGTTATGACGTTGACTTTCTAGCATCCTGACGCTGGTTCTCCCGGCCTAGCCCCAGTGAGTGCCGCGAAATTCCCAGAGCTGATTTCCATAAAGCCTCCGTTGTGTCGTTCTGTTGCAAAATCTCTTCCGCAATTTCTGACCACACAAGAAGGAAGGAACGAAAAAATAGGCCCTTGGCTGTTGTCCAAGCTCATATTTCCGGAATACGATTGCCCCTCGCTCTCCACGCTCGCGTGCCCGTCCCATGCAGCGCGTCGATGGCTTTTTTTTTCGGGGAACTCTCGTCAGCATGTGTGCTGATGTATAAACTTCTATTTCGCTTATATCGGGTGTTCCCTGGCGTCTTCAAGAATCTTGTCCCTACAAAGTTTCGCCTGCAATTTATGCAGCCACATTTCCGCGCGCTTCGTTCTTTCCTTGAGCACGACTCATTCCGGCGCCTGAATGATTCATCTATTTTTTGCTTCCGGACAGGAAGAGATAGCCGCGTCGGCAAATGCCATTAATGCATGATGTACTATTTTTTGCTCTGAAAGATTTTTTTGTATGCGGATCCTGTATCGAGGATACTGCTGAATTAAAAATGCTTTGAATAGATGTGAGAGATCTAGTCCCTGGTATAGGCACACTTAGTCAGATGAGATTTCGGCGGAAATCCCGATGAGGCTTGATCGCAGTGAAGACTCGGAAATCGAGGTACTGAACAGTTTTTCGTTTTCCTTCATGTAACAGGCTATTCCCGAAAAAAAGACGTTCAGACTGATTGTCGAGTCTTGAATAATTTTTTGTTCCCCAAGTTTTTTTGGGACTCGAATCATCTTTGAGGGGGACAAAAGCATCGAAATCGAATCTCAATCTTGCTTGATCCCGAAAAGGAGGCCTGGAAAGCAGCTTATGACAGAGTTGCAACTCACATTGGCGGGATAGATGCATTATAGCTTTCAACTGAACCTCACTGGCTTTCTACTACAGTATTCCCAAAGAAGGTTATTCGCGTATGACATCCCGATTCGTCCCAATCGCATTGGATTAAAAATATTTCCTTTGGCTATACGTTCCCGAAGAGACATTTCAAGCGAAAAATCCTCGCCGTCGTCCCCTGAATGCCCTGCACTGAAGGGCACCCGGGTGCACAGGTGTCGCAAAACTGTGCAGCCCTTCGCGTAATAGCTCGCGTTTGAATGTCCGGACTGAGTCGGAATGGATAACCCTTCAAAAGTAAACAGTGGCACGGAAAGATGCCCATCGCTCCACCTCATGGCCCGTTATCAGTAAATTATGGAGGAATATCTCGTGGAAAATTTGAGTGGGATGGTCTCTCTGCTCTACCCAATAGTCGTGATCCCTGTTATCGCAGTGATCCTCGATCACAAATGACGCTTTCCGTCGGAGCTCTTCGAAGCCATCCGACCATTCGATCCGTCTTGAAATAGAACCGGAGGGCTTTCCGCTACGTTAATTTCGTATGCACTGTGATTCCGTTCGGAGAGCAAACAATTTTGATGAGGAATTTCAGTCCCGGTTGAATGTCGTTGTGCTTGAAAATATGTTTGATCTTTGGAAACCGTGCCCAGTTCAGGCGTTTCATGAATTAAAAATACGAGTGGTTTTGTATAAGTTTCGAGACTCTTTCTGAGCCAAGCAGTTGACATTACTAGAGATACTCGTGCAGTTGTCCCAATATTCATCTGAAGTATCTCTCATTTTCAGACTTGAAAGAAAACTTGAAGTTGGAAATAGATGCGAAAAAAACAGTTTTTTATATGCGCACCCACGTGCAAAACCGAAGGTCGGATGAGGAAAAGCGTGCAGCAAAGGAATCTCATCCCTTGGAAAAAGCTGAATCGGTATAAATAATATTAAATTTCATTGAAGTGTTCCTGAATGATGAGGTAGTGTGACTGAAAGCGTTTTGTGCGTCTCTATTTAAAACGCTCGGGTTTATTTGTCATAATGGGTCTCAGGACATATACGTATGTAGACGACCTTGCATTTTCTCAGAGGATACCTGGAACGAGCTTCCGTTTCAATTCCGATTGAGCGGTTGAAAATTTTTTTTAAAGGGAACGCAATTGACAAATTATTGCGGATCTAAAGATTGTCAAGAATTAGTGAGCAGCAGTGTGTCTTATAAATTATTGGTCTCAGAGAGTTTCGTTGAATACATATTCCATTTTGCACGCCGTTCACGGGGATTTTCAAGCGAATGTACAAACTATTGGGATGGGCTTTACTTATTTTTCGCAGCTGTGGTTTCGAGATAAACGGGTCACCTGAATTCACTTCAAGAATGAACACGTTTGAAACGAACTTGACCTCGTCACGCAAAGTATTTCGAGGAAGACAAACGATTGGGGGAAGGCATGCCAGGCTTTTGGTACATTCGAGGTCATCGAGATCCAAAGATAAGCTTGAAAATGTATTGCTCATTGCGACCGTCATCGTCTGCACAAAAGCTGCGGCACATTCTGTATGCAGTATAGCGACTGTGGATGACGCAATTCTGGGCTCCAGCCAACATTGCTGATTAATTACCCAGGTGGAGCCTAAGCAATATCCAGTAGGAGCGGGTAAACATGGCTAGAAAACGAATGCAGCGTGTTTTAGTCTGACTCCCGGCGCTGCTGCTCTCTTTCTACACGGTGGAACAAATCCAATCCATCTTGAGTCGGCTCTTCTGTGTACATGTGGAGTGTAGGTGCGTGATTCTCTAGTCCAGAATTACGAAGGCGCCAGATTGATCCCAGCAAGAAGTCGTGTCGCGTTGGATTGGACGCACTGTTCGACGGAGAGCAATTGAATCCCGGGAGTCAATTCGAATCTTCAAGGTTCTGCGTCAAACAAACGGTGCAGTGGTCGGCGTTGTTCATCGCGGTTTCCGAAAAAAAAATAACTCCTCGTCCTTTTTAGTGTGATTAAAAAAAGGGAATTCAGAAGGGTGCTGAATAGCTGATGAATTACTGTAGAATACAAATAAAGATCAAGGCAGAATAATGCAGTCAGCATCCGCACCCCCGTTGCTCATGCAGCGAAGTGCAAGTTTTCCTGCCGGCGAAATTGATTACAGAAAACCTCGCTGACCTTTTTTTGACGCTTGTAGTCATCAACAACTACCGCTGACGAAACTGTATTTTTTTCAAACTGAGTTCTTCAAGTTTCGTGGATTTTTTAGGTTTACGGGATAAATGAGCTTACATTAGCGCTCCAGTAGCGTCCGGCAAATGAAGAGCACAAAATTGTTCTGCGGTTCACTCCAAGGCTTAGCTTAAAACGCATCCCTTTTTTCAATACTTTTACAGAAAAAGTTTAATTCAAAAAGGTTGTAGTCCGTATCATCAGATCATTGCAAATGATTGTACGCATTGTATTCCGTGTTCCCCACCGTAATTTGCGTCCACTCGATTTTAATATAATGAATGGCACGCGATAAAATCCATACTTGCGTGCAACTGTCCCTCAAAAATCGATTGAAAACGTGTTTCTCCGGTCATTCGAAGGTTTACGTAATTTTCGAGGCTACTTTGACGTACCGCAATAGGGCTTTGATATTGATGCCTTATTGTTGGCTGACAATTTTTCCCTCCACGGTCTACGTGATTAGGCAGAAAAAAAGTAATTTTTAAGGAGATGGGGGATTGTCAAAAAATAAGTTTCGACAAAGACATGATTGATATTGCTCTACTTTCACATTCAAATTCATTATGAAAAGCGGAAGAAGTTGAACTGCGGAAATCAGGCTTCATGTTGCGCTAGAAAACTTCAAAATCTTGACTTCTCAACCGAAGCAAAAAATTTGATGGAATCGTTGAATTGGCAGGAGCTCTGAAATTCTAAAAATTTAAATAACACCAGGAACTGATTCCACGAGGGAACCAGACGAGATCCCCGAGCTGGAATCGATTTTTCTCGAGAGGATCCGAGGCTACCGCTACACCGCACGAGAAGAACTCGGACAACACGCGTTGGACTCATGTTTTCGCACAGCTTGCAAGAAGTCCTCGGCAGACGCCCGAAAAATAAGGGCTCTCGAATGCGCAGGATTCTCGACGGCAGTGTACACGGGGAACTTGATGAATGACCTTTGCGGCTGGCACCAGGCTGTGCGAAACTTTTCCGTAAGGGTTTTTTCTGCAATTGAATTCTTGCCAGCACATGAAAGACGAGATTTCCTCGCAATCCGGCCGAATAAAGCGTCACAGACGAGAAGAGGATAAGATGATGGAATGGAACAGCCGTCTCGCGTCTTTTCTTCACTCCTTGGCAGTATGCGTTGATTACTCATTTCTTGACAGCAATTGGGCAAGATTTCCACTAATGCCTGCTCGGTTTCTCCAACCCCCGCTTTTGGAAACATCTTCACTCGTTCTTGCATGCCGTCGCATCGAATATCAATGCCGTCTAGGCCGCGCAGGGGTCGATGAATGAACATTCCGCCCCGCCTGTCCGCCCACTAATAATTTCCGGCGGCGCGGTCCCCCCTACAAGAAAAATAAACCCCATCGCTCGACTTCTTCACACGCCGAATTTCCTAATTTTCCACCGTACCTCATTCGGCAAATCAATCGAGCTAATTATCATTTCAGCACGGATGATCCTCATAAAAATCCGACGCCATGATGACGACTTACTATTTTTTTTTTACCTTTCATCCAATACAATATCAAACCCTGACCGTGACATGTTAATATGGTATCTTCCCTATATTCTTTCACATGCATATCTGCCCTTCGCCAAAAGCTTACCAAAAATGGAAAACATCGAACAGTGTGAGGATACGAACAAATTCTCCAACTAGAGAAAAAAAAGTCCCATTTGGCTTTCGTTCTGCCATTTTTTACTTCACGATTTTCTCTGGAATCCGTTCTGTCTGTCTCTGGGAAAAATCCTCTAAACTCTTAAGTATATCCCGGACTTCATCTAGGATTCTAGGTTGTAGGGGAACATTTTTGCGTGACTAATTTACTAAATTAAGTGCATTTCGAATGAGAATCCTGCGTCCATTAGGATTTTTCACTGCTTTTCCGAGATTTCCCCGAGATTTTGCTGAGTTTATTCGATTGTTTTTATACTGTGACTTCGTTTATTTAAAAAAAAGCATAGCCGGCATGAAGAAGATTATTCAAATGCCCCAGGAATATGCTGACAGAACCGCAGGTAGACAGGAATTTTAGGCAGATGCCCTACAGAAGCAGACCCCAAATTAGTATGCGTAACCAATACATAAATAACTAATTAGGCGGGCGAATGCTGTACTAGTATTGCTGGACGTCTCCGTCCACTAAAACCCGGAACTGCTTTTCAAAATCGAGAACGCCATACAAATCCAATTCTTCGACTTTCCTTATTTTCGGATAAATATCACGGGGGTTACTCGAAGAGGAATACGTGAAAATTGTATTTTTTGTAGAGATTTCTTTGAGCTAACATTTGCTTGGACGCGGGAGCGGAGTGCGTCCAACAGGCGAAGTTACTTCCGTGTCGCATGCACTACGTCTGCTTATTTGTCATGTCCGCGCTCCTCCGGAAGTGGAACGCGACCATCGGGATCCGATTGAACCCAACACGGAAAGCGCGAAGAATCCTTAGCTGCTTCCGGTGTCCTTCTTCCTCGTCGAGCAATATTCCACCCGATGGGTTATTTAGTCCGACGAGAACCCAGGCGGAGGGATGCTTTTGTCAGTCCCGAGACCTCACATCGTGACGGAACCAAGATGGGAAGATTCCAGAAGACTTTGAGCGGGACAGCGGATTTTTCCTAAGCTCAACTTACCATTTTTCGAACGAGTCCATGGCCATCGAGGTTATGTAGCTTTATACAAATGGATCCTTCTCGAGCACCCCGGATTCCTCGTGCGGTCCATGCGATTCTTCAACCCACTGTGAACGTTGAAAACGCCGAGGTTCTGCACGAAACCTAGCCATAAATCCAGGTCATGTTTAAACACACGCGGTCGAGAGCTGCGGCTCATCGTTTGTAAAGGTCACAGAAGATAGGGCAGCTCGTTGAAATTCGTCAGGGTGCCCTATAAAGCACTTTGTGACGTTATGTGTGGACAGCCATGTCTTGCCCCTACATCTCCTCGGTAAGATATAAGGCTTCTCTCGCTGAACATTCCAAGAGCACCACGCATTCTTTCAGAATAACAGGTTTCTGCCATAGAGCCGAGAGAAGTCTTCATTCTATATTCGTATTGCATGGAAAACATTTCTTTCTGAAGCCTAAACATGCTTCCTTTGAATAGAATAATAACGATGGGACTTCGACAAATAATGCAGCTATAAACACGTTTAACAAAGATTTTCGAAAATACATCCCGTGGAGCACTTTGACGCCTGAATTATAAATTCTATACACGTCGAAAAAAGCCAATCTTCGTCAAAACATTGAGACTTATTCAAGCGTTTACCCAAGAAAAGCATTGATGGAGCATCAACATTGATAGTCTACAAGTGAGGGAGTGAGCAATTCAACACTGAACATTTTTTTGCAATCCCAACACTTTGTAAGCTCTATAAATAAAAATGAAATATGATCATGAGTTTCCTGGCTAGCACGCTGAATGGGAAAGAAAAATCAATTATGAGCATGATTTCGTTATCTTACTTTTTAGCGTGCTTCAAAACTTTGAACTCATATCTTCACTGAGTACTGTATTTGATGCGTTATGGTTTGCTGATTCTTTATCAAATTTTCATGGGATTCTTCCTGAATTTTCCAACACTATCGGCAAAGCTGTAAGGATTTTAAAGAACAAAGTATTATGTAATGATTTCGTGACTAGCTCCGGTACATTCGAATTCGTGCCGAGGAAACGA
Source organism: Notodromas monacha (assembly GCA_905338405.1). Classification (NCBI taxonomy): domain Eukaryota; kingdom Metazoa; phylum Arthropoda; class Ostracoda; order Podocopida; family Cyprididae; genus Notodromas; species Notodromas monacha. The sequence continues at coordinate 192,335 of CAJPEX010000033.1, read as the reverse complement.
GGTTTTGATTTTCTCGCAAAAATGTTCAACCTTCCACAAAAGGATGTAAAATTACCGGAGATGAATCTCTCTCCCGGAATATTTTTTAAGGGAAATTCGGCAAGAGGGTTAAACCCGAGCACGTAATCCTCATCGGAACGTGGATCAACTCTTGCTGGGGTTAACAATACACCGAGGTGCACTTCTAGAGGCTGAACTACTGGACAGATCATAGAGAAGTCGGACAAGTCTCTTGGAATAATCACCGCGGAATATCACCCCGATTACTTTCCACATGACTTAACAGCGCGGCGCGGTCTGAGACCATGAGTATATTTATATAGCACACGGAAGTGCAGAAAATCCCGTAAATGCTCGGCTTGCTTGTGGGACAATGGGTACCCATTTGAAGAAGACAGGGTAGGGGGATTGAAACAAACACATTCCCAAATCTTCTATACTCTGACAGCGTAATTTCTGCAAGCTGCATGTCGTGATGTATAGCACACATGCTGGGTATGTTGTAAATTTTCTTGGGGCTGGGGATAAAATCTCAGGTTTCCCCTAAATTAAGATTTGCTGATAGGACGAGGAAGCTATCGTCAAAGAGCCTCCATCCCACCCCGGAGGATCCCCAACCCAGAATATGCCATTCCTTCCGACCCAGCTTGATTTTGCACTCGCCGCGAGCTGCATGCCTCCTAGCACCCGCCAATTCAAGCTGTGGCAACACGTTGGCCGCGTAGATTATGTATTCCTTGTCGGGTCAGTGAGCAATTTTGCTGCGATTGCGGTAACTCGCCTGCAACCCACGGGATACTCAACATCACTGGAGAAAATCTTTCATCATTAACGCTCATCGCGCAGGCAAAAGAATTCCCAGCGGGAGAACTGTCAGCAGGTTCACGCGATTTCCACTGACTTTACCATCATGCGATGGATTACGTGTTGTCATGATAGCTTCTTCGTTAATCATGTCGTGGGTCAATGATTCTGGAAGATGACTTTCTACGCAGCCGTAACAACATATTTATGATCGTTCTAGGCGATGCAGGTGATGAGAAGAGGATCTCCATCAATCACGATGAGTTGAGAATGCACTTCAGCGAAAATTTTCCGCCGAAAAGGGGGGCCTTCTGTTTTGATATTTTATGCATGATACACAGTTTCACAGGTATGCTGTAGGGTTTTTTTTTCGTGCACTTGAATATCAATGACTTTTGTAAGAAACGGTGCAGGAAATTTAATCATGCTGTTCAAAGGAAAATCTGGTTTTCGTACGTAAGTGCAGCTTTCATCAGGTAAATAACCAGGAAACCTTGTAACTTTGCAATGGTTTGTTGAAGTAGTACAATAATTTGTTTCATGCATTTCCTTCTGGGAAAATTCTGATCTTGTTTTCATGAAATCACGAGAAAAGGAGGAACAAATCAGTCACTCTTTCATTTACTTACTCGTCCTCTCGCCTTTATGCGTGACTTCAGGGCTATGCTAGATTATGATTTCCATCGAGGCCTTGGTGCTATTAAGAGCTATTAGAAGTACCCCAATTTTCCAATGTGCATATAAACAAATTTTAACCCAGGCGAATACGGTTTTAAAAGTTATACTGAGACACACATTTGCGGACATCTGTTTTTCCTCACGTACTCCCAGCGATAGAAAATGGGGCAATCTTCGTATGCATTTGGATTACCAAACGAATTCTGCTTCTCCCTTCTTCAGTTTCCTCCAACAGGTTTCAATTTCACTGACGAAGACTCGATGCTGAAGCGTGATTTAAAAAAAACTTGTTTGCTCACCAGCCAGATGAATTGAAAATACTGGAAGGCACGAGCCGCGTGGCTAAATCGATCCAGATTACGGATCCCATTCACACCATCGTAATGTGGAGTCGGGAACCTGATGAAATCTGACCCGGACACTGCTCGTCCCTCCGGAAACCAGGAAAACAGTTTTGCGAAGGCCATCGTTTTTGGCAAAAACAGAAGCGCGTTTGGAATAAATTTTGAGAATCTGAGTACTGTATAGCCTTACAGCCCACGCCCGACCATCTCAAATCTTACGCAGATCCTATTTTCTTAAAAAAAAAAACATTTAAGGTATTCTTGATAACGTAACCTTGAGACAGAAGACGTTATCTGCTGCTGGCAGAAACAATTTTTAGGCTGCATTTATTTTATTTCTTTGCATCCAAAAATAATTATTGAATGCGTATAAAAACTAGGGTATCACCCAGCGGAAACAAACGAAGCACGAAACGCTGATCGTAATCACTCGGATCAGGGTTGATCCCAGAATAAAGCTCTCATAATGTACTCAGACGTGCCTTTCGATACTAATTTTTATCCTCTTCTGAAAAACCACGCCTCTGTGGAAATCCTTAGAAGCTATTTATTCTCTTGAGGATGAAAGCATTAGGAGTTTACTACAGTGTATGTGTTTCGTGATTGGATTTTCAGCTTCGTTGCCTTCCACGTTACGGCATTACGTGCATTATAAACGATAACCGGCTATTTTGAGTTCAGCACCTTTTCGGAAGACATTATTTGTAGGAAAACTTTTAAAAAGATGATCCATTTTACGCATTAATGATTCCGTTTCCGCGCGTTTTTTCTTCGGACTGAACGAAATCACGTCTTGTAGATTATTTCTGCGGAAGATTCACGGTTGGCTTCCGACCTCTGCCATGTGACTGATAATTATCTCCACAGTTCTATAAAGAAGACAATTTTTGCAATTTCGGACGCATCATCGACTGTAGGATAAAAAGTTCACAAAATACCCTGATGTTTTCATTGGGTTCCCTCACGTGCTGCGCAAAATTGCATTTATGATTATTGAAACGGGTATAAAAGTGCTCAAGGAGGACTGGTTTCTTTTAGAACTGACCAAGTCAATGCAACGCGTCTTTGCATTACTGGATTCGAAAACGAAAAAAGTCTCAAAATCATTAATGACTCCGCTTGATGAACGAGATGAAAGTGTATGCCCGACGGAACGGACATCCATCACAGCAACGTAAACATCATGCAGTTTCAAGCCGGTTTTAGCGCTCCCGAAAGCTAGATAATGCACGTCATGAATCAAATGCACGTCAAAGCGCTAAGAAAATTCGAGCATTAATTGGACGATTTTGAGAATGAATGGAGTAAAAGAACAATGGACAGTTGGGTGTTACCCGGGAATGTTCAGAAAGCATAGCCCTGAAAATAGCTAATTGGCTCTGAGAAAAATCTGAAGTGCAGTCGTCCTTGACGTCGCGTACACCGAATTAAATCATTTCACAAGAAAAAACAAATATAAGTTGTCACGGACTTTCAAAAGTCTTTTAACTGAAAAAAAAATCGTACTGTCATCCATCGCGCATCTACACATACAGTTGAGATCTCTTCTTCATTTAATGTGCCCGTTTTAACTTTCCGGAGAATTACGATATTTCTCAACAATACGCCGCAGACAATTGACCGCGACATTGAAAACTCGAATTTGGCAGAAATAGACGTTTCGAAGAGCGTTGTTTTCCTTTACAGTACAGTGAGACCCCCACATGCGGACAATTCGACATAGGGAAACTTATTTTCCCAGAAAAAAATAATAAAAATGCCCTGACATGAGGACACTGACTCCACATAGGGACATTTTGTCATAAAATTGCAAATATATTTCCGGCCTAATTACAAGAAACAGATATTTCCAACCCTGAAATTGATATAAGAAAAGTTCTTGGGCATTTCTCTCACCAAATTACCATCCATTTAGCTAATTAAAAAAATACCTCCAGCATAGAGGGACTTCTACATTTTTTCACTTGAATGTTATTTTTGTAGATGCAAAAATTTCAGTGTACAGAACAGAGATACACTATTCAATGCTCCAAATGTTCTTCTTGAGTTGAAAATGTATTCACTAATTCAAATTCAAGTGGCAAACAATTTATTTCAGGGAATTCTGAAGAATATTTCTTCCACAAAACACCAATTAAAAATTATATAATATAAGTCTATGGGAAAACAAGACTTGAGTTACTTGACTTAGGGACATTTTGACTTGGGGACACTCTTGATGCACCAATTACGTCCGCATCTGGGGGTCTCACTGTATACGGTTGGAATTCTAGGTGTAGCCCTTGAAAACTGACGCAATTGCCAAGAACCCTAAAGGAAATTGGTTCAAAATTAATGAAAATACGATTGAAAAAAGGAAAAAGTGAAGGGGCCCCGAATTAAGCTGCGTTGAACGCTATGGTAAGAACATTAAGTCTAATCAACCCACTAATATGGAGAGCTTCTGTCTGATAATTTCGATGATGATGCTTCTTTCGAAAGCTGGCCAATTGAAAATGAATGGAAAGCTTGACCAGCCGTTAATTCTATTACCTGTAGCCAATATATTGGATCCAATAAAACCCTTACAGCTTGAGTCACGACTACATCCTATGAAATGCTTAGAGAAGCCAGCGAGAATACTGGAAAAGTAGTGAAAATATTTATTCCAGAAGACCACGGACTATTTGGATTTCCATCAACCTTAAATTCGGATAATCGTGAAAAAAATGCACAGTTTAATTTATTATCAGATCATTCCCCTCTCATAGGTTAATAAATTCAGGCGAATTAACTTAGAGCTAATAATATTTCAGGTAAACTCAACAAAATAGTTCATCTAATTATCATGAAATTCTTTATTAATACAGTAAAATTTGGAAGGCATTATTAATACAATTTTTTTATTGCAGTCTTTGATTCCTCGAGCAAATTTCAAGCTCTCACTAAGTCAAATAATCCCCAGTTGTGCTGAATATTGTTCATTTGAAGGTGTCTGTTGAATGATTTCTCTTTGAATTTAACGTGATTTTATCCTTGATTTTTGAATATCTGCAACCTTATTTCATTATTAACTTTAGATTTGTGTATCTCCTGAGTAGGTAAGGAGGGAATTACTCTGAAAAGTCTTCCCAAGGCAAAAAATAGCCTTTATTCGTACTTCGTGCTCATACCCAAAATACACACAACCCAAAGACAAGCAAGATACAAGAATTCTGTACACAAGAGTTACGAGCAAAGTCACTCCGCTATAAACACCTGATGTGAAATGCCTGATTTGGGAGGAATTGGCTGGGGGTTTATAGACGGGAAACCAAGGGGTGAAACCAGGAAGGGGAATTAGTACCTGTGCATACATGTGTATAGGTACCATTAACCCTTGGGTGGCAGTGCCAGGATTTATCCGCAAAATTGTATCCCCGAAGGAGTAGAATGAAAAGGGGGGAACAAAAATGGTTGGAAGAGCCAAAGTTAGGAAAATTTCTGAATTTTTTTGCATTCCTGCAGAAAAATTTTCAAAAATAAATTTACTGTTGGGTGGCATTTTTTCTGCATTCTTGCCATAGGATTATCATTGGGGGATTAGCAGGAAAATTAATTTTTTGTTGGGATTTTACCGATTTTGGCCACCCAGCCAAATCTGCGTTTTGGTGACATTTGGTCAAACCAAAATTTATGCAGGAGGCTGCAAAAAATCCCGGCACCCCTGTGCAATGGAAAAGAACCCACCGCCGCCCAAGGGTTAAGAACAAAGACAAGAAGGAGAGCATGTGTTATACAATAAGGGGTACATGTGTGACGTGGTTTCTGCACAGTTAGGAAAGAGTGCACATGTACTGGTTTTGAAACAATTAGAATCATGATAGAATAATAAAAATCAATGATATATTTTTATGTTATATTATATGAATCCTCAATCTTTCTTGAAAGTACCTTTCTCTCATTCTTTCATCTTTTCTTGTGCTGAGAGCTGTTCTTGGCACTCTCTCTTGAAACTCATTATACTAAGTTTCACAGCACCGAATTATCGGGAAATTTTATGCTTAATTTCCACCTACTGTATAACATATTCGAGAGAAGGCTTTAAAGCCTTGAGAGGATTAATCAAAGATGCTCAGCGTATATACTATGATCTCAAAAATTACCAGATTACCTGATATCGATTAAATATTCATACTTCCTAACCTACAAAAATTGGAGCCTTGCACTTACCACAATGCGTCCTCACTACCCTACTGTTTCACGTGCGTTACTGCAATCAGTGGTGAAAAATTTCTTCAAATTTGCATCGGGCAGGCAAGGTTTTTCATGGCCAGGTCAGGTGGCAGAATAATTCTTTCCTTCCCTTGGACGCTCATATTACGAGATATTATCTGGCATTTCCTCGCCAAAATAATCCGCGAATAAAAATACTGTAAGTTACAAAGTCAGTATAGAAGTTTAATTTCTGGTTAATATTGTTTGCTGATGAATTGTACATTGATGTTATCTTTTTTCCCTGTTGCGGTCTGGCAGTATAAAGGACCATCAATGCTGCCTTTGGAATGTATACAGAAGACTTTGATAATTTTCGTTTTCTGTCAAAAGCCACATTAAAGTAACAATGAAAGCAGAAGTACCTAAATAATTAACGTAGGTTTTAGATTGCCCTAATGTCTACGCTTATGCGTGAAATAGCTGGTGGACGGGGTGGTACATTTGCCTTGTAATCCTTAAATAAAAGGAAAGCTTGACTCTGTGTTTCTGGGTTGCAAAAGTGCTCAAATTATGCCTCTCGGTGAAGGCCTAAAACACTTCAACACAACAAGAAAGCAGTAAGCGGTTTTATGGCTCAGGAATTTTTGGGTGCGAAAAACTTTATTTCAATGAAAATAAAATCCAATAATGTCTTCGAAAGTAGGTGGACGGCATTATTGCTGGTAAAAGACCTTAGCCAGAGTACAAACTTTGGGTTACTTGTGGACGAGCGAGATCAGCACCGGGAAATAATAAATTTTATCTTGAAACAACTATGTAAAAGCTTTTCTCATGAATTTTTTTATTTTTCGTCGAAAACTTGATGGTTTAAATAAATCAATGCAGTGAACGAATGGAACCTCGGAAGTCGTATCGAATTTGACCGCCCTTTAGCAGTTGAAATGGTAGATCAATGACAAAAATGGAGTTTTTGACATACTACCTGTAATATTTTCACATTTTTCCTGGAAATTTTTTCACAACATTCGTAATGCAGTCATTCTTCTAGAGCCGGAATTGGAAATATGTTTATGTGATTCCGGGTATAGAATGGTATCTTAGTAGTTCAGATCTACAAAATGTGATACAAATGATCACCAAGCTTCATTAGCTTATTGCAAACTTTTTTGAATACAGGATTTCAGAAACCCCCCGAAAACAATTGAGATAGTACGAGATTCTGTTTTTCTTGACTGTAATTACATAAGGACATTCAGCGAAAGGAAAAATTAAATGAAAGATGGCTTCCCTCAAGGCGTTGCGGCATATGCGCTTCGTCTTCCAAAAAGATATATTTCAAAATAAAGTATCGAAGCATCCCACTTTTTCCGAACCATTTTCGGATTACTTTCAATGACGCTTCGATTATGAAAATATAAGTTAATTTCTTCACATCTATACCCTTCCATCGATACTTTCGTACTATGGAGGCAAATTGAAATTCACAAGGTCTCGTATTAATTAAGCAACGATAATTAGAAATACGAAGTTTTTTTTCAGTAGAACATTCAACAGTTCACTTCATCATGTGCGAGTTGAGAGATTCTATCCCTGGAAAAATGTTCTGCGGACCGCTACACCGATCCGCGGACCATTGAAGCGCCTTCTCACGCGCAAAAGAAATGTAATGATTAGAACCATTTTGGACCCATCCTACCTGCACACCATGCATTTTAGCATACGGTATCTTAGATTCATAAACAAGAATGCTTCCGTTTAAAAGCAATAAACTTGACGTAGACTTTAGAATTAACATCGTGTCGTATTCCTGATTATACTTTCATTGCGGATCATGAAGGGAAACAGATCCTCGCCAAAAAATAAGGGCACAGTAGATTAGACGGGAGATTGAGCCGAGGCGCGCCAGAATATTTGCGGTGCTTTGAAAAAACTCGTTTTTAAAATAAAGAGCAAAAGAACATCGGAAGCGTTCCTGGATCAGACATGTTTGGGGCTGAAGCTCTGCTGGGTTCTCCGCCTGGATCGGCAGAAATGTGGTGGGTCTTCGTCTATGCACGCTCGGTTCCGCTGACCGCGCGTGTTTCTCGCAAATGGGCATGCAATGGGGTATTCATCACAAGCTCCCAGAATGATCCCCATTCGAACTCGGTGGCTTCCATTCAGGGTCATTTAATTTCCAGCGAAGCGTGCGGTCAGCTCGCAGTCGGGGGTAACCGGAAGGAGTAAATATGCGGGGCATAAAGCCCGTGGTCGGGCGTCGACCGACTGTTCCGGTCAGGGCTGGCAAGCCGAATCATCCGAGCAGCGGGTGTGATGAGTTTTGACTCCCCGGATTTCATGAAAAAAAAGAGGCGAAAAAATAATATTTGTCTCTCAGTTCGATCTCCATTCCAAGAGATCGCCGACGAAGAACTGAGGGGGATCTGATATAAACTCCAGCCCGCATATAGATTATTAAGAGTGCCCTCGGATAGTTCCATGGACCCTTTGCCCATCGACAAAAGCTCCCGAAAACGAATTCCGGGACTTAGTCGTCGGGGATATGGTGGTTGAAGAAACTTGGGATATCTTTTATTTTTCGGGCTTTCCCGAGAAGATGGCCTGCGGGTTGCCTCTTCCTCGCTACGCTTCGTTTCTGCAAGCGCCCCGGCGCTCCATTTCAAATGCGGGATTTGATTTACTCACACTTTCCCGAGCATGAAGCCAACTTCTTCGTTCCTTTTTCTCGGCTCTTTGCCGCGGGCCATCATCGATCCCAATCAGTCCCGTGCCCATTGCAATCATAGCGGCCCGATCGTATATTCACGCCATTATGCGGAACGGCCCCGATCCGTAGCAACTCTAGATGCAAGACTATTCCGCGGAAATGGAGTTACTCAGCTTACAACGCCATCCATTCTTTCCTCGAAGTAGCTTTCGTTGAGCTGGATCAAAGTGAAGTTTTGGAGTGCGTTGCTGTTGAAGCTTATTTTGGGAAACCCAGTGGTGTCTCAAAAATTCCTTTTTGAGAATTTAGTCGTTCAGGGCTTACCTGTAGCGAAATATGTCCAGAAACGAGTCAGCCTAAAATTGTGTGAGTCATCGCTTAGTGCCCCGTAAATCTCATACAGTGTTTTAAAATTTAAATTCGATTTCTCGAAAATATACCACATTCAATTTACTGCGTCCGGATAAATCAGCTGTGAATCTATAAACCCAAAGATATCAACCTCGCTGACTCCTGATTTTTCAGCCTTTATTATTATTAAACCCAACCAAGAACAGCTTTATAGTGGTGGGCTCTTTCTCTACAACTAAATTCAGGGAACCAGAAAAAATTCGTCGTAAAATTAATTTCGTTGTAGAGAACGTTTATAATATGTGTAGAGGCCCCTACATGGGACCAAACATTAATTATACAGAGGAAATCGTTGCAGGCAAAATCGTTGTAGAGTAAGTCTACCTGCTGTATAAAGCAAGCGAAAAGATTTAAAAAACATACAGATCGATTTGTGCATTACTAGGCAAATCAGCCTAAATATTTTAAAGCATTTTTACGCATCACTAAGCTGTAACATGTTGTAAATGGAAGGAGGAGAAGTATAAATAATATAGATAAATACTGTAATGGCATCTGCCCTACACAAGTGTTTGACGTTCGGATATACGGAAATAATGAATTCCTGGTTTTTTCAGGGTGAATGGAAGCGTGATTCAGAAAATCGAGCGGCAGGATTTTTTTCCCCGACCCGAAGATGCATACAAAAACGGTCGCCCCTCATATCTCGCATTTTGAATAAAAAATATGTTGGCCGTTTTTTCTAGGAAAGTTTGATTTCCTCGATTTTTTTAGCTGTCCAGGAGTGCATACAAGTACGAAACGACTCAAAATTTTTCTCATCTCTCCACAGAATAATTCTGAACAAGTGTTTGTCTAGTTAATGCAAGAATCCTAAGTTTTCATAATCCTATATCTGTAGCCAACTAAAAAATTCAAGGTTGCGCGGGTCTAGCGGCCCTTGAATCTCTTGGTGAGAGAAAGTAAAGGTTTCCTGAGGAAGACAGGAATCCGTTCCCGATTTTTTTCTAGTGAGAATACGTAAGCAGAGGAACGCTGCCAAAGGAGTTTAGAAAAATCATGTCAAAGTTCGCACCGGGCCAAACGAGCGGCATCGAGGAACTCCGCTGCTCTTCTGCATCCCCTTCGAATAGTGTATTTTCTCGTGTGAGGGCCAATTCTCTCCTGCAGAGAACCCGCCAAGATAACGCGGACGAGGGAAATTCCTCGTGTACAGAGGTACACTGGCTTCGGGGTCCTACAGGGTTTTACCTAATCTCCAATCACTGGTCTTCCAGATGATCGCACGATAAGCCGACCGGCAGGAAAGCGGAAAAATTGTGATGCTGGGTTCCATAATGTCTTGCGTATTGGCGGTGGGAGTGAAGCCTCTCAAGTACCTCAGTATTTGAAGCAGGAACCCCGCAGGCCCGGGTATTTTTTCAGAGCTCGAAATGGCGAAATATATGTCTCACCGTGCAGCGGGGTGCAAAAGCGCAGCGACGCGGATCAAAGCGGAACAAAATGCGCGCAGGAAGGAAGGCGTCGCCAGGAATGTTTCAAGCTTCATTTGATTTCATGCGGAGACAAAGGAATGCGGAAAACATTGCCTGCATAGAGAAACGGAGCGTTTTCTTCGCAGAAAACAGAATAGAAGTTTGCGTATCGATCCGCTGCGGCGAAATTCAATTCCCGAGGTCCTCGAGCGGTAAATCAAACCAGGGAGCAGTGAAGCAAGTGTGACGCGGCCCCAGGCTGCCTGATTCCCCGAAGACGCGGAATTAGCCCAGACGCTGGACGAACGTCTGAAGTCCGGGAACCATCCCGGGTGTCTGAGACTGTCGCTTGCGATGACTATTTTCCGTCGGGTTCCCACTCCAGCTGACAATAGAGCGCGAAAAATCATTTCCCTCTTGGCTCATGATTAGATTTAAGAATGATCGTAAAAAAAAGTAGAGAAAAAGAGCCTGAAATGAAATTTCTCGGCATTCCGCACCGATTTTATCACCGTTGAGATCAAGTAGCGCGTAATAAGGTATTTCCGCGAATATAAGATGCCATCGATCATATGAAACACTTTTTTTTTCGTCCTCCAAAAAAAATCTGGCAAATATATGACTCGCTTTCGTCGTAATCAATTTTATAACGAATCGACCGCGTCGATTGGTTTTTTTTTCATGTTTCAGTTACCAGCGTAATTTCTTTGAACACTGTAAAAAACCAAGGTTCAAATCCTTGCGCCTTTGAACTGAAAATGGTAACACGGAATTGATGATTTTGAAATATTATTTAAATGATTTCCACGTGATATTGCCTAGGCCAAGAGCTCTCATGCACTTTTCCTGACTTTGTAAGGCGAATTCACGTGTGAGAAGCCCTTAAATGTATGGTAAGGAATAGGTATCATCAGAGCAATTTTTGAGAAAAATATTTTGTTGCATAAGTTAAATGCGGTAGTACTATATTGATTTCAAACTGCACATTTATTCATTATTCAACCAAAACGTGAAGAAAATATATTTTCTATGGAATGTGAGATGTACCATCGTCTGGTCCCTGTAATATACCATACACTGTGCTCCATGAAATTGTACCTTGCGCGAACAAGCACGTCATTAAAGATATTATGATAGAATTAGTGGCTCATGATTTCTCACTCTCACACCTTGAACAGGCATGTTTCAAAAATTTGCTTTAAACTTGATCTCGATGGTAGACATATTTTAGTAAGTAATGTATCTGAAATAGTTACCAGAATGGCAGCACGTTATCAGATTATCGGAAAAGCTGCAAATGTAAATTCTAGTCTAGGGCGTCATTGATTATAAAGCAAAGCCTGATTTTTGGTTTTTTTGAGAGTTACATGAGAAATCTGATGAGTGTTTCTCATATTCGACTTTACAAGGAATCATGAGACATTTTTCCCGCCGATTCCTTCCGACATTACATGCGAGCAGCAATGCTTTGCTTCCACGGTGAGGCAATTACATGCCTGGCGTCGGGTTTTCGTATTCATAGCCAATTTGGTTCCCGCCGGTATTTGTCGAGGAATTACTCCGACGAGCGACTAATTCTCCTCAGTGGGCGCCACAGCGTATGCGCTATTGCCGCTCTCCACTGAACCGTCCGGGCATGAAAATTCATTTCACGCCCAGTCCTGCGAGGGCAGATTCACGCCAGAAAGTCTAGAAATAATTTCGACCGGTTTCCAAGTGTTCTTGACCTACCACGGTGAGCGAGAGAATTCAGCTGAACAACTGGCTGTCGGGAAACTGCGTACCTACGGAGTACTTAGTGGAGAAATATGCTCGGTTGATTACGACAGGAGCGGTCGATGCTCGTGTTATGGGGGATTATGGTCATGCGAAAATAAGTGACTGGGTCCATCGATTTCTCCAAGTTCAGCCGCGGCTTTCATACAAAAGATGTTTCCATCAGAAGATCTGCGGAAGTTCAGCTCAGTGGATGTATTGTCTACAATGGCCGGATGCGAGGACTCAATTGCATGTTTCTTCGTTATTAGCTGCTGATTTCAATTATTTCAATTGGACTTCGATGCATTACGGCCCGGGGTATTAAATCATTCAATCGCAATAATTGCTACGCGTAGGTCGAATGTTCCTACAATATCATAAAAGTTGGGTTAATTGATATTCATTTGCTTTTGTCATGACTCACACGGTTACTACTGTACACCCACGCATCGTCAAAAGTGGCGCCTTATCCATCATGCGATTACTTCATCGGCGTAATTCGCGCGATAAAAGTTTTAATTTACAGTACTTCAATACTTGGAATTTTGTTGGAATTCCTTCCCCCTAATAACATGTACGGTAATCAATTCCATGACCATGCTAAAAAAAAGCCCTCTTTCGTGGAGATGATAAGACGCGTTAAAGGAAAATCAAAACAACTGACCTTTTTTGATGTGCGATGAAACCGCTGCATTCCGTTGATTTCTCTTTAGGCTGGGGTTCGATGAATCAATGCGTGCGACGACTGAGGCCATTAATATGACTAGAATGGCAGCTGCCGTCACGTTGGCGTAATGGGTTCCGCCGGGTTTCATGATTTTTCTGGATCTGGCACAAGTTCTCTCAGATTTGACTGGTACTGTAATAGCGAATTACCTTTCGTCTATCAGATGAACTCCACTTATCGATGTCACAAAACTTTTTCTGGAACGAAAAGATGTCGAGACTTCTTCAAGGGAGAGCTCTCCACAAAAGCGCGCATAAAATGTTCCGGAAAATCGAATGCTACTCGAAATTTAAAAAAAAAGAAGCTGCGATGCGAGTGTCATAGCTTTCGCGTATAGACACTGTAGAAGTTTTCAAGAAAATTTCAGAATCGCGAATGATCTTTCGTCTCTCAATTGAACCTACTTCAGAGTATCACGAAAATGTTTCCGAGTTTGAAACGTAGCAATATTTAAAAAAACCATTTCTTGAAAAATAATCCGAAACCATAAGGGCACCTTATTTTCGGGAAAAGGAAGTTTTTCGATACCTAGGAAACTACTAATGAACTTTCGTACTATGCTGTAGATCTCTAGAACATCTGGATAAATTTCATGACGACGTCGAAGAGGAAAGCATAATGCGGGAACAATATGCAGGGAGTAGAACTCGGAACCGAAGATGCATCTTTAGATTGAATTTAAAGTAGAAGCTTCTAAGCGAGTCTCTTTACAACCGAGTATAGGTGTATAGGAAAATCGGAGAAATCACGAATGATCTTTCACCTCTGAAAAAAACCTCTTCAGAATGTCAAAGATTTTCCTGGGAATGTAAAAGCCAGGATATTACGAACAAATTCTGCACCAGGAACTAGGATGGACTAAAAGTGCGCATTTCTGATCAAATGAATTTTAAAAAGTGCTTCGATGCGAGTGTCTTAACGACCGAGTATAGCTTTCTGGAGAAATGAAGCCAACCCGCGATGAACTTTGATCTTTCCGATGAAATAAAATGTCACTAGGATCACGGAATATTGAAAGTTTGGAAATGTAAAGCATGCAAAGGAGACTGATCACCTCTGCAATGTCAGAAAATCAAAGTCAAAATTAAAAATCAAAGAAAAGCCTTTGGACCTTCTCAGTAGAATTTTGCTGACACTCCACACACACTAACTTATAATTCAAATGTCCTCTAAAAACATCCAATATGGAACCGCAGCCCTCCTCATTAAGAATTTCTTCATGTTCCATCAAAACCCACTTAAAAAAAAGGGGTCTCATGGAACAGGGAGGATTTGCTGGGGACTGAGGCGCGCGCCTGTAAATAATAATGCTGTAATAATAATAAACTCTCACTGCATCCCAAAAACCGGTCCTTTGGTGGAAGCCCAGCACCAAAGAACAAGTCCCAAAGGAATTGCATGACAATGCAGAGCATTGTCTTTGATTCCAACAAAATTGGCCAATCAGAGGCCAATATTTGGCCCACAAGGAAAACCACTTTCCTTCTCTTTCTTCTTTCTCCCAAAAAATGTATAGCAATGAAATCATTCCACTGCCAACTCTCGAGCTGATTAGACCTAAAATGTATGCATTAAATACTATCAAAAACCTGGCCTGAATTTAAATTTGTGATGTGCGTAAGCATTTTCGTGTGAGTTGCAAAGTTCTTTGAGTTGAATAATGTTTTATAGGTCCATTAATAAATCTCTTTTCCTTGAAGCCGCTATAAAGGCCAGTCCCAGGCTGATTGTCGTGTTTTACTTCAAATTTTAATCACTTCTCTTTGTTAGGAAAATTTAATCAATAACAGGAAAAATAATGAATGTCACGGAATAATTCTTCTCGTGAAATCAAAGACCCAATTATAAAATCTTAAAATGCGCTACATTTAAGAAAGACGCTACGACGCTAGTTTTTTTTTTCCTTTCCCAACCGAGTATAGAGGTAAAGAGGAAACGTGAAGATCTCCCAGTTCGGGATGCAACCAACAGAATTGCGAATCTCCTCGCATCGTCTATAAGGTTTCATAAATCTGTAGTTCCAATGCCCCATGAGAGTCGCTGGACCCCGTCACAAAGCAGCGAACTTTCTCGCCTTATCATTCTCCTCTCGATTGTTCTCCCTCTCGTGCGAAGAATTCACACGTCGTTCCAGAAAAGCGAATGTTGTTGGAAGCAAAAAAGCCGCTTTTTCCTCTCATTCATGTAGCAAGTATAAAACAAAGTATTCTTTGAACCGCGCGAACGTTGAAAATTCTTCCATCGACAGCGAAGTTCTCTGCGCTCTGGAATGGCTCAGCCAAGAAAAATTTCGTCCATCAGGAAGGAAGATTCCTGTCTTTTGGCAAAAATTTCAACAGGGGATATACCGTGAGTGCACCATAGGGAAATTATTTCGCCTGCCTCACATTTCTAGACCGGAAGAACGCAATCCTCGGAGTACTCCATCGAATTTCAGTATCTCAACTCACCAGCAGTACCATCTTTTTTTCCTGGAAAAAATCTCGGCAACTTGAGGATGAATAAAACATCTTAAGGCGCCTTTAAACGTGTACAGGAAGTATTTCCCCTAAATGAGTGAAAACATGACGAGGAAACTGCGATGGATTTCTTAATTCTCCGTTAGAAACCGTTTCACTTTCCTCGCTCACTCGTAATATTCAGTAAAAAGCAGGCATGCAAATTTCGCGGATCAGACGACGAAATGAAAGATTCTCACATAACACGAGAAGCTTCAGATCCTGATCACATGTCTTTCAAGTGCACAAAAACTTCATTAAAATGCATACGTTCCTGAAAAAAACAGCCGAAACCTTTTAACGCGTTAAGTTGACGCACTCATCATAGATAATGCAAATTTAGTTAGAGCAGGAGAAATCCCAATATGAGTAATTTGATCCTTCAGGGAATTTCTTCGTATGACTTCTCAGAATAAATTTACTTGAATTTATATGAGCCAGAATTTAGAGGGAAGTACAGTAGACACGAATTTGATTTCAAAATTTCTTTGAATCCAGATGCTCCTCACAAAAATCCCCCATAACCCAGGACTCTCGATCTCAGGGAATATTGTAATCAATTCCTTTCTAAAATCTGTCGGGCGTTATATCTGAACGACATTCAATGGGCCTTGTTTAAAATTAAATGACAACATGATATCAATAGCAAGCGTTCTTCCGCCTTCCTTTGGAGTATACACGTCTCCTGTCGACTTACCCACACAGCAGGGAGAAAATACGAAACCATGGCCTCTAAATCGTGTGAAAGTACCTGTCAGACAAATAGTGATCAATTGAATAAAGACGAACGAAGATTTTCGACGACTACCGCATAAAGTCTTCTGTTATGATTCATACCGGAGTCGTTTCGTAAGTACTCATAAAAGTATACTTCAGATGACACTCGGAGGCGCAGGGAGCGTCTCTTTCTCTTAATCTTTCGGGAGCCATTAACGTTTTTCAAAAGAAAAAAAATATTCCAAACATATTTATGCTCAAGGGAATTTCCTCATCAATGTCCCCGACAAACAGTGGCGGACGAGTGGTCATAAATTTGAGCAAGATTAGACGTAAGAATGGGTCCAATGAAGCTTAAATAATGATGGAAGAACTTCGATTAAACTCATTTGAACTTGAATTCGACTAAAAGAAGCAAAACAGACTATTTTTTATATATGATCTCTGTAATCGGATCTTAGTTACAATATTTCAGCTGAAAATATGAGCACGAAATGCTATATCATTCTGACTCACTTTTCCAACCTAGTTCCAAATATCCTAATACAGAACATTTAAGAAACTAGAAAACAAAATTGAAATACGCAAATTTTCATGAAACGTTTCTATCGTTACATTATTTTAATTCCCTGTGATTTATAGATTTATAATACTTCAGCGGTCTATAGTCAGTTTCAATTTTCACAGAGGTACCATGCATGCATCTGAGCAAAGAAACAGTTTCCCATAAAAAATAATTACTGTACAGTATGTAAATTAACCAAAAATTCTGCCAGTAAAATTCCAATTTGTTTTTGGGAAATAAGCTTCACTTCTGTATTTTCGAAAAAAGTACCGTCCTGTCAGAAAAATTCGAAGAATCCCGACTATGGCTGAAAATGTGCTCGTGCATGTCATCTTCGTTCTTTGAACAAAAGTGCAGTGCAACGTCAAAATGCAGATATAAAGCACCATAAACAAAATTCCAGGGTCTCCCACTTAGGAACGTATCAGCATGCAGATTTTTAGATATAACATAGAAGGCGTCTATACATGCAGTTCATTCAAGCGCCTAAAATCTTCAAAGAATATTCCCATTGCGAATTCAGGGCGGAAAATGTTCGTCAGAAAAGGGTCCTGCTACGTAGTGTGGACGTCAGTGTTCTGCGCAGTACCTCTCAACAGGAAATTACTCGCGCGTTGCTCATGATCTCCCAACAGCGTTAGCTGAGGGCGAAATTACAATTTGCCTACCTACTTCGTGTGCTTTCTGTAAAGTTCACGGGGCGCCAAGAGGGACCTGACGCGGGGATGCGCCGCATAATTGCCTAGTTGCGAGCATTCGTGTGTACGAGAAAGCTTTCATTAATCTTATTAGAGCAATAAGAAGATACGAGGTTGTTAACACATTTCCTTTATATCGGCTGACGGGAAAGTTGGGCTGCGCTCGGCAAACTCCGGGATGGAATAATGCATCTACGCTCATTCTCTTGAGCTCGGCCGAAAATGAATCCTTGTCACACTGTAAAGGAATGTTTCTCCTTTTCTGCGGACCGATTTCATTCTGGGCAATAAGAGGACCCGAAGCATGGTATCTTCAACACTACAGTGAATATTCGCTTATATCCAATGCTAAATCCAAGAACATCGTCCGAAATATTCTTTATTTTGTTAATATACACCAGTGTTCTTCAACCTTTTTGAGTCCGCGGACCGGCAAATTTCCACAAAAAATTTTCGCGAACCGGCAAATTCCCAAAATAAATGTCTGCGGACCGGCTAAGTTTCATGAAATTTTTGCAGACTTGAAAAAATATTGCTTGATATACTTTCTGGCAGGTATATAAAATTTTCTGAAATTCTTGAAAAAATTAAGTTAATAACCTATGAGGCAAAGGTTTCTCAGAATTAAAATTTTATAATAATTTTATTTTAAAATGTCTGCAGTTTTCTTTGGAGAAAAGCCAACTTTTATTTTTCAGCGAATGATTTCAAAGCCATTGTCTTTCCAAATGTTTAGATAATGATGAGAGAGTTCATTGCTACTCCTAATAAATGTATTATGCTGAAAATTGTCTGCGGACCGGCAAAAAACTTCTGTGGACCGGCGCCGGTCCGCGGACCACGGGTTGAGGAACACGTACACCACCATATAATATAGATCTAATTACCGAACTTGGCTTGCGTCATTTAATTTTTAAAGCCATATTAAGACGTAATCATTACATAGTGTTAGTCCAAGAGCTATTCGAAAGGAATTGGTTTGTCAATATTTTGCAGAAGGCGTTCACTTGGCGGCACTTTTCGGCTGTCGCATGTTATAAAAGTTACTATTGTATTTCGAAGTTCCGGTCCGTGTGTGGTCACGCAGCAGATGCATAATAAATGAAAACGACCACTGCATGCATGATGATGGAGGAATCCGCGAGGTTTGTGGAGGAAAATGGGTTAATTACAGCTTATCAGACTTCCAGTCAAAATGTTTGACTTTCGAATCGACACGCTTTATTGTCTTCAGAAGTTTCACGATCGATGAAGCTTGCAGTTCATTCTCTTCCGGAATACATCTTCCAGATTAGTAACATTTCCGGCTGTTTCAGGGTTCTGCGCTCATGAATAGGATGGAAGGCTTGCAAAACTTTTAAATAATGGCATAATTGCCGAGTGGCCCATTTGACATCGTCATGATCTTCCGAATTTCTGCGCGAAATTCTCCATTGAAACGCATCCAACATTTAAAAAAATTCATTAAAATTTGGCGTTTTTGACGTGATGAATTAGAATAATGAATAGAACCCAAATGCGTTTCGGAATAGACTAGGGTCACTATAGGGTATTGTCGCGTCGAACAAGACCGCTAACTTTTGAAAACCAGTCTTCTCATGCACGAACTAGGCCATTATGAGTCACTCTTTTATGTAAAAAGGGCTTCCATGTCCGACAGAGGAATGTATCTAGTAACTTGGCCGTAAAAGAAGACAACGTCATGTTTTTGAAGGATGACATTTGATGCTTAAGAAGCATGCGAACTTGGGAAACTCCGTTGCGCATCGGACGGGAAAAGCAGATTTATGCCCTGAATGGATTGTTACCCTGTTTAAATGTGGCTTACAGGTCAGATATTTACATCTATGAGCTGAAATCACGAAGTCTTAAAAATACAAGTCTCTTCCGACGTTTTATATATCGTCTCGATGCTTCTCGGTTTACATTTACGAGCGATGGTGGTAGAAACTTGATCCTTTCGCCATGGATCTAATCTTTTCGAGCTCACAGACGCCATCTGGAGCGTAGCATGAAGTGTACATACATCACTCAGGGAAACCCCTTGATACTAGTACTTTCCAGATCTTTACGCATTCTCTGATACCCCTTGCAAACTGCTCGACGATACAAGGTTATGCCTATGGACCGAAGAAATTTTTTATAAATTCGCAACAAAGTCGAACACGAGAAAGCTTCTTTCTCAATTAAAAAAGGATTCAATGGGCGAATGTATTCATGCAGATCACTTTTTTATGACCGGGGTGCGACAGGAAAGATGAAAACATATATTTCATCTTCCCACAGACAAGCAACAAAATCTGAAAAATGTAAGTACCGTAGTTAATTTTGGCAATAGGGCATCCCCAAAAATAAGTGCATTCTGATTGGATAAAATTTTCCTTCAAATAAAACCAGATAATAATGCGGTGAATCATCAAATTTTCACACAACGCACAATTTTTGCGCAAATGAGTGTGTCATTTGTGCCGATCCAAAAATGCCAGAAAATGGCTTGCAATGAGCAGCAGGACACCACAAGATTTCCAGATTTGTTTGTTTGAATTTTCACTGCGTTCTGGGGCCCGGAAAAGAAGAATGGGGGTTTCTTGACAAACTCGTATTTTCCGTTCACCCGAGTACGTGAATTAAGGTAAGGATTTTATTTTTATAAATCTCCTTCGCGTTTCTGGTCCGCCAAGCTAAAGAAAGAAATTTCTAACGAACGTATTATACGTGAACCCGCCATGTCAGAGCCTCATGTGATGAGTCAGACCTTTAGAATGCCTAAAGATAATTGAGCATCTTTGTGAAATGCAATTTACGCCCACCATACTAGTCTAGAACCTTCGCTCACGCTTCTGTGACTAAGTGCCATGTCTTGTCCTACGTAGGCACTGGTGAGAGAGCTGAGGAGGCCCAAAATGAGATTTCGGGCCACATAAACCCATTCCCAGGTTGCGGTAAGCGAAGATCCGACCCAAAGCACATCAACCTTTCGCAGGACGCGCTACAAACGTATGCCTTTTGATTAATGCTCATACCTGCTTTTTGTGTCAGAAATCAGAAATGTGGGAGGCTATAAGGAAGAGTCGAATACTAAAAGCAGCATCAACTTCGTTATTGAAACAGCATGACACCAAGCACATATGCACTCATTCTGACAAATAAAAATAAAGTCGTTAAGAATTGAAAAAAAGAATGAATAAGGAAGAACAAACCTCCGAGTTCTGCACACCCGTCAACGGCGGTATTACATTTCACTCTCGAACACTGCCTTCAGATTATACAGTATTTCCCTTTGTTACTAAAATTTGCAAATGAATTATTGCAATAATTTTGAATAATAGTCCTGCACCAAAACACCAGAAGCCAAATTTTAAGGAGGCAATTCAAGAAGGAAATTATCATGTTTTCCTGCTCTTTGGTTCATACTGACAATCGGAATATTGAAGTTGCTATTTATTTTGAATAAGTAAACTCGAGATAGTCTGTCTAAAAAATATATATATACTGTATATACTGTATATGAAGGATTCTTTCGATGCACAGAACGCAACCAAGATTAATTTCCTACGCGTTAATTTCGGATTGAGTACCTATAAGAATTTTAAAAATCGTGCGGATCATTCCTAAACTTTACCACGATGCACATGCACCGCATCATTTCTGTACTCCCAAAATCATCAACTGCATCGAAATTTATAAAGAAAACTTCAGGCACGCCCTTTCTTTCGGCTTTCCACGCAATAAGAATCTAGGCCCGAAGCCAAGGACAAATTGCCGACACTGAAGAACAACTGAAGCTCCGGAAAATAAATTGTGAGAACACGAGGGCCTACTGCGAATTACTCGAATGCAGCTGGGCCCGCAGTGCACACCGAGTGAAGATGAGCAACGCGATGGCACGAACTATTTCCAGGGCCGCAGCAGAAAGTTTCCATGCGCCGCCGTGTTTGGCTGCCTGATCACTGTGGCGGGAAACACGGCGTCGGTGTGACACGGTCAACGCCTGCATGGGAACTGTCTGCTGCTGATGCATGTCCCGATTCGACTTTTTTTTTTTCTCCGCCGGTATTGGAAGCTGTTTGCGGATTGGGGGAAGTCGCCGCGCTGATTCCGCGCTATACAATCTGGAACTCTTGAATAGCGAGTACAAGCTGGAACTCGATTGCTTCTCTCGACCCCTTACCGAAATTGCTAAGAAATGCGCAAACTTTGGAAAACCACAATGCGATGCAGTCGCACACAATAAAATAATTTGTTTCGATTGGCAGAGTGTCCCTGTTGTACGAAGCGCTCGTTTTCTGATACGGGCTTTCTCCATACGGATGAAAGGGGGATACTTTTTTATACGACTGTATTAGTTCGCGAAGTGGGTAAACCGCGATGATTCAGGGCTATACCATCTGGAACTCTTGAATAGCGAGTACAAGCTGGAACTCGATTGCTTCTCTCAACCCCTTACGAAATTGCTAAGAAATTGCTCTTATCAATAAATTCCTACGAAATTGCTAAGAAATGCGCAAACTTTGGAAAACCATAATGCGATGCAGTCTCACACAAGAAAATGATTTGTTTCGGATCCCAGAAGTGCCTGTTGTACGAAGCGCTCGGTTTCTGATACGGGCTTTCTACATCCGGATGAAAGGGGGATACTTTTTTATGCAATCAGTGTTCGCGAAATGGGTAAAGTCGCCGCGATGATTCAGGGCTATACAATACTGTATCTGGAACTCTTGAATAGCGAGTACAAGCTGAAACTCGATTGCTTCTCTTAACCCCTTATGAAATTGCTAAGAAATGCGCAAACTTCGGAAAACCACAATGCGATGCAGTCTCACACAAGAAAATAATTTGTTTCGATTCCCAGAAGTGCCTGTTGCACGAAGCGCTCGGTTTCTGATACGGGCTTTCTTCATAATACTGAAAGGGGATAATTTTTTATACTACTAGTGTAGAAGACGGTTTAAATATATTTAAAGAAAACGCATGTAACGCTTGATCCTGGGTGAGACGGTCCATCGTTTATGGTGTAGTAGTTTATTTTTTTCCAGCCTTTTCCTGAGAAACAAGTGTTCCTTTCATGGAACATGATTTGTGGCTTGAGTCACTTCGGGAGAACGCGTGTTGCATGGAAGGTTATGTTGAATGAGGCGTCACTATACCGTACTTTCGTTGCGTTCACAGCGTATAAGGTCATCAGGCGTGTCCAGAAACGTTGCAAACATATTTTCTGGAAAGCCAAACGCGAAGGTCAGGTATTAACAGCGAAATGCTTGCTGATTTCATTGCGAAAGAATTCGCTCCATGGGAAATTTAGCTGAACTGAAGTGTGCTCTACATTCAGTATAGTTTTCCTTCTTCGTAAAATTAAAAATCTTAGTCTGGATGAGTGGTGTTGGTCGGTCTCATGAAAAATGAAGGCGAGATTTTTAAAAGATTTTTATTGAAATTTAGTAAGATCTCCCTTTCATTTTTCATGAAACCGACCAATTATGCAGTAAAATTGAAATAAAAAGTTTTTCCTCGTAAAATCAAAAATCTTCGTCTGTATAGTGGCGTTGGTTGGTCTCATGAAAAATGAAGGCGAGATTTTTAAAAGATTTTTATTGCAATTTAGTAAGATCTCCCTTTCATTTTTCATGAGACCGATCGACCAACAACATTCCAGACTGAGATTTTTAAGCAGCACCACCAGAGGGGTTTAGTAATCCCGCAGATTTGAAGCTCATCTTGATACAGTGAACTTGCACACTTATATATGCATTTTTTTTCTTTTACTCCGATGGAATAATTTGAAATTCATTCATTTCCTCCTATTCCTGTACCCGGATTTCGACGCAATCTCGATTTTAACGGGGAAACGCGACCGGCTCCATTTTCAGGTGGGATAAGGCTCGAAAGAAGGAGCTCAGTACTGTACTCGCACTATCTCTTATAGTTGGTACTGGATATAGATAAGAATCATCGAGCAGCACACGAGCTTTACAAAAAATTCGCAATTTGGCTGCAGGATTCACAACTGAGTATAAGAGACATGCGTTTCATCCAAGGAAATAAACTGAATCTTTCTCTTCCTCCGTAGTTGACCGACATTCAAAGCACACTTAGTGTACCTGGTTCGGGATGCGAATTTTAAAAATATGAATAAGCTTCTTGCTGATAAAGTATGATTCAGTCTCTCTTCGTTGATGAATAAGTTGCGAAGAGCAACGGTGGCTGCGTGGACAAGCCTGAATCGTGTTTAAATACCCCTGCTGAAAGTGTATGTACTTTATAAAAGGAGTTTTGATCTGATTTCCTAGAACTTCGCTCTATCAACTGGTGAAAATCTAGGTATACTTTTACGTCCGTATAAGGTTTGAATCAGCTTTAAAATTCATCACAGCTTGAATGTCCGATGATCCGAAGAATGCAAGTGCATTGTTCATTTATTGCATGATCAAAGAAACCACAACGCAAAAAAAAACTCCTGATTCGAGTGTACGAGCTACTAAACACCGGACACATTTTAAATTACTGTATTTTACTAGTTCATACCTGGTTGACATAGTCGCAAAAAAACTTGGTGCAAAGTAGTGCAGTCTGTCAAAAGAAGAATGTAGCTGATGGATGTAAATATTTTGTTACTTAGGAACTGATGGGCACAAGAGACCCAAGAAATGAGATCCCTTGTACAATTTCCACTTCCTCTTCCACATATAGAGAGCTGGTTTACGGTGTATGAAAGCTGGTTCTCTCACATTTAAAGCGTTGCCTTATTTTACTTCAAATTTGCGCTTGGAAATACTTGAAAGTAGCATGGCGACGCAAATATCCTGCGGCTTTAGAATGTCTGATTCACCTCCCTGTCTTGACATTGAGTTTGAGAAAAGCGGTTAAAAGTATGACTTGAAATTAAACGTTCATTTTTAAGAAAGTCTGTTCAGCTCGAGCATCTGAAACTTTTGTTCCTGCTAAGGAAACGGCGATTTTAATATGCTAAAAGAAAATTGCAACAATGTGTCCAGGGCTGCAGCCAGTATATAATTGTTAGTTATGTACATGATTCAACAGGTCTGGATTCAATGTTAAAGCTCAATTCATCAGATGTGCTCATTAGTTGGACAATTTTAAACTAGTAAAACAAAATTTTAAATTACGCCTTTTACGAGCGAGTAAATCTCTGTAGGGTAAAAATTCAATGACCTGAAAAAATCTTAGAAATAGGAACAATGCTACATACTTTGAATTCCAAAAAAGCATGGGTAGATGTTCAGTAGAATGTTTCTTTAAGTAAAGAAACCATGTGCATAAATTAAAACTTCCTCTTTCTGTCAGCAATATCACATTAAAACTGCAAGAATGTTTGAGAAAAGAAGGAAGAATGAGCAAGAGATGCATGTCCCCACGGAAAATTCTGAAAGTGCCAATAAATAAAGCTGATGCGAGTAAAAAAAAAAAAAAGGCTGGACACATATTCCGGAAATATTGAAATTATGTTTATTTTTTTTGAGCCGGCGACTATAGAGAATATGTTTTCAACCTGTCGCGAAACATCTGCACACATGCATTCCCAAGTGTGCGAAAAATCACCCGTTGAATTCGATAGAATTTCAGCTCAGAAATATTCTGGTCTCTGTAATATATCCACTATATGCTGACTGTATGACGCGTACACGTAGATTCGCCAAGATCTCCCAGCCTCCGCAGTTGGCTGCAGCATCGGGGTTGCCGCAGGAATAAAGCCGTTGTATGGAAGCTATTTTCATCCGTATCACCGCATAGTCGGTGGTTTAATACGAGACCAAGGAACATGCACAAAGAAAGACCCTTAATTCCACCGTATTCCGCAACCCATAAAAGTTCGCATGCGTCTGATGATTCTCAATTGCTTCCGCGGCCGTACGACTGCACACCAAGTATTTCGTCGGGGCTTCCGAATTTTTTATTCTGCGATATCGTACCTAATAACGAAAGACGCCCTGAATCCCCACCCCACCATTAGCGAAGATTTATGCCCGGTATTCAGCTGCGCGCCGGCGGGGGTGAGGCTTGCATTGACGGCCCCGAGGGGAACTTGGTCGTCACACGGGCCACCGATTCATCAGCGATTCGGAAGAACGTTAATTATGGATGGATCGTGCGAACTGTCAACTTTAACGGCAGATGTGTTTGAGGCCGGCGTGAACAATCACGGGGTTTCCGCTGGGGATCGCGGTTGCTTCCTATTCACCGCCTGACACCCGAGCCTGGCGCATTATAAGGTACGATTTCCGATCCGGGAAAGAAGAATAAACTCAAGGGGTGGGTTTCATGATGCAAACCGAATCTCATTCATGCATCCCGTTGCCCTATTTCGATTCCCGAAGAGTTCAATCGGGGAGTAAATAGCGAGGGAAAAAAGGAATAAGTCACGATCATGAGTGAAGTCAGCCCTGATTTCCAACTTCATGAAGCCCCTCATATATGCGCGTATAAGTCAGCTTTGTCAATGACGCGTGAATGATTTCGAACAGGTACATTTTTGAGGAGATAACCATCACAGGAGACTTATGATAATGTACTGTATAACCAACGCTGATGCTCAACCTTATATATAGATCACCACTTCACCATCCTTCGACACTTAATTTCAAAACTCTTTTTTTTTTTGTGGCAATATTTCGTCATGCGGGATCTGTGGGTTGGTCTGCAGGAAATTGGCTCTTGTGAACGCTATGATTGAACAATAGCTCAACACTGCTCCTATACGTAATGCACCACATCAGAACTGTCTCATCTCCTCCCTGATGCCGGATGCGTTGCACATATAATCATTTCCGGACTTAACATGCTGATGCTCTCCAGAACGGTTTGTGGAAAACAGAAACTACAGGAACGCTTTTTTCGCCAGCATGGTTCGAAGCAGTAATTTTGGCCAAAAGAGTCATTCTGTCACTACAGCCATTTTATACATGCGTATTATTGTGGCTCAGTATTCTAGAAGTCTAAAGATAAGGAACTGGAACACTTTACATGCACTGTTCCTCCCAATTGATGGAATTGGCACGAGTATCTGACAAGTCCATCATTCACAAAAAGTGAGAACTGCAAAAATTATAAATGGAATGAATCACAGAACTCATTGAGATGTCGCACTGGAAATCTGCAGGTACTGTATATGAAATGCGATCATTCATCCTTAACCAATGACAGTGTTCAAGTAACATTTACATTGGTAAATGTTGCATTAACGAAGGAATATGAAGCATTGTTTTCTAACCTGGTAAAATAAAATGCACAAATATGCAGGTAAAAAATAGCGTTATAAAGCCCGAGCATAAACCGGAAATCACTTTCAATTTGACGAACTACACGAGTTCAAAGATTAGCTTCGCTTTTCAGCCATTCATTTTATGCGCACAATCAAAAGCCGATCAATGCCTTGTTGTTGGCGCTCGAAATTTCTGAAATCTTCTTTTGAACTATTAAACCCACGCAAAATTGTACGATGGGATCCCGTTTAGGATAATAGCAAACTTATGCTCTTGGAGAGACGCGCGTTTTTGCAACTCGGAAAATGATTTTTTCTCGTCTGGCCTCAACAAAGTCAAAAATGAGAAAAAAGGGGGCAGATTATATAGCTTTTTCTCATCATGACGTATTTTCATTTTTGCGCCGCGATGGGAAACCGGATGTTTTCCGACAGCACCTTATCAGGGATCGCGGCGAGGAAAAGGTGACGCACGTTTGACAAAGTTAGAGGCTTCGATCCCGGCGTTTCTGGAAATTTCGAAAGAGTGAACGAGTACAGCAAAGGTTCTTGGTTACATAAACGTTCCCAAAAGGCAAAACCCATATGCATATATCTGGGGACAAAAGAATGCCACCGGGCACTCAGTTCATTTTCATCCAGACCTTGATCGCTATAGTATGCTGGTCAGTCTTATCGTAGCCTTCGTGCCGCGTGAATACTACACGTGTATTACTAAAAGAAAACCACTCTTATCCCTGGGCTCTCAGTCTAGATTTCATTAGACACCGCTTACGAACGTTAATGCGCCAAATTGATGACGTACAGGCTCGTTTGTTCGATCCAGCGAATGTTGGATTTCTCCGAGCGCGGCTTTAATAGAAAAGCAACGCATCAATCGTTCTAAATTTAGTATTCTATTGTGCCACTGGTCAACTTGTTCGGAAGAAATCCCGCAGGAATTTCGGTGGCTTGGAGCAGCAGAGGCATATAACTACAATTCCGCAAACATAATGCTGCAACAATTTGATACAGCACTGGTCAAGTACTCGAAAGAGACAACGTCAATGAATGGAGTAAAAAACGAATAAACCCAACGGGTCTCTCGGACAACCACTACTTCATTCCTCCGTGATCCACTTATATTCTACAATAATATAAATATAAAAGGATGCACCAGAAAAGATTGAATGGTCGAAATCTGGAGTATACCGAGTTTTGTATCTCGCTGATGGTTTTAGTGTTTCGGTCCGAACACGAAACGCAGTCTTATAACTTGCCAAACAATGAAGATTAAATTTCCGGCTCCTTAAATTTCTAATGCATTTCAGCTCGTGTTACATTCCATGGTTTGTTTAAATGGTAATACGAATTTCACTTAACCTTCATTAACTAAGCGTGCATTTACAAAGACCGTTTTCGTCCAGATTGATCATAAGAAATCTCGAATTGTATTTATGAATAAGATTATGTAAGGGCTATCATTAAAAATGCAGTAAAGTTCAATAGGATAAGCTGCGTAAATAAATATAAACGTTATAAAATGAAACAATTGTTGGATCATGGGAAGTCGATATGATATAACTTATGCCAGAGTTTTCTCTCGGAAACGATGTGTTGTACAGTATTTGTTTATTAATTTAAAATCGTGGTTATACTCAAAACACAAATATGTGCGGTTCTATTAATCATCAACCTCATTTTCTTCGAGAATTACAGTACATAACTGGAGTGGAGACGGTCAGTAAATCACCAAGATGTCTTCGACGAATATCGCAGGGAAATTACAGGTCCAAGCGTATTTCGTCGCTAAGATTCAAAGAAGCGAATTAAAATATGATATACTTCGGGAATTTGAAGTTTTCAATTATCGTTATCTGCTTTCGGAGTACTTCCGCGATTCAAATATAATCACTCTGAAAGTGCTGCGTGATCAGTTCCGAAAAGTCCGAATTGAAGATAAGCTGCTGAAAGATAAGTCAAGTTTTTTTTTCTGCACTGTGTAAGCAGCTTTTCCGTCGTATTTGGAATGATCTGTACTTTGCAAGGCGAACCGAACGAGATTCGAGCATCACGTACGTCGAAATAAAGCCGAGTACTGGCTCGCAGAATCTCATTGCCGGGACTGCTTCGGTTTTTTTTTCTATTCTCAAGAGTTTGACTCGTTTGCCACTTTCCAGTGCTCAATCCAAGCTGGCGGATGATTTTCCTTGGGGCTGGACCGTATGCGGATATCCAATTCCCGGAAGAAGGGATCAAGAATCGAAGGAAGTACAAAAGCCAGGGTACGACTTGCTTTCGTCGACGTTTAGTCAGCGGGGAAGGATCAAGAGCGATAGCTTCCGTCTCTTCGCCGTACCTAATGCGAGAAGGGCAATTCCAATGGATCTCCCTTCCGTAATATGCGTACATTTTTTCGTTGCGGATTTTTTTATGTGTACCAAAGCCCGCATGAGTAATACAGTCGATGATAAGTACATTATATTGAGGAATCCGGGATGGAAATTCCGTGAGACTTCCTAAGTCAGTCAAAGTTCAGTGAAGCTTCTCATTGATTGCATTCAAATCTATTTCAAACTCATGGGTCTCCCAAAAGAAAAAGAAAAAAGTGCAAGGCGATGCGGGGGTCGTTCGTAAAGTTTGTTCGCCTTTTGCGTACCCCGTTGGATTCTTGCTGGGTGGATGGGAGTGAAAATTATTTTTAGTGATGTTCGATGATTTTTGTTGACCAAAGTTATACAGTTTTTCGGGCTGCCCACAGTGAATTGAGAAATAAATAGAAACTTGGAACTGCGCATCATTATTGAAGTAACATGCATTTT
This sequence comes from Notodromas monacha, assembly GCA_905338405.1. Classification (NCBI taxonomy): domain Eukaryota; kingdom Metazoa; phylum Arthropoda; class Ostracoda; order Podocopida; family Cyprididae; genus Notodromas; species Notodromas monacha. The sequence continues at coordinate 162,819 of CAJPEX010000033.1, read as the reverse complement.
GCAAAAAATTGTGAACAATATTGGAACCGTTAAGAAATAACGAGAATTGAAATTTTCTTATATTACAACAATTTTTAAATTTTCAAGATCTGACGACCATGTTATATAATGTAATGAAAAATGTTTATGATCTCGGAAAATGGATGTCAGTATTTTAATGATGCTTAAAACGTCACTTTGTGAGCACGGAGGATTCTCTCAAGTATTCAAGTAGTTCATTTTATTACAGTACTGTGAAATTGAATAAAATCCTTGAACTAAAGAGAGACTTTCTTTCATTATTGAAGCGGTATTGATTTCGGAGACTTTGTCTCAAAATCTTGTGTGCTCAAATAACTTTATTTCAACTCACATGAACACGCTTTGGCTTTCGGATTATGCAAATACTGTATTCAACGCTTTCCTTTTATGCTTATTCAACTCGCGAGATATATTGGGGTTTCTCGTTATTCACTTTGCGAACTTCGGAAATGTTTTGTGAATATTCTCAGGGAACAACGTGGTTGCCAAAACGCTTTGTTATTGACGAATAAAACGCATTGTTCCGTGATTTGTGGCGTATCAGAAAACAATACTGTATCTTCCTTTCGCGTTTTCTGTCCAAGAGGGAGTTTCTTCAGAGACATCCTTGGTCTTTACCTACTTGGATATTAACTTACAACTGGTGCTTCTTAAGAAAGGAACCCGATGCAATTTCAACAGAGTGGGAGAAATTAAATTTTGTCAATCAAAATATAATCGCTAAAGCCGTGGGCTGGTGCAATGCACATTTCATAGAAGCGGATTGAAATGAAGGCGCGGAAGCACTTCGTTATTCCGAAACCGTCCAGATCATCAAGCGGATGCTCAATAAATCTATTGATATGTCGGAAGCGATAGCAAGAGAAATATATTCGTGAATAGCTTCGCCTTCTCCGACGTTTGTCACTAAATAAATCGTCCGTAGAGATAAGCACCATCAAGCTGATTTCTCGTGGATCCACTAATATTTCCGCGATGTCTCCGCAGCACTCTTTGGACGCCGGAGACTCGGGCTTGATGAACTGATTTCCGAACACCAGAACAAATTCCGGAGGGGCTTTTACGACGATGCTGTGTACGCAGTCGACAAGAACTCCGCCTTTCGACGTGTTTGACGGGTACTCGCATTCCGATGGATGTTTCCGCAGGTCAGCAAGTACCATCCAAGTCTTTCGTTCAATACTTCTCATTTCCTGAGATGTATCGAATGACAGCGGTTGCCTTTTTTTTTTGAGGTTGCAGCAGTCTTTCGATTCGGGTCGTATTCGCTTTGAACACTGCCTTATACTGAACGTACCAAAGGAAGAGTTCATTTGAATCTTTTCTTGCAAATCTGATTTATGTTTCATTCCGAAAACTCATCGGAATACTGAACCGTCAAAGTCCGATGATAGTCTATGTAAAATTCTTGAAAAATGTTTCATCTGTGAGATTTTTCAAATGCTCACCCTGGCCAATTTTCATGTTCTTTGTGATTCAAATTGCTACAGAGGTTCAAGCTGATTGACGCTTCGTTGGCTTCCATAAATCCTTCAAAGGTTCACTGTCGAGACAGAAATGCATTACTGGTGTGAGGTTATCCATGCGAGGCGCGTGAAACCTGGAGATAGTTTTGGTGTTTTGAATTTGAGACTGGGATTACCAAATTTCATCACGTTCCGTGCTTCACAACAGCTTCAAATCGTTTGAATGAATTTCGTCAACTCGGCGAATAAGAGAGACGATAGCTAATGAGGTTCATCAAATTTTCGTGGCTATTTTTGAGCAGGATGAATCCCTGAAGAGATAATTATATTCATATATTACATAAACCAGTTGTATGAAGAAATTAAGCGAATTAGTCAAAGAATTTTCCAAAGAAAAAAGTTCAAAATTTTAGCATCAATATTTTGGGACTTTCAGCAAAGTCGCAGGCTTGAAAAAAAGTTCCTCGTCGGTTACGTTATCATTCCAATACAAAATTCTTGAGCGGTACTGTTGCATAATAAAAATCACAGAATGCATATGTTTCGGGTGGTTGTTCGGACGTAAATATTTGCTTATTCGGATAAATGCCTGTCATTAGCGCAGTGTGCTTTGTTTATGGTCTCCAGATAAAACACAAGTTGACTAATATTCAGGCAAATTTCACTGTCGCATTTTTCCATCGAGGATAAGAGGAATCTCCCGCGCTTCAAGTTTACTGATGCATGGTAGCAACTGAATCCATGCGCGTAAATTACCGCATTTTCACCGCATCCCAATCTATTCGGATCTGAGAAAATGTACATATATCTGCAGACGAGAGCAGAATGAGTGAGCACTTCTGTACGATAAATTCCCGAAAAGCTGAAATGTTCACTGAAGTGGTCCTTGCCATTCATAACTTCGAACGCGATGAAAAACAACCACTTTTCCTTTACCCAGAAATAAATTGCTCCGCATTTTTGAATTGTATGCTGATTCATATCAATAGCATTTGGAAAAGTCCAAGTCTGGGTGGTGTGCAGATATTTTTTTTAGAAAATATTCGTTGGTTTCCTCGTTTTTGCGTAAGGCACAACTGGATTCGAATCCAGAACCCTTCTTCTCATAAATCTGCAAAGATAAAAGATAACATTTTCTTCGGAAGTACAGGATCAAAATTGCAACGCATTTCTACGATCGAAAATCCGCGAATTCACGCAGTGTAAAAAGAAGCGAAAAATGTGTGCGATTTCGTAGCTGTTCACTGAAGGGTGGATGCGACAACCGTATCACTTTATCTCCGGGGAAACTTTATTCGAAACCTGTCACTTTATGGTACTGTTTTCACAAAATACAAATAATTCAGATTCACATTCTATTTTGCCTTCCCGAACTGTGTCTGCCAATGACGAGTGAACTTCGATCATTTCTCGAAGTCATCCTCAGAGATAAGTTCGAATGCCGAATTCTGTGCTATTTTTGATGCCTCAAGTTTGTTCGGATGAATTCTGCACCATTTCCGAATAGCTCGCGATTGATTTCACGAGAGAGCCCAAAGATGTTTCAAAAATCTTTCCAGCCCTTCACGCCGACGGCGATTTAATTCATCAATCATACTCGTGAAAGTAAGTATTTACTGTACCGCATTAAATAAACCTCGGATAAATGTTCTTTTATCCGTCGGCAAGATCGAGAATCCATAACAACTTTTGCGTTTTTTATGTAAGATTAAGCGGTGTAGGAAACTATCAAAGTTGTTGAATGTTGATCAGGTAAGGGGGTGGCCAAATTTCTGATGGAGCTTTTGAGCATGAGTGCTGCACTTGCTTCTTATCTACAATTAATTTTTTTAGAATTTTCCTCAAACTGAGCGTTACATTTCCCGTAGATCGGATCCGAAGTTAAGGAAGCGATTCAGAAATCTATGGGGTTGCTTCTCCGGTGCAGAAACGTGCCGAATAAGTGCGCAAGTATGAAGAATTTTCGGGAAAATGCGAGTGCGGTCTCGGAAATGATTTCGGTTTTGTTTGCCGAAATGCACTTTATACCGTCGATCTTCCTGTGATGCTTTCACTCAGCTGGAGATCTGAGCGACATTTAGTGGAGGAGAATCCCCGAGTCACTTGCAGGCTTTTCGAAAGGGGACCCTGTCCAAGTGCGAGACCCACGGCGTGGCTCTCGATGGCTGAGATGTCCACAAGTAAATGATGGCAGCACCCAGAGACGTCAGAACCAAATCGGGCAAATTACTCAGTACAGAGTTTGTCCTCAACTCGAGTGGCTGTCGTGGCGTTCTTTCGAGAGCCCGAAAACCTCACATCGAACAGTCGGGTTTAATCGAAATGCCGAGTTCCGGGCTGTAGGAAAGGGAAAATATTTTTGTTCCTTTCGGGGAATGAGAAATTTTAAATTGGACTATACCGCTGAAGACTGCTGATGTCCAGCTATTTTCGTATTCATTGTCTTGATGCAGAATGCAGCGCCGTTCCGAGCCCTTCGTTGAAAACTTTTCCGCATTATGAAAGAAGTTTGTCATGAATTCGTGATACCTCTTGATTTTGCTGGTTGACGTGGGATCCCTTCTGTCCCTCTCTTACTGTTTTAACGTTTTACTAGTTGCAGGTACTTGCGAGGACCCCAAGTAGTCCTGGCTTTGCTGCGCCGGAAGTGATTTATTCATATTCCCGTCACGCGGGACTTCCGACTTGAGAACTCCCAAAGAACTTTTCTTCATGCACAGAAGAAAAACTCCGCGGTTGGGATACTTGCCCTATTTTTCGGAATTATTTGCAAAAAAGCTAAATAACATCTTTAGTGATCTGTACCACTGTGAGCCAGATTCCTACTTTATTCAAATAATACACAAATTACGAAAACCCCCGTAAAAGAGCATCGAGTAGGGAAAACTATTCTGAAAAGCATTTTTTCTATGAATACGAACTGATATCCTTTATCCAGAGACACAGGATTTTTTTTATCATGACTGCATCAATTGTAAAACTTAGAAGTGCCATTTATCTCTGAAGTTATGTTACTCCTAGTAAATAACGAGGTCTCCGGTTTTGACATTAAACGAAACTTGTTCCTTGAGATGTTTTCTTTTAATTATGAAATACATAGGCGTGATTAAGACATGTTTTTGTTTGTTTGTAGAGTTATGCAATATTTTCATTTTCAAGCATCTGTTGCCTCGGAGTAGAGTACACATTTCAGTGTTGGGATTCGAGCTGGAAAATGTCAGCATTTGCATGCACGTTGGTAAACGCTTCACACGACTCTCGAGTGCTGGTGAAACATTCTTAAATGCATAATTTAGAGACTGCCGACGAAGATGAGGCCGATATAATACATTGCTTACATAGGGTAGACGGAATTCAACAGAATGATGCACTGCAGTTTTCCAAATTATTATTAGTATGATTATCATCATTATTACTACTATTATCAATGCTCATTTGAAATCCTTGTATTCCCGTGCCACTGGCTTGCTGATTTCGAGAGAGCTAATCATGTCTTCTTTTGTAGCTAAATATGGAATAAAAAATTGAAGCGGTAGTTTTGAAAAAAAAACAGTATAACGCTGGGGAACCCCGCATCTTCTCCCGTGGACTGAACGACAATCCTCGTTGGAGTGACACTCAGGTGTGGGGCTTGACAGACAGACGGCGGGGAGAAAACAAAAAACAAAACAAAACCTGCAACTGACATCTCAAAGGCAATAAACCGTTTAGTGCACAGAAAGACTTCCTCTCCGGGGTTAGCAATGAACATTTTAAAACGACAACAAGCGTTCAACCGGAGTTGCTCCAAGCACGAGGAATTCTCGCTCCCCCGGGGACATATCTTCAGCGGCATGAGGGTGACAGCCGATTTCATTGTCTCTCGACGGCGGTTAACAGAAATTTCTCTCCATTCAGCGCCCAGCTTCTGTTGAGCAATCCATCTCTTGTCCGCGACATTCCGCAGCGCATTTCAGTCCAATTCCTCTGAACCACCCGTGCTCGCTTCACGCTTCGTATGGCGTCCATCATCTGCACGTTCCGAAGCTGTCTCCTCATCTCACAATCTGCCGTATTTTCAATCTTCTTCTACAACAGGTCCTGGTGTTAAACTCGTAAACAGCAGCATGTTCACTCAGAATTTCAGTTCCAGTACTTTTTATTTTTACTGATCTCTAAAGGAATTTTCAAGATGGCATTGCGACGAAAACAAAAGAATTTATTTCCCGAGAACAGGAACTGTGCTTCCATGGGGCACCTTTCGTTTTTTGTTTTGTTTTTTATTTTTTTGGATACTTTTTCTTAGTGCCATTTCTGGTGATATATTTAAAATTTTTACCTATATTCAGTGACAAGATGAGCTTTCATTCCGAGATGCAAAATCTAAAAATTATTAGTCTCTTCGAGGGTGTAAAGTTGATTTACGCATTTTTTGCGCGATTTTCTGTAGCATGATGACGAAATAATTATGTAATGACGTAAGTTGACACTCATAAATACGATTTAATATTTTTCTGAAAGCTATGGAACGGTGTATATATCTGCTCGAGTCGATTTCTGCATCATAAGTTCATAACTGTTGTGCTTTACATTATGCGGTGTCAGGTAGTTTCTGACTGTAGATTCTAGCGAAGACATATATCGCATTCTTACGATTTTTGTGAAGGATGGCAAGAACACCAAAAACCTCTTATCTAACACCGAAGCTTACTCAGTTCATATCCTACTATCGTTGACCATAACATTCGTACTGTTCGTAAGAAATGGAAAAATTCTGAATTGTACTGTGTTTGTTTGTGTTTCCTCAAGTTAAACGTTTTTAGCATCGAAAGTCTCCCACCAAATAGAAAATCACGTCAAAATTTCGCTAAAGCACATGATCACCATGGTAGCGATTACTCTGTCATCAGCCGCGCCTCAGAAAACAATAAAAAGAAAATTAATATATCTGGCGCGAATCTTTTTTTCAGTGCATCTTCAAAAGCTGCGTTCAAGATCAATGTTTTTTTTCATAAGAATCTGCACCTTTTTCAATTTTTCGATGCACATCGATCGTGATGAACACAGAGACGAATGGATGAAAAAGGATAATGACTGTTAGCAAACTAATTCAAGACGAGAGAAGTAGTCAAAGTCAATTACAGTAATTTATCACAACTACTCTTGAAAGGGTCATTTCCATGCTTTAATTCCTTGATTTTTGAATTTAGTTCACCCCCCCCCCCCCCCCCCCCCCCCCCCACCCGCGTCCCCTCCAACACCAGATGTCAGAAAACCCATTTTTCAATGCGATCTCTTGCAAGTGTTGAGGGGTGACAGCTCCTGGTCATCTGGTGGCCCATTTTGGATGATGCGATGATGGAGCACTTGGTTTGCTTTCTTCGGATTAATTTCCCAAAAGCCTTTGCTTATTTAAGAATAGGTATTCCTGATGGGTCCTTTCGAATACCCAGCAGAGACCAGTCTTTGTCGTTGAGATTTTTCTTTTGTAAAAGACTCTATCTTTGCTTTACGACTGCGAGGAAAAAGGTTCTTACTGTTGAGAATTTTATCCACTTCGGTGTATGGAACTTAAATTTTATTTCTGGGATTTATTTTTAAAATATTTCCGGAAGAAAGTGTGTATAGGTACAGGAAAAAGCATTCGATGCCCAACAAACGTATGCCTTGAATAGGTTGCTTGCTTGTAATGAAAATATCGTGTACGCTAGATATGGCATTGAAAAACTGAACTACTGTATACTTGGCCTATCGCGTACGACTCGTGGATATTGGAAGAGCAGATTGAGAATGGTTTACAAACGTAAATCTCGGCAGATAACGAAGATCGCTTCATCGGGCATGACTCTTCCCAAAGCAATTCGTCCGATCCTCATTTCCCGAGATCACGCTATGCATCGAAACGGGTGCATTCCAGGGAACAACATAAGTGTACGATTCGCTAAACATGTAGGAGTGGGTCGGTTCTTATGCGAACTCCTTCCTCGTGACATTTGAATTGAAGAGGAACCTATGCTTCACGAGAGGGCTACTCGTATTGCAAAATAGTCTCGGGCTTTACATCGTACTCTACTCATCATTTCGTATTGAAGATCAAGTTTCCGAGAGTAGCGGATTATAGAATAAAGCGCTTGAATATCCCCGACAAAGGCCGACAGTAAGGCCACTATATATCGTGCGCAATGCATGTATAGCGGGGGACATTCACAATAACACAAAGTTGAAATTTTCAGAAATTAGTGCACCGTAATTGATTGTTTTGGATGGGTATAGGCAAAGATATCGATGTATATAGCCGTTCCGCATGACTTCCTGAATGCGACGCCCTCTCTAATTTCCCATTAATGCCTGCAAACGTTGTCCGTATTTGAAATTTATCTTCGCATTTCGTGGTTCTTGCATTTTCCGTAACGAATCATCGTGGTCACTGAAATTTAGCACAAATTCTCCTCACCCCCCCCCCTCCCATAAAAAAAAAGAACAGCGCTGACAATTTTGGGTGCGAACAACATCGGTAATCGATATTTTGATTGACCGCAGTGATATTCCGGGTGCGGCCCTGTTTCAGATCAAATGATGGAAATCAAAACACAAGGGCAAAATACGGGGAAGGCACGCCAAAAATCCTTGAAAATTAAAAGTCTCCGGAGATTTCCCATATCTCATGGCGTTCTGTTACTTTACTTCAGTACTGGGAAGATTTTCACCAAGCATCGATAAAATATACGTATTTACTCTTATTATACGTTGAAATATTTATGGTGGTTCAACCCCCTTTTGCGATTAATGCTTGATGCTTATTTTTCATCTATGATTTATTTATTTTATTCTCAAGGCACATTCAGGGTGTTCACAAAATGGCTGCCCAAAACCTGGGTGTGGCCTATTCTTGTGAGAGTCGCATAGTCACGTTAACGTCTTATTTGTTCTTCAGACTTCTTACTCATCCTTATCCCAAACCCATAGTTACAAAGCTTGCAAGAATCCTGTGAGGGGAATTCTTATTTGGACGAAGTAGCGAGTTAATGACGTTCATTTATATTTCTTCTCGGGCTTCTTGTGCTAGAATTTTCCCTGCTCGATGCGTCTACGCCTGAACAGCAGCAGTGAGCATTACGTTAGACTACGATCCTTTCAATGTTCTGGGCCTTCCTCCAATGGCGAAAGTATGCGAAGATGTGCTGCCTAATTAACCCGCTTTCGGAGGGCATACGTAGAGGGAATATTTTTCATGTCCTTTCAAATCCCCGTCGCACTCCTTTGTTGGTTACGGTGTCCGAAAAGAATGAATTTCCTGGATTCACTCATTTTCATGGAACCCCCAATAAGCCACTTATTTTTGCACATCCGAGTCTTTCATGAAACTTTTTCTTAACGAAGTTCGTTTTACTCGAACGCCTCGTAAAACACGAAGACCTCGATATACACGTAAATTTTAAATGAGACGGCGATTAACTGGAGGCGTTTAAGCGCATAGAAGCAATCAAATGAGTACTCCTTAAGTCGTTTTATTACGATTTTCACAGTCCAAGACATTTCTATCCCACAGCAGAGAGCTACTGTATTCTGTCTTCTCGGGAAAATGCCCACCCACAAACGCGTGTAAACAAATCGATGGTGACGTGAGGAATTGCAGTCGAAACAATCTTCTCGAACTGCAGGAAGCCTTGTCGGGTGAGTTTTGTGAAGAAATGCGCCGAAAGAGCGCCTTCGAGGAGCAGCTGGTGGAAACGATTTAAACACAACGGGAACGCAATTCGAGGGAATCAGTCAGAACAAACATTTGCATCGCGGAAGTACGTGGGCCCTTGACAAGAGCACAAAGAGAAGAAAAGATGTCGAGAATAATAAAATGAAACACGTGTATGTCTGAGCTGGACAATGCTGGAAGTGTCGTCAGCAACGAATTACCTGTCGCACTTCCGGTGAGCGCGTTTCTAAAAGGGCAAACCACCGCAGGCGAAGCTTCATCTCGAACATATTTCCGCGCATTTCGTAAAAACGCGAAGCAAGGGTTGAAAGAAACTTGCCGCCGATGTGCTTGCAGCATTCGGCCGAGGAATCCATAAAAGACTCTTGGCTACGGACAAGCGCTTCAGACCGGGAGTCAATCGATCACGCGTTCATTTGGAATAAGATAACGATTTCCCGAACATTTCTTCCTTTTTCCCGCTGTTCATTTTGTCATGGCTGAACTTGTCACTTGATGAGCTCAAGGATTCCCCTCACGTGCCTTCTTCTTCAGCTCCGGGGACTCACATGTCTTCGCCTCGCCGTCTTCCAGCGTCATTATTTATTTACGTGTGTTTAAATCGAGCACAGTCGAACAGAAAATGGCTTCGCTGTTGAGACGATTTCGCGATACCTGGTAGATCATTATAAGCGTCTTCAGTACGGAGCACGTCAGAGAGAGAAAGAAAGAAAATTCGAATTATCGTGATCCATTTTTCTCTTGGGAGAAGGAGAGACTGAGTGAGCGGAAGGGGACGAAATTCCATCGCCTGGCCTTTCATCGTTGCCAAGATCAGCACCGGAGAGGAAAGTTTCATTGATCCCGCATCGGAGGAAAAGCACGCGAAAGACGAAGCTCGAAATACGCTTGGAAAGGAAAGCTTGGCTATGTTGCTCCTCCGAATGGAATCCGCAAACGCTTTCGCCATAAAATTCCAAGTCCATTCAAACTTTTCCCCCGTAAGCTATTTGCTAGAAGTATCGGCTTAGTGCGACACTAAACATTCTCTGATCTCTACTGACGGATCGTGTGTCTTCGCGACCGTTCTTCCACTTCTGGCCCCACATTGACGGCGACTATACATGTTGGCACATCGCTGACAAGAAGCCTTTTCATTTTCTTATCCAGGGATTTTCTCAGCCAGAAATCTCCGGCGTTTCTTCACAAAGTTTCGCTTCCGCCAAGGAGGGAGAAAATTCAACAACGGGAGTTTGCTGGCCAACTTGTATTTAATTTTATTTTTTGAAGGTCTTCAATTCTCTATGCTAGCATCAGATGCTGTAGCTTTTGTCCCCAAAAAGCGAACAGTGCTGTTCATTCAACATCAACTGCTTGCGAAGGTCTTGGTTTTTGTTTCGGAAATACTTGATCCTTCACATTTGGAGTGATCAACGAATCAATAAATCGACACAAGAGAAAGTAAAAACTCACTTTTCTTATTCAGTGAAAAAGATCGTAAATCTGTACATGGGTGCAGTATTTCATGAAATCTAAATCAATATGGAAAGGATGCTTTCCTCTAATTTGTAGAACATAACTGTGAAAAGCGGTCTCTCGGGTTCTGTTAGTTGGTAAACCAAGTAGGCTGGAATTGGGTTATTGAGCAAGAAGCCGAAGCAAATATGGTGAATAAAGCAAGAAAACGGGGCGAAAATGAATGATGCTGTAAATGAATGCAAATTGGAAGAAAACCGAGGGCACAATTTGGAGGAATGTTCTACTGTACATCCAGAAGGCAAAAAAGAGGGTTCAAAAGTTAAGGGTTAAGTACTGTACAGTATACGTACGATAGTTTGGAATCTGAAATATATATAATTGCATTTCTTCCAGTTTAATTCGAATAAGGATTGCCCATGATACCCAGGAGGTGGCACCCAAAAATTTTCATACACTAAAAATGGTGAAATTAGAAAAAGAAAAGGTCGGAAATCCTACTTTTGTAGAGGAAAATTGGCTACATTTTCGTGATACCCGTCGGGAGAAACATTCACGTGGCCAGTTCTTACAGTTCGACAATAAATGTCGAGCCCGGGTCGTCTTTTCGGATTTGATGTGCGAAATGCGTAATGAATGTTGACTACCGAACTTATTTCGTGCAAAATTTATCCGACCGGTCTTCAATGAAAATAGAAGATCCGCGTGCTGATCGAGAAAGTGGCATGCATTTGCGTAGGGGGCATGCAGGATTCACTGCTTCAGCATTTCAGGCATACAGTAGTACAGTACTGTACTTTCAATAACCATTTCTTTCATTGAGATTCTCAATTTCCGTGGAAAAATTGCAAGATTTATTTCATCATTCATTTTTCAAGTACTGCAGTAAATATCTGAAGTTATTAATAGGAATTTTATCGGCTCATTCGAATGCTGACTGCCTTGCCTTTCTTGAAAAATACTCCAGTTGACGTCCGGAAAAATTATACAGTACATGAATGAATTGCAGCCGTCTGCTCCGACTGTCAGTCGTACTACTAGCCAATCTTATGCAGCCTAATTTGATTCAGCCTAGATTTCGCGTCACTGAACATTGAACGATAATTGAGTTTCCCTATTTATGACTCGAGGCGATGACAAAGTATATACTGCACTGTATTTACATGTATGAGGGGGTATGAAGCTAGACTTGACTGCGATCATCCCGTTGTTTAGAATTTCGCGAGGAAAGCGAACATTAATCGTAGGGCGCACATTGATTGCAGGGGGAAGATTCGCCTTAATAGGCATGCCCTTTCATACCATCTACGGATAAATTTAACGGCTATAGTGATTTCACGACCCATACGTGTCGGAGGTACACTAACCCACTCTTCTTCCTTTCATCTTCCTACTCCACTATTCCTTCAACAGATTCGGCGGAGCGGGAAATCGGTTGGAAACTAGACCCCACTATTTTGCTCGAAGAGAACATGATGATTGACGTTGATGCTTCTGTTTCATAGGTGTCACGCCTAGCCTCAATTCGCATTGCAGGACCCAGTTGGAATCAATCATGCAGAGAAACATATTTGTAATTATCCCGGCATCTTGTGATTATTCTGGCACTATATATTGACTTTCGGATCCCAACCATGACAGTGTTTTGCCAACGAGGACGTCATCTTCAAGTGGTTTGAAAAAATTAGATTGCCTCGTAGGTGTGTCTTGTGGTAGCTACCCTGTTAAACATATCTTAAAAAGCTTCTTTCAGTTGTTTTGTTATCAAATAGATGTCGCCTAAACACACGTTGCCCACCCCCTTACGTGTATCAGTCGTACTGTGAACAGTTCGGCATACTGAGCATTTACCAATAGTCGGTATCACTTATCGTATTCTGTAGCAGTAAATGTTGAAATTGAACCATAATAAACTCGATCTCTTCGATTTAAGCAGGGCCTCGAAACTTGCTATAAAAAAGCAGGCATCTATAATGCATATTTTACGATTTAGTATGCGAAGAGCTCATTCACATTTATGATCAAGAAGAATGAGCTGTACGTTTTGGATCTGTTTCTTTCTCTTTTTTTTTTTGTTCCTAAGCCTCCAATAGAGCACTGTCGCCATCAATCTGGAATCGAAAGCAGAGGGCTTCGAAAGATGGTACCTTGCTGTATGATGTTGTGCGGATTTGAATGGAGAGGAAGATAACGAGGACAAATCAAATGCTTGCATAGGCCAAGTTTACTTTGGGATTCACTCCTTGAAGAATCTGACGTGAGTCTCAAGTGGCTCCATTCCTGTGCACCATTAACATTCGGTTCCGCGGAATGTCTTCTCCGCGGCCCGTGCATGCAGCGAGTAATCAAATTGCATCTCGACAATAACAAAATCTATCTCGTCCGCGTAACCCGGGTTCGAGTGCTCTTCGACGCGCCGGAGTGATTGAGTTTTTCACTGTCGCGCTCAGCGACTGTTTCCTCCCGATCGCGCGTATCTTTCAAGTGTATCCCTGCCGCCAACGCGCTCATGTCCCCGGGCTCGACACCGACGGAATGACGACGGGGTGAGGGAATTGGATGATGATAGGTATGCTTCTACCCCCTCCACGCACACGAACGCGTGTTCGCGAAGGTTGGGGTGATAATGCCGAAGCTAAAGCGTTTTTCGCCTCCGAAAGCTCGTGTCGGTATGTTCCTCGGACACGGCGAAAATGAAGACGAACGAATGAAGGGGAAAAATGATGATCTCGTTGATTAAAATGCCTCGGCAGGATGCCTCTCACGTCCGCAGTGCTTCTCAGGCGCTGTCCATCCCTTCTCCCTCACGTTCTTCCTCGCTGCATGCAGTGTCTGCCGGTTCCGCGCTCGCTCGGGTACACTGTGTCTCTGTCACTGAAACGACGTCGTCGTCTAGGTCTGAATGCCTGTTCGAGGTGCTCGGATGTGTTTCCAGGCCCCGAGCGTTCATCGCGACCGGTTCGAACATTGCTCATCCTCATCTGCCCCGCCGATGCGTTCCCGCTCATCCTCGGTCTGATCGACCCCATTTCCTCGCTCTCTGCGAATGTCACGGCTACATTACACCTCCGACAGCCAGTGATCCCCCAAATACAGTATAACAACCCGTAAAATTCCCGCAATACACACGGAATTCATGCATTCCCGCAACGCACCTTGCGTCGCTACACGGTATTGCCATGACTCCGGCTCTTCTTTCGTTTGGATCTATGCATGTCACGCATCTCAGTAAATTAAACTCGAGTGGCAAGCGGAGCATGAGCTTAATGAACGCTATTTTCATCTTGAACGTCCTTGTCATGCTCAAGCACCTCGCACGGGTCTATTGTCGCCAGGAAAGGATTTTTCTGCGGAAACCGAAAGCAGCGGGATATGTTGAGTGCTCTGCTGAAAACCACCTGCTTTACTGTTATGATCCAAATTCTTAATCAACGTGAGCGGTGTGAAAGTTCCGAATGAGTGTCAACTCTTCATTTCCATCACATTTAGATAGAAAATAAGCACCGAATGCTTGCAAGACGCAAATACAACTGATACAGTATTCACTTTACAGGAGCTACCGATCTACCACTCCACGGTATTTACCCAGGTGGGCGTATAACACGAGACCAGGCTTCTCACTGATTTCATAACAGAAATCTTCAGAAGAAAAATTCCACTTCGAAATATGATCATGCCGAAGTGGAAATTTGTATGGGGAAATGGAAGATTCACCGGAAACCACCCCATCTTTCTTGAAAATAGCAAACTGGATCAATGTTTAAATTAAAACTAGCTGAAAACCCGGAACAGCTGAAGGACCTTCTTCTTAAGAAGGTAGATGATTTAAATTTATAAAAACCAGTGATGAAGGTTAATGCGATTGGAGAAGCTGTATCAGCTATTCGAATTCTAGACTAGTATGCAAGCCTTACCAGAAGAGGACTGTAGTACTGTATGTCCTTTATACGAACACGTATATCTCGAGTATATAAAAAAATATCCGAGCTTGCATTAGCATTTTTAGGATGTTCCTGAATTACATGCAGCAATAAATTATATTGAGCGTTGGACTCGTAAAAGTGAGTTTCATGACTTATTCGCTGTCTTGTTTACGTCGAAAATACTAGGTATGAAATTTTTATTGCTCCTCTTCGTGTGTCAAACCTTCATTTACTGGTGCATTTTGAATCATAAAACCGCAAACATTATTGTCGATCCGCACGAAACAACTGAAGCCCTCGAAGAGCAATCTCAATCTTGTGGTACAGTATAAATAACACGACACTGACACGACGTTGAAGAATAACTCAACGTCCTGTGAGGGGCCACGTGGCTGATTCATTAAATAGGGCGGTGGATTCCAAGAGTTCAATCGAAGGTAATCAATGGAAACATTCGATACATGCTCAAGAATGCGTGGAAACGGGAACCGTGGGAGCAAGCATGTCAGATATTAGCCAGTAGAAGGAAACACGATGTAACGAGTACTTGAGCGAACACTTTTATTATTATATTTTCAAGAACTCAATTCGGACGTAGCGGAAGCCTGTTTCAGTTTCGCAATGCGAAATAATACAAGGTTTCGTGGAATCAATGAACCTGGGATCACTCGCATGAGTTAAACTTCTGCTCGCCAAAACATTTCCGTTTCCCAGTCTTCCAGCGAGACGAAAGAGCGCAGCACGAGCATTCAACTGTGCCATCAGCGTAATTATTCGCACAGAAGTTGTAGGATGAGCGTGAGATACTCCAGCATTGATTTGGGAGATACTTAGCACCAAAAAAATCGTACAAATGCATTTCTATTGTCATTGCCGGGAGCAGCGCCGCTCCGGAATATATAAGTGGGAATGCTTTCTGGGTAACAAACTGTCGATTCACCCCCTTGATCGCTCCTTCCGTGATTAGTAATTTTCCGGCATTCCCCGCTGGAATAGGACGAGCGGACGGAGGAAAGCGATCACATTCCTCTCGATGAGCTGCTCAAAAATGCATGTCGAGGATCGCTCGATGACGAAGATCGGCGCGATGAATCCCCACGGTGCGATACACGCACTTGTCTGATTTACGCAGTGCTCTTCCCCGTGCAGCACCCTATTGTTCTCCGGTGCTCGCGGAAACGGGTCGCACGTTTTTCACACATAATATGCGTCGACGGGGTCTCGTGATGCATACCTGCGGGTCGCCTCGCGGCGCCGGCACACAGTGTCCGCCTTGTTTTCCACCACTCATATACCTCCTCGCAGAGGAACGTGGCGAGTGCAGTCGAATGATGGAAGGGCGGACGCTGGATACCAGCGGGGGATTCCGCAGCGAATGTCGGGGTTGACCTGGACAGCGCAACTGCTAACTGGCATCAGAATATCACTCACTGAAACACTTCTTTTTATTTCTATATTTGATGTGGGAGACTTACAGTGAAGTATCCGGGCTTCGAATAGACGCACAGTAAATTTTCTTAAACGCTTCTGCACCTTGATTCATTGAAAGTAAAAAAAAAAAGAGATCTTCCTTATTTTTTTCAAGTCCGAATCACCTAAATCCGACTCAGCTAACTAGAAGTTTGCGTGAATCATCATTATTGCTTTAGGCCAATTGTTGAATGAACACATCTTCATCATGCAAGGTCTTCTTCAATTACTGTATTCTTCAAAAAGTTTCCCTGGCGGGTTGAAAATATAGAATCATGTTTTTCAGTCAAAGTTTCGGTAAAATAAAACCTAGAACTGCAGTGAAGTAATATTTACTGGTAAGGATTCGCGTAAATGGGCGACTTTAAAATTCAATACGAAAATGAACAAAGTTCTGTATGTAAATCAGGAATACTGTCCTCCAGATTGCTATAGTGGAAGATTTCTAATATTCACACCGACGATCCTGCGTTCTAAGCCTGAAAAGGTCCTTTTAACATGGAAACTGATTCGATTGCGTTAAAATACTCATTAATAATTTTGTTTTAAACTCAAGAATGTCTCCTGTTGGAGAAGCATGGTTACTTCATCTCCAAGTTTAATAAATCCAACAACAAGACTAAGCATTTATTGTTCCAAAAGAAAATCATCAACAACAAAAAGAAAGGGTAGGAGAGAAAGAGAGGGTCTGAAAGCAACCTTCCCACAACCAGAATCTGATGGAAGATTATGATCAACTTATTTTTGAAGAATTGAGCGAAGATGCACTGCGTTGAAAATCTAGAATCATGAGAATTATCTTTAATTTGCGTTGAAATTTTCTGGAGAAATAAAACCTCGCTAAATTCAATAATCATATAATTTTATACTGCTATCAGAGAACAGTATCAATAAAGTGCCGAGAGAAAAGTACACTTCCAGAAAACTGCTGATTTTTACGAAATTTCCAAAGCGTGGCGTCAGATCTTGTCTCATAACTCAAGTCGTGCAAATTCGTCTGGTCTTCGGGCCTAATAAGAATTATTTCACGATCAGTTTGAAAGAACGAACCGGAATTTCTGATTTTAGACGCATTCACCGTTATTAAATATTCAAAACAAGAATATATTCATGATTCATGTACGCAATCTCCGTGCCACGATGTGGACCCTGACATGGAAAACTGCCAGAATTTTGAGAAGTCCTCGCGGGACATGATCAAGTACTTGGGCATCCGTCTTCGCTCGTGAATAACGGAACATAAACTCTTACGTTATAATATCAGTAACAGCTTCATAATAATTTGATCTTCGTTCCGTAAATCATCAGTTTGTCACGATGAGGACATCGGTCAACCGATCAACTTCGAAGTGCCTCAACTACAGAGACGACCAGATTCTGGACAAGCGACAGAACGAGGCCGCTGCCTCTAGGATGACTCAAGGGACAACCTCGTTAAGCGTTTTACGTCCCACCAATTCGCAGAGACACCAAACTTCCCTTTCCCCTGTCGCCGACGAGTCTGCTCGATCATGTTATTAATTTTTCCCGCGAAACCTTGTTCCGAGTCCAGGCAATCCCAAACGTGGAAACTTTTTCCTGGGCGAGGATCCTTTCACGTCAATGCCGTCGGTGAGCGACGTCGACGGAATGCGCGAGATCGTGATGGAATATCGCCTCGAATTCGTATGTCTTCGTACTCGTACATAGGTTTAATATCTTCATGATTAATGCTATTTCCGACTTTCTTCTAAATTGAATTTTCCTTTCGGGTTAGGCTATAACCCGTTCATATTTTAAGAATGAACGGGTTATTCCGAATCTTCAAAAAATTTGCACTAGTGAAAACTCGAGCTCAGACTCACCTTCAGACAAGCGATGAATATACATAAGCTTCGTGATCCGAACATTATCAATCTGCAAATGAAATCTTTCAAAACTGAGGATTTTCAGCGCTCTCCGTCCACCCGAATTCCCATTGGCTCCGCGCGTTTTCCTGAAAAAAAAAATATCTTTGAAAAGGGCTCCGCAGAGTCAAGGAAAGCTGAGAATCTTTGTTTTAGTTCTAGGCAACCGTCTTGCTTGTTAAACGTCCCAAACCGAAAAATGAGACCAATACCAACCTCAATGAGGTAAGACGTTGATGCATCACGTTTCAGATTAGCCCACTTTATTTTTCTGTTCTTACCATTCCATTTTCTCGTAGAGTAAATAAGGTACGAATAGCAGGAGGATATTACTATTTTATTTCAGAATTGCCATCCATGACGTTTTTTATTTCGATCCGAGGAACAGTAGTTTCAACGCTATGAAAAAATATAATCAGTTTGTGAAAAATTATTTTCAAACGCAACTTTATAAATTCATAACATCCAACAGAAACAGCCCGAGTCTTTCTTCATTCAAGGTGGATACAGACATTTCTGATTTATTTTGACGAAATTTGATATCGCTGAATATTGCTTTGAAAAACTAGGAATATTCAACAAGAATTAAAATCTGTTAAGTGTTGCTGAAATTATAGCCATGTCTTTGCCTTCAGTATCATTCGTTTCCCGATATTTTGAGGCCGCGCGTGAGTGATAAATTGAAATTTTGAGATGCTTCGGAACAATCTGCGAGTTCAGCCACAGACATGGATATGATAAAGCGTGAGAACCTGCCGATTTAAATTGAAGTCTATTCGACTTGACGCTCGTTTTCGTGTCAAGAATTCGTCTGACTACTGTATGTTGGTACTTATATTTTAAATGAACTTGATCCTTTGAATTTTGTTTCATACTATCTCTTCAAAATGTCTTCAATCTCTTAATTTTCTGAACTGTTGTAGCAGTATACAGCACTGTGAAGTACAGTACAGTACTGTAAATTCATATGCTGTGGGAGTTTGTGTTCGTAGCCTCAGCGTAAAGGTTTGCTGACGAAGTACGAATAATGTACTCTTTTTTCAAATTGAATCTGCAAGCGCTGTCAATTTAAATCAGCAGCGTGAATCCCATTGGATCGAAAATTTGATGACGGAAACAATAAAGCCGTAATCAGCTGCGAGATTATGCATTCAAAAGTTCGAATTCAAATTGCGTGTTAACTTCAGCCTTTTTTGCGTGTTTACATAAATCCTGCAGACTTTCATTACCTCTTCTCTGGAGGAATGCAATTCTACTCCGAAGTAATCCAGATAATTATCCTTACGGAATCCATGGAGCAGATACGGTAAGTGGTCAACGGCAATCGCGGCTTCTCGGGTCAATCGGGTCAAGACGCGACAATTAGCGGGAACAAGGTCGACGAAGCCGACTAGAATCCCTCTAGTCCGGCGGTTATGTGTCACCGGCACGGGCGAAGTAAACTGAGAAAGAAGCAGATGGGGGAACCATCCGCGCTTCACTGTCCAGGGCTCACGTGAATGCATGGGGATCCGCAGTCTTTGTATATGAGATTTACAGGCGAGCGCGAAGCCAAGGATATACTCGGGCCGCGCTCCTTTGTGTCTGGCACAATCACATCCATCATCAGAATTAGACAATCTCGGGATTTCGGCCTAGAAATAAAGCTCAGGAGCAAATTATCCCTTCATTGACTCAACTCCTCCCCCGGCGTCCGTATTCCTATTCATCATATTTTTCTCGCGCGGTGTGCCTTCCCGTGTTTTTCCTTCCGCTCCCTCGACGGGTCTCGGGGAATTGCAGCGTTGGAAAACCCTTGGTATTCGCGTCATTTGTTCCCGCCGCCCGCGCGTCGTCAGGTTCGTAGGCCATGAGAGCTCAATGAGTTCGGGAAAGCCTGGATCGCTTGACTCATTTATCCGCATCGCACACAAATGAGGGCGACCAGCTTCGTTGCAAACACGAACAATGTGTGTCTAATTCGCGCCCGTATTGGCTCTACGACGCGCCGATGGCAGTGAAACGTCTGAAAAATGACCACGGGACTGGAGCGCGGACGGCTAATTTCCGGCGAACACCGGAACTGAATAAACCGAGGCGTGTGGCGCCGCATTCCCCGTGCAATAGGTGCGAAATGACGAAACGGTTCATCACTGAAGAGTAAATGTGAGCAGATGCCCAGTCACCCTATTTCAGTCACGTTTGGCACATAGAAGGGCGGCGGCAGTCAGAAATTGGAATCGTGTTATGGGGGAGGAAAGCAAGCTAAATGACGTCTTCCAACGGAGAGGATATTCCGCCTTTTTTTTTTCTTGTTGCTTGACTCCGGCACCTAAATGATGACTTGACAGCGAGCACACCACACATCAACCGGCTGGAAAATTGCAATCCCACCAGTCGAGGCCGACTATTTTATTCTGCCCCCGCAGGTTCTCGTGTTAACAATCCCAAGCGTGCTTGGCGGCCTCCTGTTCCGCATCCCCACCCTGGAATTCCCTGCACCTCTCCATTTGTCTCCGAAGCATACAAAAAAATTCACGTAGTTCCATCCAGCATAGCGACGAACCGCGTCCACGCGAAAATTTCATTTTAAGTCCGCTTTGCTCCACCAGTCGCTCACTTCCGCGGCTTGTCAACTTTCTACATCCGCAAGCTCATCCCTCAGTCTCTAGACACGTTCTACTGATGGGGCTCGCTACGCTTCTCTCATATTTCCGTCGAATGCGGCGATAAATATTTCGTTATTTCGCACACGTGTGACAAAATTTGCGGAGAATTGAGACGGCAAGCAGACAAGCTGCTGGAGGGATTATGTCGCGGGTAGAGACAAGCTGTTGAAGGGATTTGTAGACCGCGTCAGGGTTGCGCTCATGATTCCGGCGCCCTCTAAAGAAGTTTGACGATGAGATCCAGCATGGGGTGGGAATGGCGGTGGACGCCGCCACCTGCTGCCCGACGATGTGCCCTGAGAATTTAATGTCGACCTGTGTTCCCATGAGTGATTTCCCCGGGTGGAGCCCGGCCCAGCGTTTTTCCGAGGCATCATCCGAGACAGAGGGAACTGCAAGAAACCTCGGTCGATTTTATTTGCGGTACCCCCGCTGGTTTAAAACATGGAAATGTCGACAAGGCTTGACATGATGCAGGAAACCCAAGACCTCGTGCGACGGGATACGGCAGCCCTTACGCAATCCTAATCTGGTGGATCCGCGACAACGGATTCGAAATCGCATTCGTCATCCACGTTGAATCGGAACTCGAAGACTTGCTTTGTCGAGCATCCACACTTGAAGCCTGTTCACCCATCGTCTTCTTCGAAGTACTGTCGAAGAGGTGAACAGAAAATATCAAGATGTCGAACCAGTGAGAAAGACTGTGACGACTTGGGCATGACATTTTGTAGAATAATAAAGTGAAAGATTCAAAAATTCGGTACATTCTCTTTCTGAATCTTAATCTGAAATTTCTGCTTCGATGCACATCATTCACTGGGAAATTTTATGTGCTTGCATGCGTCATATAGTTGTCAAGATATCTGAAAGTGTTGAGAAAAGCATGTGCAGCTTGTTGACCTATGTGTTGCAGGAAATGAGTAATGTCTCGATCGTGTTCGGCCACTCCAGAGAAGACGTCGAGCAAAAATCAAAACTCAACAAGTTCTATGCTAATGATTGATGCGTAATTTTTGTTTGTTTCTGACGTAACCTTGATCTATTACGCATTTTCCCGTGTTGCATGATTTTTGGAATACTTGAGAACAATATTTTTGAAATCATCAGAAATGCTCTTCAAATAACCAAGTTCTTGATACCAAACAATTGGTCGAAGATTTGAGAAGTTCTGTTCGGTATTTTGTTTAGGTTGAATATCACTGCAAAATAAGCATTCTTAATCATGGGGTGTTTCCAATAAGCATCAAAACCATGGGTTACTTGATGGGAGATACGTTTCGGGCAAAAAATAATGATGAATAACTAAATAAAAATTGGCCCAGAAGTGACATTCAGCGATGGGACTTGTTCATCTGAGTTGTATACCTTCTTCATTTCTGTCTGGGTGCTCTTCGTGTGAGGGGTATTCCCTATTGCCATGTCGAAAAATCAGAATCTTGCGCATCACACCGTATGTCTTTTTTTTTTTTATGCAATAACCCTCCTCGAAAACGGAACTCTTAACATGAGTACTGCTCGAATTGAAATTTGTAAACTTGCTTTGGTAATTTTGCTATGCTAAGCTTTTTCCTGGACACCACATTCTTGAGAAGTATTAACAAAATGTCATGCATGCGTAAACGGGGATATTTTATTCGCAGTATCAATTTCGTATATCGTCCCCTACTAAGTACGGACTTTGTTTCAAACGACGTTTTTATTATAGTCATTCAGGTTTGCCGAAAGGGAAAGTATTCGATGGATTTTTACAAGGAGCGGACGTGGATTCATCAAGGTCGTTATTACTAATTGATCATCGTAACGTGTTTGCTGCTAGAAGACATCGTGGAGTAGAAATGACATTCCTCGTTTCACTTCGTAAATCTATTCACTCACACCGAAAGGCAGTCAATCGACAAGTAATTGCGTGTTGTTTTCCAGACATCGCGTAGAGAGAATGATTGCAGGCCTCGGGTTTCTCTTATTCATCCAGCGGACGGCAATGTAGTCCGACGGAGCGAAGGGGATGAAGAACGATGACGCTAATCGTGTCCTTTGGGAAATTTGCGGGTGCGAACGACTGCAAACAGCAAACGGTCAAAAGAGCCTCTCTTTTTTTTCAGGAAGAGGGGAGGGGGATCCGCCCTCAGCGAAAAATGACCGCAACATGGAAATTTGATGCAGAAAAAAAGAAGCCAAATTGCTGGGTTGTCGACGCTGAACCGTTTGTAATGACTTTTGGCTGTTGGCGCATTCGAGGGCTTGTCGCGCAAAAATCGACGGATTCGAGTAGTCGTAGACCCTTGACGGATGTTTCCGTAGCATGCAATTTCGAGCTCGAAAAAGGTCAGTCGCGAAGCCGGAGGTCGTTCGATGTTTTCGAGTCGAGGTAGCTCGTTCGCAATGCAGGAAGTTGTTTTCTTCTTTTTTTTTTAAACTGCCACACGTCAGTCTGTGATGCAAGCCGGACGTCCGCTCGAATTTTTTGCAATGAATGAGATTCCACGGAGACGCTAAGAGAACTCCCCGTTTTCACCGACGAACGCGGACTTGTCAGTTTGAGGATTTTTTTCTCGCTTCTGAAAGTCCGCAGGGACCGTTGGAAGTGTCAAGCGGCTATTTCTCGAAGTCTTGATGGTAAATTCGATTATTCTTGTCCGCGCACTGTCGGAATCCTCAAGCAACTGTTCATTGCGTTCAAGCTGGGAATTTCCAACACACACGCATCGCATGTTCGATTGAAATATTTTTTCCGTTTATTGGCATCACCCGATGAGAGCCGAACTTGGATACTACCCGTATTTACAGGAAACATTATTGACCAACGAGTACGACTCGATGCTCAAGAATAAAGTGATGTCTAAAAGAACCAAACTACGTGTGACCAGTAGCGATATCCATCGAACTTGAAGTGTTATCCTGAATGCTATCTCAACTCCGTTTTTTCGTTCACGGAAGAATGGAGTCTTCCACTTGAAAAGGAAACTGTCCACTAAAGTTCGAACATGCGTGTGACTAAGAGTAGAGCTATGCAAAATTAGTTATGCTAAAATTGTCGCAAAGCAATTACTGTATATATCTCTAGAAGAGCGTGAATATGAGCAAGAACAGCTCGTTAAATAATTTTTTGAACTGAGGGAAAATCTGCTTCACATTGCCCTTCACATTTTTCCGATTCAATATTCCGACGAAATGTCTTTGTTTTGAGGATTGAGAAGCATCATCATCGATGTCATATAAACCGATTCTTCAATGATTCCGAAATATGAATACTTGCACAATAATTTTTCTCCTGGTCAGTCTTCGAGTTGACGTAGGATTACAATGACGTCATTACGCGAATGCTTACGTGCGAACTGAACATTCATGCCCTAACCGCTCAGTGCTGACGGACTCACGGCGCATTTCCTTCCTAAAACCTCATTTCGAGCATAATTCGTACGCAAGCTTCTCATTTGACGATGGTCCCAACAGAAAACTCGATTAACAGGATCATTATTCGGTTCAGTTGCTTTTCAAATACAGTGTTGCACATGCATCAGAAATTTTGCTCCACGCAATGCGTTCCATTTACATGTACAGTAATAGGGTTTTTGTGTTCTCTTTATGATACCCTTCCGAAAACACCACCAGCAGGAAGTATGTCATAGTACAGTAATAGTAGAGGGAATATATACTCTGATATCATAGGAGAACGTGAATTCTGAATTCCATTTAATTAATATGATCTATATCATCTATTGTACTGTATATGAAAATAAAGAAAACGTTTGGTGCTTGTTATCAATTTGAATTTACTGAAGCTTTATGAAAGGAGTCAAGCATATATAGTCAAACCTTAAAATATCAATTTTTTTGTATTTCGAATCAAATACAGTTGAACCTCTCTAAGTTGCATTTCATGGGACCTGCAAAAAAATTTGACCTAGGGAGTTTCTGAGTTTTATAGAATTATAGATGGGTTCATTTGCCTAATTTAGTCTGTCAGTTTATGTCAAATCACATCCAATTCCTTTTTTATTGTTTTTTATTTCCTGTTACAATAAAATAATGACCTAGAGGCCTACAAAATTCAACTTATGGAGGTTTTAAAGGAAAAGCCTTCAAGTTAGGGAGGTTTTTAATGCATCATTTCCAAAGGAATTCAGACAGAGACTCAAGCATTTTTGACTTATGGAGGTTCAACTAAGCAAGGTTCAACTGTACTCCAAACACTAAACATTTAATTGGAATCATCTGATGTAAAATCATCTTTTTAGTGACAAAGAATTTCCTATCTCTAAAATAAGCAGAAAAATTTCATTGGCTCCATTATATGTTTTGATCATTTGGAAAGTTCATGCAGATGAAGATTTGTATTGATTTGAATTGAACAACAAGCATTTTTTAAATCTGCTTTTGGGCCTTCACGTGGTTCAAGCAATGTTCCCACATCCAAATCCCCTACCCTCCCCACTCACATTCATCCAAACAAATTCCATTACTTCAGAATTGAAAACAGAGAAATAAGTTGTATATGGATACTAAAATCAAATAAAATACATCCCAAAATGTAAAATTGCACATTAATGTAAATGCATACACTTTCTTCCCTTCCCTGATACAAAACAAAATATCAGTAATAAAAATTTCAACATATGGCAATTATTATAAACCCAAATTAAGACACAATGTTTTCAGCCTGATGCTCCCAGATATGCTCCCAGGTTTAGTTGATTAAACAATCTTTAATGAGAAATCAAATAAGATTAACAGTTTATCTTGGTCCTCTAAGATTTTGGAAAGAGTCTTCTCATTGAATTGTAAGAGTCCCAAATCTTTCTGAAGCTCATTTCTGTAGCTGTGGAATGCTGGGCATAAGAAAAGAAGGTGCTCTGGCGATGCATCAACCAATGTATTTAAACTGCAAGATTTGTAAACTATACAATTTCCAGTTACTGTACGTATGTGCAGATGAAGTAGAGAATCAATTCAACGCATTTTGAATGTACCCTGCATGTATAATTTTAATTCTTCAGGCAATTTTGGATTCTTCTGTTAATCTGTGCCATGACTTTTTCCATAGTCCCTTTGTCAAATTCCATATAGATGGGCGAAGTAGATGTAAAACCAAACAAGAGAAAATGCTGCCCAAAATTTCATCAGACACGGAGGCATCTGTCATCATGATGAAGGAAATTGAAAATATTGAAATGGTTCAATAGATTGTGATTGAATGCAGAGCTGAATAAACGGGGTATCCGATGCTTACGCTGTAATCAATTCATGAAACTAAGAATGCCTTATTGAAAGTTTAAATGATACACAAAGTCGGAGCAGTATGTACGCGCAAAATCTAAATAGAAAAATAACTTGAAATTTTAATTCCGTCATTGATGCATCGCCTAACTGTACATTCAATTTTCGCCAAATTTCAAGTCATCATAGGAAACATAGCGGGCCAAGCAAATTTTAGTCAAAAAATTTAATTTTACTCAGATGGGCTAGAATTCAATTTCAAAATTCATTTCTTTTGAATCATTGCAACTTATCTGTAGATACATGCTGTTCCCTGAGATTTTCGCGAATGTTGGTACAGTATTATCACAAGTCAACGTTGATTAAATTTATCTGATCTTCGGTTTATTCTTTTTTTATTGCCCTGGCAAATACTGCATTTTTCGACATTATTCCAGATCTGCGAAAGTCGAGTGCACAGCAGTTCTAAACACAGAGATCAGTGAGGCAATATTGGAATATGAAGACTTAGATTCGCGAATACAATGAGCATCGATTACTGTGAAAAATGGAGAAAAAACGAGCTTGTTTTCGTCGCATTCCCCAGGAATGTCTGAGCTCATCACAAGCTTCATGGTTCCACCGATAGCTGCGAATGCTATAATGAATTCATGAAACCCGAGTCTCCCGTCCATTGTCCGGAGCACGAACCTAACATTTCCGTCGCTGTCTGCGGAAGTACTCGTGTGCTTACGCCTCAATAGGCCACGTGCGACGATCCGCAAGGCTGTCACCCGATCGCGCTCGCTCGCTCTCAACGGGAAGGAAACCTGTCCATCATAACTGAGCCCATTGTTGTCGTCGAACACTATGGTAATTACTGCGAACGCACGCATATAACGCCTCAAACACCGTGTTGCGCCTTCCACCCAGTTCCTGGACGATTTAATCCTATTGTTTCGGATCGAATGAAGAGCAAGTCAACAGGGTCTTTGATAATTACGCGAACGACGCACAGACGGTATCTGCTTACGGACTCGTACACGTGGTTTCAGCTGTCGAACTAAAAAATAAATAAATAATAACGAGAAAATCAGGGAACCCGGCGCAGTACGCAGGGAAGTACTGTATTACGCACGATTCTACCTCGGCAGTTCGTACTATGTGCTGACGACGTCAAAATTGCGACGCCGTCCATGCCACGAGAGCGTAAATGCCAAATGCCAATGCTCATATCTTGGAAAGGGCGTCGAGGGTTTTTGTGCTGGTGCTTACCTGCAACCAACGGGAAACAGCGGCTCTTAAAGCGCATGCAAAAATGGTCGGAACGTGATTACGGTGCTGGAGCATGTAATACGCGTTGAGTGAATTTCCCGAGGGAACATTTGACAGATTACACTCACTGAAAAGATCAGCTGGAGCGGGATCATTATTCAGACTGAATCGAGTTTATATTTCCCTCAGGGTTACGTCGACTTCGAGGCCATGTTTTGCTTCGGCTATTCATTTTTCAATTCACGGTGATTTAAATCGTGATGAAGCTATTCAAATAATTCGGAATGAATCATATAATAGCTAGTGTATCTCTCTCTCTCTCTCTCTCTCTTTTCCGCGGTAATTGAATTGTTGAGCATCCCCTTTTCAAATTGAAAACTTCATGTGAATCAATAGTATGCAAATGGGCATTTGTCATTCATTCGGCTAAAAAACTTTGGATTTACTCTCCAATTTCACTGTATCGCCACCGAACTCCACGTCCACCGTTTTTTCATTGTGGGAATACCGGGCAACGCTGTACATCAGTCCAGCAGTGATTTCACTTCATTTCTCTCGCATTTTATGAAATGAAGTTTATTTTATATTAGATCCCAAAAAGTTTGCCACTAAATCACACATTAGGATCAACGTTTTTTACAACGGTATGTTTCCTTCATTATCAGAAATCATTTTTCATAAATTATCAGTCATACTGATGATCTGGTGAGTATAAATTCCCTTGTGTGCCTGTGTTCGTCCACGAGATTTGCAGCTTAACTCAAGTGAAATTCCGAAGTATAGTACAGTACTGTCCCTATATATATATTTTTAAAATACAGTACTATAGAAATACTGTATTTTTATCTTTTACGGATCAGCGATGGTCCGTTCGTTCTGTCACAGGAATTTATACTCTGCGGGACGCATGCTATTACTTATTACAGATGTTTTTGTTTGTTTGTGAAAATATTGATACTGCAATTGGTGGAATATACATACAGTACTCGGATTTTTAAGCGTGAAGTTCACTTTGTCAAAGGATAATCTGATTGGCGTTAAATACTGAAAAGGATGAGTGCATGTTGATTGTCATGCCATCGAATTTCGGTCAGTCGGCAGTTAAAGTGGTCACACACTACCGTGCATCTGACTTTCAGGATGAATGATGGCTTATACACCAGTAAGTGATGATTTCCGTTTCTCTGTTTCGGTGATTTTTCGTGGTGCAGAAAACGAATGTGAAATAATGGACGATTAACAGTGACAGTTCTTAGGTGCGGCAGCAGTCAACAAGAGACTCGAACTGAGATGCTGCTTTGGGATCCAGCTGGGCTTCGAATGTCGTAAATTATGCTGATACATCGGTCACACGCAACAGGTAAAATGAATCCGTGGATTACGACGCGAGAGGAGACCCAAGAATGTGTTTCTCGACGACCGTCGCTCTGCGGCGTCGCGGGCATGATGGAGCACAGTGGTCGGTGCTCCACCCAACTTTCCACGTAACGACTGCCACTGCGTCTCGTGGCGACAGGCAGTGGCGCACAGCGCTGCGCCCGTGACAGTGTGCCTCAGCGCCCTCGAAAAACGTGCTTGGAAAACGGAGGCAGAAAAACAGCGCCGGTGGGACTCATCGCGTGGGTACCACAGGACATTAACTCAAAGGCGCCACGAGCATTGGCGCTTTTATTCAGGCGCCGTTACGTGCCGGAACGCCTTCAGTCAGTTCTATCATTCTAGCGTTCACGCGCCACCTGTAAACATTCGATGATTGTTTCAAATGTGAAAAATTTCAACAAAAAAACCAGCGGCGCGCCCCTTCACCCGCATATGCCATACTAAATGCAATGATCCTTAAAAGGTGCATATATCACTTGAAAACTATCTCAATGTTAAACAAGTATTGTACTCTTTAAAAAAAAAAGAGGTCCCAAGTAGATAGCTTCGAAGTTCATGATGCCACGGCTCATCATATCCTACTTCAAGAAATTGAGTAAAACGTAATACTGTATTGGGAAAAACATGCATACGCGCAGTAATGGTTTCATATTGTTCAGCTTTCAATGCCAATGATTCAAATCAAACCACAAACTACCCACGAATCCTGCTGTTCTGAACCGAGTATGCTGGTCCAGGATAATAAAAAGTGTTTTCGTACGTTAATGAGACTCAGAATAAGAATACTTCATCCCAGAACTGGGTCCAACATCTACGTAATTGGAGTGCTGATTTAACATAGGATTAAAAATGTATGATTCAAATTTTTCTTTTTTCTCAAATTGTGTCAATATCCTGCACCGTTCGTGAAATGTAATTCGTGAACTTTACTTTGTATCCGCGTAACATCAGAAGTACAGCTTAAATGCTTTCCGGTGTTGAATATTGCAGGAGTGCATATTTCGAGTTCGCAAGCATTGAAGT
This sequence comes from Notodromas monacha, assembly GCA_905338405.1. Taxonomy (NCBI): domain Eukaryota; kingdom Metazoa; phylum Arthropoda; class Ostracoda; order Podocopida; family Cyprididae; genus Notodromas; species Notodromas monacha. Next base: position 133,383 of record CAJPEX010000033.1, on the reverse strand, counting down.
GAGAAAAGGGTATTCTGCCATCCTGAGTATTTCCCTGTTATACCGGTTTCTTTTTGTACAGGTGAATCCCAAGTTTTCTGATTGTTGATTGCATTATTGTGAATTTAATTTTCCATCTCATGATTATTGCAATGTACTACTGCCAGGATTTTTATCGCTTTCTTGTCAGTAATCATCTTTACAGCAGAGATTTTCCTGACGCGGGTGTACTTTCTTGCTGTCCCGATGCGACCAAAACCCATGGGAAAACTTACTTGTGTTTCTGGTGTCTCCGTCGCCATATTGCTTTAAAAAGGGTCTGAAAGGCAACTGAGTTTTCATAGAAACTATCAACGGATATATTTATATATTTTTTCATCTCTAGGCTTAATTTCGTGCATTCCCTTTGAACGATGTCGTTCTTGAAGAAAAATTTTTTGTGAATGGTTTCTCTATCAGGAAATATTTTAGCATTCGAGATTCCATTTTATCGAAGTTCGTTTTACAAAATAGCAAGGCATGTCACAAAATACATCCTTGAAGTTGCATGCCAAATTCTATCTTTACCCATAACAATACATGGTTATGGGACGTAATCGAATAACTGTATACGAAGAAGGCGAAATAATCAGCAATATATTTGAGTATATTTTTAATTCAGCGGGTCCCCGAAGAACTGTACTCAGACGTTGCCACACGCGCTAGAACTGTAATTTCTGAATAATTCATAACCCAGCTTACGTATGCTACATCTGTATATTTTACTGCAGAAAAACAGTCAAATGATTGCGGGAAATACGAAAAAGTGGTAGAAAGAAAATAATTTCGAAAATTTTAAATAGAAGCATATATGAGGGCTGCGGGGTGAGCTGCAATGACTCCAAGAACATCTTTGGGAGTCCTGAAGATCCATCTCTGGAAACACTTTGACAACAAGTTCTGTGAATGTCAAGCCTTCCAGTTTTGTCTCAAAACTATTTTTTCATAACTGTTCAATAGTCGAGAGGAAAACGGGTTTAAACCCACATAAATACAGTATAAATTTCAATACACACGATTTTTCATGGACTGATTTTTAAAATTGTGGTACCCCTGAATTTTCAAAAATGACTCAGGAAACAGCCAAATTAAAGGTAATTATTTTCTGAAATGATCCGATTTACTCATGGTTAAAAGAATATTCTAGATCAGCAAATGTAGATCAATAAATAAATGTGCTAGAAAAAGTTGAATCGTGCATCGTGAGTACTATTTTGTATTCGAAGAGTTTTTCAAAGTTTTGTAGCTAAATGGGCCAGCCAGTATAGATATTCCGACTTATTATAAAATTCTGAAGAAAATTAGTGTTCGGCTTTTTTAAAAATCTATGTAAATTTTTCACCGCAAATATTTACAGAATGGTGAATTAAGAATGAATGAAGGATTTCGTTAGCGAAAAATCTTCTGCTTTTGTTCGTCAATTTTGCTTTTTGTTCGTAAAGGAAATGAAGCGACAACGTTGTCTGTATGGGGATTCATTGGCCTTTATTGAAAGTCCAGTCTGACAAAGCGGAAATGTTTTTAAAAACATCAATTTCCACCATGAGAGCATGGAAGTACACCTAGAAAACTGAATTTTGTCATCAGTTCACTACCGCAACGAAGCTGCCGTACCCGTGCGCTGAGGCACACCGGCGCGATTGGGCCCGGGCGCTGTTTTCCTGGCTCCGCTTTCTGGGCGCGGTTTTGGGGGCGCTGTGCCTCACCACCTTTACCAAACGCCTTGCCCAAGTGATCCTCACTGTCTTCGCGAGTGTTGTCCCACCGAGTTGCCATCATTCGTGAAAAAAATGAATAAGGTTGTGCGCGAAGTGGATCACTCACAAAAATTCACGATGGATGTACTCAAACCAGTGCACATTCAGCTTTACCCCTTCCGTTCCATTCAAGAAGTACTACTTCAAAAATACATTCTTAAAAAATACCTGCTCTCTTCTTGGCTGTACTAGTGTAATACTGCGAAAGTTCGTCCAAACGTAATACAGTAATTGCAAAAAGTGAACTTGCCGTTTTCATGCGGACGACCCGCGCATTCAAAATCATTTTAAATTCATATTCATTTTCTGCTACCGAATTTTTTGCTGATTAAATTCTCCAACAGTGGACTAAATTTAGATCTTCTTGCAGTTTTATGGACCCCTTATTCAGGAGAACTTTGAATATCCACTATTTGATTACCGGTGCCGAAATTAAGATTTTTCGATCAGAAACACAGTTATAATTGTATTTGTCAGCCGCTTTAGGTTCCCTGATTGATGGGAATTCCATATTAAAATACGTGTCAGATTAAAACCCCTCAACGCATAAATAACTTTTTAAATCGGAATTTTCATCATTCATTCAAAATTTCATTATCCGCATTTTCTTAATTCTTGATATTGTACTATAAATGACGATATCGCCAGCGAATGATCAGAGTTCTCCTACAATCCGATCCTTGAGTGCATGGAAGAACTGCCTAGGAAACGAGCTTGAGATCATTCACGTCAAAATATTCTATTGCCGAATCCTGAAAGAAATCAAAATTGCAATGCAATTAAGAATTTAATGCATCCGAGTATACACGATTGGTATTTCCATAACTGCATCTTCTTCAACGCGGCGTCCCGCTGAAAATTATTTTCTAGATTGTGAAAAGTTCACCTTGTTCACATACTCACTGTGTCATTGGTTGAACGATGCGGAAAGCAATGCAAGCAGTGTTCCGCATTGCGTGATGTTTTGTGTCGCCCCCGTGAAACTATAATAATTCGTTTCTGCAATCAGATCAAAATATCCTTCAAATTAAATAAACGTCATATGAAACTTCGGCGGGGAACGTAGAAGTACTGCAGTGCGTGCACAAAATCATCGTCCTTCAATTTGCGTGTAACGTAAGAGCGGCCTTGTTTATGCGAACCGTATTCATGTGCATCGAGTCTTTTTTATTTACCTCTCACTTTCATGATGAATGCAAGTTGACTCCTCGTCAAAATTTATTCCAGTTTTAGACTTGAGATATGGCTCATGACACACCTACCTCATCCATGGTGTAGCAAACTCAAGATTTCATCAAGTGCATATCATATCACTATCGAGTTATAGCGGAAAGATTCAACGAACCCTGAAAGGAATTTCCACCAGCGAATTCGATTGTGCAGTGCTGCAACCTTACAGGGATTGATGGAGCCGCCTTCCGAGCGCCGCCGCTGCTGGCGAGTCGTGAATCTAGACGGACTCTGTCAGGCTATGGTTGCGATTTTCATTTTCTGGTCAACGAAAAATTCAGGTTAGTTTTGATTGTTGACTTGCGGAAGGATACGAAATAAATCATTTCTCCCGATGAAACTCGCGTCGTCAGCCGGGCACAACATCGCAATGTGAACGGGTCGGGGCTCATTAAAATGTGCTGGACCCAGCCTGAAGCGCTGAGCTTTACACGAACACTTATTGCATGCACTTGATGTGATTTCGGTTTTCTAGAAGCGAGAAGTACGAAGTTCATCGCGGGAGTGCATTGGTAGAAACCTGCAGAGGAAGAAGGGCTTCTCTGATTTTGAAAATATCGTGAGGTTCCAGAAATCTTGGAAATCCGCGTTTCTCATGCAAATCATTCAATTGGACAAGCTTAGTTATTGAATTAGTGCTAAAAAAAATTCATTTCAACTGAAGTCACATACTCTTATGACATATGGATGCCAATACAAAATTCTCATCACGACAGATCGTTAATTTAGAATTTTTTACCAGGAAAGTAGGAAAATGTGCAGAAAAGTATACAATTGCATTTGAAATCTCACGTTTGTTTTTGGATGGCTTCTGGACCAGCCTTTTAGTGAGATGTTTACTTAGATTCTTCCCACTTGAAGATTAACTGACATAATACTGTAGTTGTGAGGTTTTTAGTTGAATTGAAACATTCTTGCCGTGAAATACATTTGTTTAATTTCATACTGGTTCCTTTTCAAACATGAAACACTAAAAAATTAGTTTCAGAGCCCGTTGAAGTATTTCTTCGATTAATGCAGGAAATGTTTCGGATTATAATTCTGATGATAAATCGTTCCACTTGAAAGCATAAGCTCCTGACTTGAACTTCATAAATTAAATTTGTTAGCTGAAGAATAATTATAAATTGTCATCTTGAATAATGATGCAACCGGATAATGATTCATATTTGATACTAACTACCCTCTCCTTCTTGAAGTTTAATTTTAACCAGCCTACGATAACTCGTAGTTTGGTCAAGCGAGTCCAACAACCAACAACTCAAACGCAAAGTGTGTCTGTTCAAAATTTAAGATCCAATTGATATTTCTATTCAAATTCATGTACGTCTCATGATTGAAGCTTTATTCAAGCAAGCGTGATAGTGTCAATAACTGACGCATATGATGGAATGCAAAAATTCTCAGACGAAATTCTAATACGAGAACTGTAAAATGTACAAAAATTATGAATCAAAAGCTATGCATCACGGCTTTGCAGATCTTCAGAAAGTCACAATTAAGCATTCAATGCCGTAATTTCTGAGCTTATTCATTATGCGCACTAAGAAAAAAAATTTGGTTATACCGAAGAAAATAGCGCAGCATATATGTTCTTCAAGAGCAAAAAATTCTTAATTATCCTTCAGTTACAAATATTGACTGTGACTAGAATTTCACCGGAGGATTCCGTCGAAAAATACGAATGTCTGTTCATGCATTTTAAACGGACCGTGAATGATCTATGTACAGCTCGAATTATATTATTTTGTGCAAAATTAGATGAAAAACAGAAGACAACAGAGCTTACCTCTTTGGAATCGAGGGTCAAACTGAGATTGTATATTACTGTTTCGACTCCGTGAGGCATTGATTGTATTCTAGAAAAAGGGGCTGGTAAATATACGAGTGTTTTTATTGAATATGATGGAGATAATATTTAAAGTTAATCAAGAATGCTGGGTAGAACTTCAGGGCTGCCAGAGGTGACTGACGATAAAATCTTTCTGTTGGTTTTAGCAGAAGAGATTCAATTGAGGGATACTGTAAATGATAGTTACGAAACCTTTTCATAAAAAATGCATCAAGTTTTATGACCCTAATTTATGTAAAATACTCGAATAATGTATTTCTGGAGCGACGCCTTGGCAGTAATATCGAAAATAAAACAGAACAGGAGACTTTCTGTCCTTCAGACGGACACACTTATCAGCTCAATTCCCTTTTGAAGTTAGTAAAACAGTAAAGTTGTAGAGGACTGTAAGACTTCGAACGTTGCATTTCAATAGGATCTCGACAAGATCGAAGGGATTTTCAGCAAAGAAAATTTGTGCGTATAATGGCAATGTCAACGAAATCAGGATATAACCCAATGAGGTTCTCAAGGCTTCATGAAAAGCATATAAAGTAGAGATGATATTTTGATTTGTTCGCTCAAAGTCGATGCTACTGTACAGAAATAACGTGTGTGGTTCCCTTCATTCGGGTAGAGCTTATTAACATTTTTTTATCAGTTCTTAGGGCTGATTTATTATACTGTTATAACCAAATCATCAGCTTCTAGGTCTCCGCGGTGCAGGTCGTTTCATATTTCTTATGTAAGGTAATCAGAATTCAATGGAAGACTTTCAAGGGCTGCCATGCGCAATAAAGGTCAGCAAATCACAATATTTGTACTGTGGACTCTGCTGCGAGATTAATTTTCATGCAGCATTATTGAGCGAGCCTCCAACGGGCGGCTGGTTTTCTCTGACAAATATCAACAAGTTATATTTTAATCGGCGCATTCCGTGTTTGGTAAACACTTCCCAAATTTTTCAGAGTAATAACGTCACATGATCCACTATAGACAATGACGCGTGTTTTTTTATGAACGCACAGCAGTACTTCAGCGATTCGAATCGAGAAACAAAGATAAACAAGTGATAATGGTTCCAGTGCAGAAACGCAGTTTCCCAGAAAATGCGTGAGGATTGATTGAAGTAGAATTTCGCTTCAGCAATGATACGTCGCACGGAAATCTCTCTCCCCAGGTTTGAAATGAACCACGGCGTGGAATGACATGGACCAAAACGTAATTTTGATGCCATTATTATCGAGGCACATGCAGACAATGAATTGAATATTGTAAATGCTCCGAGCAAGGGGTCATTTTGATGTGAAGCAACTTTTGTAAGCAAAGGGCTGCACGAGGCGTACTATACCCAATTTTTCGAACGTTCGGTAATTATCCCGTTATGATTCTCGCCATCCCCTATATAGATAATTAGAACTTTCGCTCGTATACGCGTATAATACGGTGGGGGGAGGCTTCGAGATCATTCATCACCATCATTACGACGTTTATCCGCGCCGTTGAAGTTAATTTTTTATCCATTTGTTGACGCATGTCGTCAGCGAACGCCGAATTTCGCACATACGCATCGGAAGCGCGCTGAAGACAGTGAGCGCTGGCATGACAGTCTCGCGGCTAATTCCCCCAGTAGTTGCAGACCGCCGCTTCAATTATCTTGTCGCCCCAGCAACTAGGTCTGCTTGATCACCGCGAAGCCGTTCTGAGTCCCAGAGCAGCGCTCTTCCGTCGCAGACTCGGAAATTGCTCGTGAGATGCACGTTGCTGACCTGCTGTATAGCGAAAGGCATGGTTGCGAGGCTGACCACATCCGCGGTTAATCAGATTTCCTATCTTGGAGTTCTGTTGTGTCAAGGCCATATCATGGGAGCTGCCCGCTGCTAAGCTTAGCCGGTGTGTGCATACGGAAGCAAGGTCGAAGACCCAGTCGTACCCGCCCTATACCGTTGAAGAACTACGAAGAGGAGCTGCTCCTAAAAGGCAGAAAAATTTCGTCACATCCCCATCCTCATCCCTCTCCAAAACCAAAAGTTGAACATTCAAGGAATTCCTCTCGTCTCTGCAACCGGCGTTAATTCCATCCAAATTGTTTACCCCTATATACAGCATTTGAAGATGAGTTCAAATTATACTGAACCCCCGCAGTGTCCCGATGAAGATGACCCGATGGTCATAATATTGCTTTGACACCTTCTTCAGGGAATAAAATACATATTTCATCTAATGAACGTTTAGTCTTTCCTTCGAGACAATTTAATGATTGGAGGGGGGGGGGCACGAATTCGTCTTTCTATAATGTATTCCTCAAAAGTTAAAAAATTAAACTCTACTTCACGGTTACGCGTCAGTGATGAAACAGAATTTTGATAAGTTCACGCCGGAAAATTTTAGATTATCTCCATCGTGAACCTGTGCATAAACTTTTTAAAGAAGTACTGTATTAGATGTATTACTGATTATCCGGGCCTTGATTTACCGTACATTAAGATAACTATAGCAAAATAATAAGAGAATCGTGTACTATAGCGAACACAAAAGAACCTTTGGAATTTAGATTTGAAAAATGATGGTACAGGTAATATTTTATATCGGATCATTGTTTGAAAGTTCATTAATTAGTGAAACATACCTGGGTTGAAACTATACAGTATTCGAGTACCTGCAGTTGTGATATTCAATTATGCGGGCGGAACACCGAACATTCGGAGATCCAAAGTAGCGTACTTTCCTCATCTGTATCAAATTGAAGACATGGAATATGGCTTTGCAACTCATCTCTTCCTGCACTGTGATGAGAAAAAGAGGGAATCAATCAATTTAAGGGCATGGATTGAGGTTCTTATTCCGATGACTGATGCTTTTCTGACTGAATGGGGATATGGAGAGAGGACCTGAACGGAAGGCGCACAGAAGGTTTGTTTTGAGAACATTGAGTGTATGACACGTTGAGAAGATGAGTGGAGGAGAAGCTGCGTGGAACTCAAACATAGTGGAAAGCAGCAACGAGCTCAATTGTTGGCGTTCAGTTCAAAGCAATGATTTGAACGCTTTCTCACCCCCGACATAAGCGACAGACACACGAGCTCGCGGACAGGGGTTCGAAGAGTCGAAGCCTCTCCAGATAATTTAAACATTCGCAGACTAGAGCGATAATCGTGGAGACTCTTAGCCAGCTTAATAGCAGGTGGTAAATCCCGTCGGCCAAACCCCCGCATCACCCAAGAATGACAATCCACGAAACTCTACTCCTCCCGAAAATGTGAGCGTCAGATGAGACCTAAGCAACAGCCTGAACAGATAAAGCGACCCTGACGCGCTGGTTCTATACCGTGCACTTTCCGACGACAAACTCGGCGGAGAAGCAAGAAAAAAAAGAGGCCAGTGCTGCTTTGACAGGGAAATGCATAATGCAGTAGATCGCGATTGCTCCGGGACCCTTGATACAGCTTCTCGCTCCGAATAAAGTGAGATGAGCCACGAAGTGTACGAAGACGTGCGGCTGATTATTTTATTTCAAGGGGATTGACGTTCCTTTGATTCGACCGTCGCGAAGAGGTCTCGGGTTTCTTTACACAATCGACTGCCTTTCAACGCTCTGATCAGGGACAATGCTTGCTCACTCTTTTCTCCTCAGGTTCGGTGGCGCTAAAGCTGCGACAGTTGAATGTTCCCGACTATGCTATCACTGGGGAGACAGCTACGCTGGAGTGCAATTACGACCTAGGCCGAGAAGCTCTATACGTGGTGAAATGGTTCAAAGATACCGAAGAGTTCTATCGATATATGCCTGGCATTGCCAAAGCGACGCAAACTTTCAATCTTCCCGGGGTTCAAGTTGACGTGAGTGTTTACAGAATGAAGCTCTATACGTGGTGAAATGGTTCAAAGATACCGAAGAGTTCTATCGATATATGCCTGGCATTGCCAAAGCGACGCAAACTTTCAATCTTCCCGGGGTTCAAGTTGACGTGAGTGTTTACAGAATTATTTCAGCCACATTACTGCACCAGAATGCACGCGATGTATTCAAAGCATGAACATCTTGATATTAATTGAATACATGTTCAATGCAAACATTATGTTGCGATTACTGTTCAAGGAAAGACACAAGATATCCTACTTGCCAATTCGTTTTGCGAGCTATTCGTGATAAAAAAAAAAAAAAAGCTGACTACTTTATACAGTACCGCGCCAAGAAAGATACAGCTTACACGGATTCAAGTAGTGCAAGACAATTCTTTACTTTGAAATATTTATATTTATTTTCGGAACAACGTTTCTTCAGCATCTTTGCCTCTGTTTTCAAAAGTTCATTTCTCCTAGAGTGAACTTGAGTGGAGTTCTCAATTCGCGAACTGGCAACCGACCCCAGATCGTTTGAATGCCATAGTTCGTTTCGAATGACAAACACTCGAATTTTTTGTGTCATTCCATGAAGTTACAAATATTCTCGTCCATGCAGTTTTTCATTTCGGAACCCCAATTTGAAAAACTGGAGAAGTTCTTACTATTATGGTGCAAAAAAAGTACACAAAGCCGGACTGGGATGTCAAGTCTCTGAAAAAATGTATTTCTTGGAGCAGCTTAATTCGAACTGACTTTAACTGTTCAATGCTTCAGAAACAAATGGTTTTCTTAGTGTCTATGTGACTGATTCGGCAATTATGTGTTTATCTTTTGTCATTATTTCGTTCCATGTTGATTGAACAACTTGGCTACAGAGCGAAATGATCAGTTACGTTAGTACGGGAAGAATTGTGTAGTATGGGGGAGGTCATTTGATTCTGCAGCCGTTGGAAACTGCAAGGTAATTTTAAAAGAATTAGAGCTTCGGAAAGTCACTCGGGTAAATTCGTATTTATGGTACTGTAATATGATTATCCGCGATGAATCGAATACGTCCGGTATTTTTATTGTGATTTTTTGTAAGATTCCGACGATTCTGAGGCAGTTCCTACTCCTTCCTGTGAAGACGGACTGAGGGGCATCCCTTTGACCGTAATTTTATAATTCTAGAGTTGTTTCTTTGTTCCATCTAAATGAGTTCAATAACAGCTATTTATTCAAGATCTTCGAGACCTTTCTGTTCTTCTTAGTGAGCGCTTAGAAATATTTAATAAATTATGATGTGTTGCATTTGTTGTGATGTGCAAATCTGGTTCCAAGATTGTTTCATCAATTGAAATTTGTTCTGAAAGGGTCTCCGAATTGTATTATTGCATTCCATGGGTAGACTGTGTTTCGAAGATGGATCCACGAACATATGTCTATTCCACAATATTGATCGGATTCGCATCAAGTTTTTGCGGCAAACAGGAAAAATGGTATAAATTATGCGACGTAACCACGGAGAGCTGGTTAAGCGTCCAATGATTTGGAGCTTTGAGGTCTCGTAGTTCTTGAAGGGGTCTTCATGGAGTCTCGCTAGAGAGTTTTGGGGGTTGAAACCCTTCCCCTGTTCACCCAGTTTCAGCCTAACTGAAGGAGTCACGAGGAGAAAAAAAACCTCGTTTCTCTGATAAAGCAAAGCACTCGCCTGCAAAATTATTCCTTCGCGGCTTGATTCCACCTTTCATTTGCCTGAGTTTTTGACACTTCACCCTTGACGCTCCGCGGCGATGCATATAAATAGCACGCAATGGCAGCCTGCAGACGCGACGAAAACCTGGAATATCTAATGTATGGAAAATATACCGGGGTTGGTCGATTTGAAATTTTAATTAGGCGTCCTACCAGGAGATCTTCGGAAAGGGAGGGGTTACAACGGAACCCCACGACATACACACGGCTCTCTCCTTGATTACCGCGACAGAATAAACTCACATAAAATCAAGTCTTGTGCACAAAATTACTTTGCTCTTCAGCTTTTCCGGGAAATCCGCGAAATGTCTGATAATTTTCATCTCGCAACCTCAGAAGCGTTCGAAATATGGGCTCTCTCAAATTAATGCAGTTACTTTTTCTGCGGAGAACTTGAAAACCAAAGAAAAACTCTTTAGTAACAAGCTAAACTATTCATGGTACGCTTTTCGGCCCTTTTCTTTCAAACGACCTACCAAAACTTTTTTGCGCTTTCAGAAATGTGAATTCCAGAAAAACTGGTGTAATGTTAAAGCCGAACAAAGTTCGTGTTAGGTGTGGACCTGAAAGATTCGAAGAAAGCGATTTTTCACATTCAGATGTACATTCACTGGTTCCGTTTTCATTTTGCAGGGATGACTAAATAATTCCGGCTATTCGTGGAGGAAGATGAACAAAAATCAATGCATGTGGAATTGAAACCTTTTTAACTACTGTACAATGTTTAAAGACGGGACTGTACGAGTATGTAGACAGCGCGAAATCGTATGCTTTTCATTTAGTGGAAAAGCGGAGAATGCATTAAAATGAGCCTACATTCGAGCTTTAAATGGCAGATAAGTTAGCGCTGACAACTATGATCACATAGGTAATTAACGTTGACTAATTAAACCATTTTGATGCTGCCGCGAAAGTATTTCTCAGCACAGATCCTTTATGTTCTTCTTCCGGAAAGATGCTTCTGTCGTAATGCAGTACTCATATTAAAGTACCACACCTTATCCTTTTTCGCAATGCCAGTTTCTACAGACATTTAAAAATTGAATCTTATTGACTAAAATCAAGCTAGTGTCGTAATTCAGCTGCAAAATACTGTTGTGTTGCTGAAATTATGGAAATGTGTTTGATCGTAAAAGAAGAAACCCGTGATATGGATGTGACCTGTGCATTAGAGCCTACTATATGAACGTGGGCTGAGAAATCTATTTTAACTCAGCGAAGGTTGACATGGAGTTGCATCACGGACATGTAACTGTGATCGTGCGGATCGATGCGCGTTCGATTCGAAGTAAATGCGGCCGTCTTTTCCAAATCTGCCGCAGGTGGCCTCATCGAACGACAAGAGAGTCGTTTTGCGGAACATATCGTTGAAATCAGCCGGGAAATATCGATGCGAAGTGTCAGCTGATGCTCCTTCTTTCCACACTATCCGGGAAAGCGCACCCATGCGTGTTTACGGTACGTTGGGGACGAGGAACCCAGGGGTTATTGTTCATTGTAATGCGGTGCACGCCGGCTTTCAAGGAACCCGTCGTCTTGTGCTAAAGACAAGTACGCTTTCTTCTTTACACGCAGATCTTCCTGACTCTGACCCAGTTTTATCCGGGACTGGAGCCGGTGGTATGCGGTACACCATCTCGAAGTACGAGTGGATAATATTTAACTGCACTTCCCACGGCTCATATCCTGCTGCTAACTTGACCTGGCAGGTCAACGGGAAGCCGGTGAGTTTTCGCGCATCCTCGGTCTCATCAATCGGATGTTACCCGTGCTTTCGTCATAAATTTCCTCAACGAGAAAATTAAACGCTTGAGACGAAGAGATCTTATCAAATCATTTTAGGGAATTTCGAGTCGAATAAACGCAGCGCAAATTGTTTTGCAAGCTGGAACTGTGCTGGAGGGGGCAGATGAAGACACGAGTGTTTTCAGCTTCCAAGCTGAACAGTACAAGCTTTTTATTTTAATTTTTGAATGGATATGTGTGTGGGAAGCGGGGGGGGGGGGGTTGGGCAAAATCTTGGGAACCTTGTGGATGCTTACACGCGGCAAATAAAGAATATTCTACAATCAATCAGTACAAGTAACAGAATGGTAGCAAACATGCATACTATATTAGCTGAGCAGCATTAAGACTGCAATCTTCAGGAAAGAACTACCAAGTCTTCTTCTAATAACTGATTCAAAGGCTGAGAGGCTTGGGGACCATATATGTATAAAAGTTCCAGTTCCATGTTCAATTTAAGAAGTATTCATTAAAAGCTTTGAGATTTGAAAAGTTATTGTTGATGTGTGAAGATTTAGGGGATCAATGGCGAAGAGCATCTTGCGTTTATTTCCTCGGAAAGTTTTGAGATCCTCCGAGGAACATGTTTCAGTTTCTGTCTCATGTTATATGCATGGTGTCGGCATCGTCACGAAAACGGCCGAGGTGTCGTTCGTTTCTTGGTCGCAAATTCATGAATGAAGGCTTTGCGTACTTCCCGTGCCATTCACACGAACGAATAAAATTAAAGGAGCCCTAACGACCATGCAGACTTCACGGCGTCAACCTTCTACCCGGGTACCCGTTTTCTTCGCGATCTACCGTATGATAAACAGATTTCCATCAACAGTCTTTATACACATACGTAAAACCTCGATACGTGACATATAAAATGTGATGATCAGAATATCGACGCAGTTTTGAGAAAATAAATTTCTGAACAACAATATATTTTGCAGCGAGATCCTCCAAGCACAGGATACTGACGAGGACCAATTGTTCAAATTACGGCCAGCACCCCTCCAGTACTTAATTGTTCACATTTTATACTTGAAAGACTGATAGAAGATTGAACGTCGAATCTTAAACGAAAAAAAGAAATCTCGATGACACTTCTAAACCCAGACAAATATTCAGTTTGCCAGACAAGATTGAAGGTCTTCGATTAATAAAAGGGTACTATCGTGGAATTCTTAAGATTTTCATGCCTTGATTTTCCAACATATAATGCGCCTAAATTTCCTGCGGCCAAATTTCTATCTCCTTATGTAATTATATGGATTTATGACCTTTAAAGCTATCGAAAAATACTCTACTATCGACAAAACAAAACCCACGAGAACCGAAAGACGGTTGTTCGATTGAGATTTCACGAGGGACCCGCGAAGCTTTCTCGGCGTGTCATGCAACCCTGTAATCTAGCAGCACCAAAGGTTTTTTTTTTCACGTGCATCAGGAAGTGAGTAGGTGAATAAGCTTCGGTACATGCGAAGTATTGTTTTGATATATTCATACCACTTGCTAATGGTTCTCGTGACGAGGTCTTCACAATATGTGCTTCAACAGTTGATATGATTTTCTTTTTCGTACAAGTTCCGAATGAAACCCCGGGTAAAAATAGCCTGGTAAACGTAAAAGCGCAAGAATGAAATACTTCCATCGATTCCCGAAGCAAATATCGATGTCGTGGTTTGAAACGTATGCAGAGCGTGCGGAGAGACGATTTGCAAGTTTCCTGCCTGCGAGGATCGAGTGGGATGGTGGTGAAACTGGGACCGCGTGGGGGAGACGAGGGTGCCGGACATGACCAGTAATCAAGGGAACTTCCGGCGTGACACATGATGCCCGGTGACCGTAAAACGCTATTTAGGATAATTTCCGCGTTCCGGAGTGATCGCCCTGAACAACCGCGAGAGCACGGATCTCCCGAAGCGAACGGCATTAATGAGGCGGTGAAGATGATCTACTCGAAGGCACATTCAATTCACCTTGAACGAAAACACGGGCCCGATTAATCCGGGAATGACTTCTCGTCGTCCCCAGCCGACGGTGGTAACGAGCAGAAAAGTCATGCGACGCGCTCCCGCAGGTCCCGCCGCAGATGAGATTATTTTCCCATCAGAACCCGTGCAACACGTGGAACCGCGTGTGCATCTCAAGGGGATTTCGAGAGTTGCCCGGGTGATGGGCGGGTTTCCTGCCCACCAGAGGCAGACATCAAATGATGAATCGCGATTACCATCGGGCGAGTCTGTGTCCGAGGAAAATTTTGCGCCGGCACTCCCAGCGTCACACGCCGTCATTCTGATGCGGGTTTTGCGCCCATCGCGTGACTCGGCAGTCCGGCGCTCATTTGGCGCTAAAAGAATATTCGACTCCCGCCCAATTTCTTCGCTGGCCGGCCACACCCTCATTACATGACGAACGGATCCGTTCTACCGGAGACCATATTCGCGATCGCGAGGCGGAAATCATGGTCCTCCCCGAGTTGCGTCTCTTCTGGGTCGCCTCGTCTTCCCCATCCCCGAAAACAGTCCCCCTAATTATCGGGGACTCTCCGCCGCATCCTCGAGATCAGTGAGAGGATGCTTTGACGCGCAATTGGAAAGCGATGTGCGCGAGTTGTCGCGAAGTATAGAGGCCTCAACGCCAGCGTCGGAAATCCTAACACACTCGATGCCTTTTCCTCCCTATATACAGGTGGATAGCACGATGAGCGTGTCCGACTTCCCGATCGTGCAAGAGAAGACCGGCACGTTCACGACGATCAAGCAGTTGAAATTCTCTGCCCAGCCCCAGCACGTCAAGGACGGTGAAATCAAGATCAAGTGCATTTCGCGCATCTCAGCTCCTGGTTCCGCGAACTTGTACTACAAGTCGCAAGTGAAAACTTTGCTCGCCCCGTCGGAGCTCAAGCGATCTAATGCGGTCTTGAATGGCAAGTGTAACTTTTCTTCCCTCTTGTTTGAATATTGCCCGCATGTCCTCCAGAGTCTGCACAGTACATGTATACCAACCACGGCAGGTCGCGGTTTGGGTCAATGATAAATCGCACGAATGCATGAGTCCGAAAACTAATTCTGTGCATTTTAATGAATTTCATCTTATTTAAGCTATTGATATTCTTGATACAAATTTTAAAATCCCCATATAGCTTATCATTCTACTATATACAGTACTGTTCCTAATATAGGTCCTGATGACCGTCGTTTTTCTTCAGTAAGCTCCTCTAACTATTTCTAGCTTTTCGAGTCTTACGCAGGGATCTTTGAGTACTTGACTGACATTTTCTCAAACAATTTTTACGAATTGTCTCGTCAAAAAGTTGGATGTGCTGTTCTGAAAGGTTCAAATCCCGATTTTCAGTTCATCTCCACTTTCCCCTGGATGCAAGTTCAATCTCTGCAACTATTTCGTCTACAACACCACTCTCCTTGCACAAATTTGTTTCTAACAATGGTGGTTGGCCTTCTCCCCATGAAGAAATATCTCATTCACGAGAATATGCTCTTTATAATGAATAATTACATGGCCCTCGAGTAAGGGCGCAGAGAAAAATAAACATCTTCAGTGGGTACTGATCAATCAAAGCTTTCGTCACACTTTTTGCTCAGCGCTAACAACGTTTTTTGAATCTTCTTGTATATACAGTACAGTATTTCTCAATTATTTCTCGTGTTTTCCGTAGTCTCAGGGTGACGGCTAGCTGTGTAGTATGGTTTTATGTGTATTGTATTGCTGTGGATTCCTGTGTTAAAAAAAAACCCGCGCGCTGTTAATCTGATCAATGCGCAGTTTGGATGACAGTTGATTGATGCGAAAGTTGTCACGGGGGAATTACTCCTTCCCAACAGGAACGAAGATCCATCATGAATGAATCTTCATGCTGCTTATAGCCAAGCTCCACGTGCTGCACGGCAACCTTGTTAGTTGCTGGGAGTACTATACTAAATACAGTAGCTAAGCTGCCGATGTGTAATTAAAAATAATGTCACTCTTTCAAAATAAAAAGCTCGTTCTGCGTCACTCATGAGGTTGAAAAGCCTTGGGCACGAGCGCGTTTAATGGGATTGGTCAAACGAAATCTGACGCCAGTGCGAATTCTCGCGGTAATCAAAATAGCGCACAAAGCAGTATGGAATGCATCGGGCACTGGGGAACCGGAAAAATCCATGCGTAAGGGCGTTTCCCTCATTTAGTTCTGGAAAATGAACATCATATACCGCTGGGATGGAGTGTAGAAACGAGAGGGGAGAAGCCCTTACATGCCATCGCGTCATCAAATCGAACGGACCATACAAGATCACACTATCCACGCGACTTGTACCCGGGGCGGTCGCGGGAGGCGCTATGAAAAATTGAACACTAGCGTTCCTGCTGTCCAGTTGTATTTTACCACTCGAAAGTAATTTACTGTTGTCGCTATAATTTTCCACATGGGCTCTGAATAATTTTGTTGTAAACCGGAGCTGTCTTGCTGCGCCACCGTTCCTGAGTTGGCACGCGAGCGACCAGGAATGCCAGAGCTGCGCTGAAGACCTCATGCAGATGCATGTTGCATAAATATGCAATGAAAAGTTCTACTGGCACGCGATGCATTAAGAAAAACGCCTATAGTCCCCGCCGAAACAGCAAAGGAATTAGTCGCAAAAATGTTAAATTTAGCTTTTGAAAATCTCCAAAAGTCGAGCGTCTGTTGGCCAGCTAAATATTTTTCCGTACGAAGAGTTCTAAAAACGCATAGTGACGAAATCCACGCTTCAATATCACGCATTGGAAAACGAATGCTGTTCTGTGTTCTGAAAAATACAGTATTCATAGAGGTGCAAAATAAATTGACCGGGAAACTCCTGTCGGCAATAATTGCAGCGCTGAAACCTGTCGCACCAATAGCTTTCTGGTTAAGTTCTTCCCTCTTCCTCAAATTGTCGCTAAGTCTGAAAATTTGAACCAAATTTTTGAAAAATTAAGAGAATGGAACATATTTATGAAGCATTTCCAATGAAAGGAACATGTAAAACCCCTTTTTCAAATATTGATGAGGACCTGCTTTTCCCTTTCGATGATTACATAAACTTTAGTCGCATCTGCAATCATTTTGAAAAATTCTGTTCTTTGAATCCATATTGCTCAAGAGACTTGTGAACGGTTTCGAAAAAGTTCGGCTTTTGTAACAATGAAGTTTCTGAATAGGCGGCGTTAACTTCGCAGCAGTGTCGAGTAAAGCTCAAAATAAAGTGGCTTCCATAATTTTTTTGCTACCTTCGGCATTTCCCGAGACGCTAAGATTTAGTTAAGAAAATTTATCCCCCAAAATACTGAAATGACATACGGTCGTTCGTTTGGTGATCAATTGTTGCATGTGAAATGCACTGGTATCATTGCTAGAGAAGCAACAGCATCGAAATTGAATGCCGAACTTCATGATCTCGTCTAATGCATCCCTGTAATGCCTTTTTAAAACTGAACGTATTTTCTTTACAGATGGTTATTTAAATGGAAGTTCGGCACCACCAAGAGGGATCATTGCGTGGATAACTCTCGCTGCAATCGCCATCACTTTCCGTGGACCACCTATAAGACATTGATCCCTCGACGTCAGATGTGTTCATTCACATCACCCTATTTGTTGTCGAAATGCGTCGGGGGGAAATTATGTCCGGCCATATCGCTTTGGAAAGAAAGGCATTCGTTTCAGTTCGCCGCGGAAACCGTGGGATGTGCTACGTCGTCTGGTCGGCGGTCAAGGCAAGAACTTTACGCGTGGCCCCGAGGCTTCTGAGGGGATCAAGACCGCAGTGAAGCCGTCGAATCCTAGACAAACGGATCGCGATGGAAACACTGAAACGCAAGACTCCAGATGAATGATATTGTTTTCTAAATGTCGTCACGGGTTGTCTTTAGGTCTCGCGTTAGTATCAATTTTTGTACACCAAACGCGCTTGCCAGCGACCGCAATCAGAAAAAAAAGGGACGATGGGAAGGTAAAATAAAATTTTCGTGAACATCATTCAATTTGTCTTGACATGAAAGATCCCTTTGTTCGCATCTGTGCTTTTTTTTTCAATGCTGGTTTCTCGCTCGTAATGATCAGCCGATTTTGTTACCCGTGACAGGCTAATCCTACGAGAGCTTGAGGTGCTGAAACGTTTTTGCATTCGGTCAAAGCAAGGCAATTATTCATTGCTTGAATTGCCATGCATAGATTAAGAACGTTTCGGCCGTGAATGTGTTGAGCTATACGCAAACTGTCGTCTTTTGCCAATGACGATTTCCATGTGATTTTTTGTTTGTCTCGAATGCGGTCGTCGAGGAATTTCCGATCAGCGATGAGGACACAGGATGGATAACTATCGCATGTCCGAATGGTTAGATCTCCACCCTGATGACACGGAGTTTGATGAGCTGTTGAAAATGGAAGTTTGTTTTAAATAATGCTCGTGGGTTTCATTTCAAATTTTACCGGTATTCCGGACGCATTCATCAATTCTTCGAATGACTTTACCAGTAAGGTTAGTTTACGGTGGCGTAATACCGTCGTTTCCGTGAACCTTGTCCAACGTATAGTCAATCACTTTTTTCGCCTAAAAACAATGAAATAAATCCGAGGAATGGTCCATGCATGGCGAGTCCAATTTGATGATTGTATGTATGGTTATTTTAAATTACATATGATAATTGTACTAGAGTTTTTTTCAGTTTTTAAGAAGCTGTCAGTCATACTATATCTATTCGCCCAAGGACATCTTCCGCTCTCAATGCACATTTCCTGTTATAAATCCAATGCATTCACAATTTTGCCCTCGGCTGAAGTTCATTACTGGACGGAAAGCGGAACAAACACCTCAAGCTATCCTTCATATTTATTTTCAAAGCCTGAAGAAAACATGTTTTTCCGTTCCAGAAATATTCGATGAATTACAATCTACATATATACATGAGTATGCAGTATATTGCTACCATCAAGCTCCGCTTATAGCAAGCCTGCTGACGTCAAGTTTCTGAGCCTGAAAAGTTCTGAAGCAAGCTTCTCATATGAATCACTGATTTCTCCGCGTCAGTATTTTTTACATGGAATTCACAGATTCTCAGCAGATCAAAGATCATGCACCATTGAAGATACACTGACGAAGGTCAGGTTGTATGAGCAATTCGCAACGCAAGCTCATCACCAGTATGTTTCGCGATCAATCGCCGATGTCTATAAGTACCTTTGATCCTTGCTAATTAACGTCTTCGGTGCATCTCGTCGCCTTTGTACACAAGCGCTGAATACATCTTTCATGGTTGTCTTGGATCACAGGGATACAATGCATTTCATTAGCGGATGCTACGCTTTCGGAAATTTATTCAGCACGGTTTCTATTTTTTTCTCGGTGAGGCGGAATCGCGATTCTTCTCAGAAGTCTCGAACAGTCCGAGGCGTCATTTTCAGGAGACCAGCTTCCATCGCAATCTTATGCGCAATCATCTAGTCAAATGTCGGGGAGCGGGGAATTGTGAATGATAAGCTTTTTTGAAAGTGCATCACAATTTTCCGAAGAGTTTTCCATGCACTCCTCCCGGGGATGGAATTTCCAGGGGCGATGCGGATTTAGAGGGGATCACCTCGACTTCGGTTGTTCAGAGGCAGACGAGATAGGAGGGGGGGAAAAAAGCGGGAAACCAGCAGCGAAGTCGCCAATTTCGACGCATCGTGTCCCTGGGCCAGTGTTCCGTGCTTTGAAACGGGGTTCCGTTCAGATGAAATCTTCCACTCCGCTGTCGGGGAATCCGCCGACGGTTTGTTTTATTCCGTCGAGGAAACCAATTCGGACAATGGTGATGTGGAATTGAATGCCCCTTGGGCATGTATCTTGTCCACGGAAGTAGATTCCGAGCGGAGACGGGTGTGAACGGGGCGGACAAGTAGGACAATGAAGGGTGGCGCGGGAGAATTCGTACTGTATCTTCGTGGGACCCGGTCGTCGACCGAGTTCTGCTCTCTATATGCTCGTCTACTTGGAGGTTCTCAAACTGTGCTCCGCGGAGCCCAAAGAGGTCCCACTCAGAGTTACCCGTAGGGGATCCGCATCCGCTCACGAAAAATAAAAGTAATAAGAATGAATCAGGAGGATCCATGGACTTCCCTGGATATGGAGGAAGATGTATTAGAACTCACGCAGTGAGCCCCAGGAATGCTGCATAATGTATGAAAGTCTAACTAAATCGTCACACACAAAAATGCACAAAAGGGCTCAGCCACAGAAATCGAATCAGAAAGGGTTCCGTGAGCCAAAAAAAGGGTTGAGAACCTCTCGGTCTAGATGATTTTCCGGGACAGTTTCCGCTAACGTCTCTATTTTTCTCCGTGGATCCCCTCCTAACAATCAGTCCACGCGTGTCGTATGGTGCCATGAGTCGCGTAATTCGCGGCTGCTCGCGGCATTCCCGTCACGGACGCGAGTTCTGCATACCAGGCCGTTTTCCGTAGGAGTTCAGTTCACTCGCTGCGTAGTTTGAGTTTTGGTTACTTCTCACGAGTCGTCTATGAAAAGATAATTCGGCTGCGTACATAACGTGCTACTTACTTTAACTCCCTGAGCAGGTACACGTTTTTACACGAAAATAAAGCGCCATCATTCAAGAGGACCCCGGTGATTGCGTTTCTTTTCGGGGTATTCAAGATGAAAAAAAAAAATTATCCTGCGTGAGACGACCTGCAAGAGGTTTCATATTCTTTTCTTGCTTCAGTTATAACCCAGCGTAAGCTCATCGAACACTTTTGAGAGAAAAATCAGGACGTGCCATCAATCTGCACAAGGTAGAAGTTGTGCCATTAAAAAAAAATCCAAAATATCCTTTTGGCCGGCAAGCAGACCCCAAAAATATGCGTCAGCTGTGATTCTAAGGCCGCATAAATTATGACAAGCCAGAAAATGTAAGACACCTTTGAATGTTATCCTCTGGATGTTAGCGGATAATTTCCGGATGAATTCTGTCTGGTTTCAGGGGAATATTATCTTAATTGCATGTTCTTTGATGAGTTGAGGATAAACTTGGTACACTCAAGGTACATTCATTTTTTTAAGAGAGTGAAGTTAGCCACACCTCAGCAGTGAATGATCGTTGAATGTCTTGGCATTCGGAAAAGTTTCATAGTGCTTTGTCGAACTGAACGCATTCGTCCCGAGTTTATTGAAAAAAAAAACGAAGAACCACAAATCACGAGGCTCTTCGGTTTCTCGACTGAAACACTGCAATGAAAAAAGAATTCCTTGCGATCAATATGCAAGATGTGCCGATTTTTTAATCTTTTCCGTTGAAAATTTTAATGATATTGTTTCAAAGCATGTATCGAAATTTTGGGAATAATATAGATTTCCAAAAGTAGAAGCGTGGTTTTAGATAATCCATGAATATAGATTGGATGAAGAGGAATTTCAAGCATTCGAAAAACGACTCAATGCCTATATACAGTTTAAAGTTGACAGTACAGTAAGTTAAGTTAAGTTTACAGTTTTCAATTTATAATACCAACTTTAGTGCTTATAGTTTTCAATGTTATCCGTCATGTTTTCTAGACCCTTTTACTTACTTGCATATTCTACGTATTTCAATTCCTTGATTGTTTGTGTAACTATTTTATAACGCTTACAATAAAATGACAGTCTCGAATTCTACGAGAATATATAAAGAGAGTTTTGTGCAAGTCATTCATATAATCGTTTTTCAAATGTTTCGAACACGGTTAATCGTCTTATTAACTCACGAGAAACAGTGTATTTTTAACTTAACAAGCTGCGTTATTAACTTCAACTTCGAGGAGAGGAGTAATGAAGCATTCCTACGACAAGTAAACTAAAAGACGACGAGAACTCTAATTAGCAATTGTGAACCTCCCTTGACTGATGGTGCTGTCTCGACTGTACTTTGTTCTTTCCTCCTGTTCATCAACGAAGTCACCACCTTTGTCCTAAAGCTACCCCTGCGGAAAAGAAAACAAGTCAAAGGGACCGATGGATGAGAGGATATAGCATTACTTTGATTAAGAAAACTCAGACAGACGCCGTCTGGAGGAAATCCAAATTGCTTTACCAGACAAAGAATCAAGATTCCACGCACCGAACTTTTCTTGAAGAAAAGTCAACTTTGTATCCCGTTTCGCGTTTAAAACAAACAACGTCTGTCATCGCATACAAATTTAATTGATGCGAAAGGCAACCTATACAAGCATTGATTGGAGTTTCAACTGGAAGTTCACGAAGAGCATGCAGTAATACAGTAGCATATTTGATGAAAAATCTAAGGACTCCGAAATCTTAGGGCAATCATTGGTTGCCTGTGCGAGAATGATAAAATAACATTTGTAATCGAGACTGCGCAAATTGTTATTCAACGTGACAACATTGTGGTATGACAAATGTTTGACATATAATACTGCATCACAAATATTGGCAAAATTGACGTTCGGTTGCTTGGAAAAGCCGAATGGTCAATCATACTTACCCAGAGCATAATGTAATCGTCACCATATGTGTAGATGAGTTCCTTGCTGTTCTCTTTACAATTAACCAATTGCGATTTAATCTCTGTTCGATGCATTTCTTTTCTATTTGAAATCGATATTTTCAGCCCTTTCACGAGTTTTCAGTTTCTGAATATTCAAAAAATGTTGTTCAGCTTTAGTTGAAATCGTATGGATTTATTTTTAATTTATTATTCTTGTTTTTTATTATTTTTTAGTCGGGAGGAGATATGATCCTGTATAAGGAAATATGAAAACTAGCCTTCGTTATCCTAGTTTCTCTTCACACCGCAATCCACGCGTCCGTTTCTGATTTGTGTAGGAAAATCTGCGGACGCCTGGATTAATGACGGAACTAATTCGGTTCAAGTCCGCGAATAAAGCAATAATATGCATTTTCTCTGTGCAGATCTCGGGGTAAACTAAGACTGATGATAAGACGCATGAAGGAGCTATTCAAGGGCAGTGCTACGTCCCTATACTGAAGATATTCATGAATTTTTAATAATATTGGACAGTCGTAGCTGAAGTTGCGTTCTATGTTCTCGGATTTTTTTCCAAGCTATTGAAAAGGAAAAATCCATCCGAGGCTTCGTATTGGTGCTAAACAGTACGAGGATTTCAAGGGTTTCCATGGACAGGGATTTTCAAATGTGTACCAGGGCTGGTACGCAGGTATCTGGCAGATGGGGCTCAAAATATTGCCAAATGAATGGGAAACAAAGTTGGTCTTAGACGCTCGCCAAGCTTATTTAACCAGGTCATTCAACCAGCGGTGGTACTTGGTGCCCAGCAGGAGGTACAACTCCTGTCATTTCTTGAAAGTTATACCATTCACAAAAAGGTTGAAAAGCCCTAATCGACGGCGAAATCAGGCAAGCGTTCGGTTCGCAAAGGAATCCTACGCGGTCACGTTTGAGCCGTCTTGTTTTGGTTTTTTGCGCGGAAGCAACATTTTTCTCTGGAACTCGAGACTCGGACGACATGACAATTCATCTCCATTACTGCTGACTTTTCCTCTTCTTCCCGCTCAGTGCCGCAACTGTCGACATGCTGAAACTAATCTTCCATAGCTAATATTTCTTACCTGAAGAACCTCCCTTTCCCCAACCGCCATTTAGAAGATAACCTCGGAACCAGCGGAGCAGGAACGTGGGTGCGGATATTTACGATGCCGTGCACGAGTGTTTTGTAAATTCCGTAATGGGCCGGGGATTGTGGCTAGATCACGACAAATCAGGTGCAACCACATCCGAAATGAGCAAATACCCCACTGGAATAATGCAAACCCTCCATGTGTGCACGAAACTTTCGGCGGTGCTCCGAATTACGGAAAGAACATGCGACGGTTCCCCTGAATTTCCTTAGCATGCCTCCAGGAGACGCACAGGAAACGTATCAGCAATTGCGCCCGCAGTTTCGCATTATTCTGCATGTGAGAATAGTAACTTCGACACGGAAACACGGCCAAAGTCCTATTCTTTTTCTCTGGCACGGCGTCCGCAGCTTTCATGCAATTTTGAAGCGCTGCGATGCGGCGGCTCGGCATAAGCAGGAATTGCAGCGTTTCAAGAAAAGAAACGGGGGAAAAATCGCCCAGAAATATTCAACAGTAGTAATTGACTCTCTCACGCGAGGCTCCGCAGTGTTATTAAGGTGAGTAACCCGAGAA
This sequence comes from Notodromas monacha, assembly GCA_905338405.1. Classification (NCBI taxonomy): domain Eukaryota; kingdom Metazoa; phylum Arthropoda; class Ostracoda; order Podocopida; family Cyprididae; genus Notodromas; species Notodromas monacha. Next base: position 109,024 of record CAJPEX010000033.1, on the reverse strand, counting down.
AGCAGCGAGTTGAGTTTCATCGCGGCAATTCGTCTTGACTCCGGCCGAGAAGTCATGGGCTCGCCGCGAGAACTCCGGAGGATCTCGAAAGTCGAAAAGATCTTTACCTTTTGCTGCAGTTCTCTCGCTGTCAGGGAGGCGACGAGCACTCCGGTTCCTTCCTATACACACGCACCTTCCGCATGGGGATAATTACCGCCTGTCACTCAATACAAACTCATCACCTGTCCTGGTTGAATCAAGGCGGTCATGATTATCGACTAGCAAATTTCCCCGCCCACGTGTGTTGTGCAAGTTGATAAATAATCGTTAGTGTATCAAATGCCGCTTTGTTCTAGATGAATGCATTTTATCCAACTCTAACGCATGTACGCTTACCCTCAGCTCTTCTTTGAGAAATTCCGCCGGGACACTTGCTCCCGAAAATAAAACAATGACGATTGTTGCGTCAACAACAAGCAATTTCACCCATATTCCCCACATCCGCATAACTCTTCGTCGTTCCCCTTACATACCAAAATCTATGGCTGGTTGAAACTGGTTCAGGCTTCTTCATGACTTTGTCTTGTGAAGTTGAGCTCGATGTACAGCTAAGTATTATGATGTGAAATTAATTTATTTGAAAATTTTTGCTGCAATTAATGTTCCCTGGCAATAAAATTTATCTTTCTTGCTCAAGGAAATAGGAGCATAGGAATCGATATTCAATGTCTTTGAAATGTAGGAGTGAAGATTTTCATGAGCACAAAAATATATCCTCTCCAATTGATGCGGGAGTTTCCGAGCCTCGCGCACGAACTCATTACGTCAAGAGTTCGCGTTTCAGAATGACAAGATATGATAAATAGAGGATGGATCACATACTATCTTGAGGAAAACAAAGATAAACACTAAATAGTCTACGGGTATCCGGTTACCTAGACAGTCAGACTGACGATGAGCGTCGGAAGCCGACCGTCAAGTTATTTCTTCCAACAACGGGGGATAATTAAATCTTTAATGCTCCATTATTTTCTGCCTCCCACTTTTTGCTTAATCTGAAGTCATACGCTTGATGAAAATGTCAAGTGAAATTGACGAAGAACGCGATAAGAGATGAGGATCACTGAAATTTCGGTCACCCGGTTTGAAAATTTGATATTCAGCTGTCTTACGCCTGACTGTCCGCGAAATTGAGATGCAAACCGCTCATCCTTCGTCTCCGCCGCTTGCGTGGCCGTTGCGCGCGTGGAAAACGCTCAGTTGTTCGGTCCTGAATCTTAGTGTTTTTTATTTTTTAGATTGGGCAATATAAATTTAGCTGAAAAAACTTTTCAGCTTATTTCCCGACCGAAAATTGGGATACGGCCGTGCTGATAGAGGCATCAGAGGTGCACATCAGGGAATGCCGAACTGATTTATCATCGAGCGATCCAGTCAACTTCCGAAACCAGATGATCTACTGTGTTAGGATGTTCAGTGAAACAGAGCCTGCAATGGAGAGCTATAGCTTGATGAGTATCACAAGTCAAGATATTGGAAATAAAATATGAGGTTCATGCATATTTCAGCTTTAAAAAAAAATCAGATGTCGTGGGCCGATTATTTCGTCCGTCATCAGGACTCAAGTCAATGTGAAGAACACTATCGATATTCTTGGACTACAAGCAAGAAAAAAAAACAATGTCAGATGGAGTAGGTTTAGTGGGTGCGGGAGCAGTGGAGCACTGACGAATTCGATCATTCGCGACCCCGGCAACCGCCAGACCGACACTCGCTTTCCCGAGGCAACAAGTTATTGCTCGGACAGCAGTTGGACCCTTGACAAAATCAACGTCCCAGAAAATTACCTTGATCAAATAATCTCGCAGAGCTTTTCAACTTGTCCGGGTTGAAGGATTTTTCCCCCTTCCGTACACGAATCTACCGAGGATCCTCTTGTCGGCCTTCCCGCAGCGCAGCTATTCCTTATCGAGCAATATGGTCAAGATTGCTTGTTCCGAAAGATCTGCCGTGGACGAAGAAAACTTCTGATCGGCTTAATACAGTGAATAGGAGAGTTTCTGAGAGCTGCATCAAGATCCGTCGCGAAAGAACAGCATTTTCCTGCGGAAGCCACTGAATCGAGCAAACTTCGTCGACAAATGAGCGATTGCTGGTGAGCCTGTGGAGCACCGGGATGCGGACCCAGAGAGATTAATCAGCTAGCAAGTCGTTGCTGATTCAATCAAAATCAACATGGGATCGACGTTCATGTCGGAAAAAGAAGGCCAAGTTGTTATTCTCCCTTGGATAGATCTCGCAAAACAGCCTATTAAAATGCATGCAATTGCTCGACTGCATGCGGATCTGATTCGCGATTCTGTCATTCATCAGACCTAGTGATCGCTAGATTGCCTATTGGGTCAGTACATGATTCCTTCAATTGTATACTTAGTGAGACGTAACTATGGTATCAGAAAGTCTGAAAAATAATCTATTTTAAGCTCAGCTAACGTGGAGAACATAGTTGAATACACGCATCTAAACGATCACAAGGCCGCTTAGATCCTCACGACTCTGACGGGCATCCAACTTACTCTAACATCCAAGAATGAAATCAAATTGGAAAGTATCCTTCCATCAGAAGTGTGATGATATAAATGAGAATGATGAATATTAATTTGATTAAATACAGTACCTTTTTCAAAACTCCAAAGCCGAATTGCCAGAAGGAAATACAGGAAATTTCGAAAAACCCCACGATTTGGTAATGATATCATCACTCTTATCGGTTGATCACTCTTGTGATCAACCGATAAGGGATACGCGATCAGAGAGGTAGTTCTTCTTCGAAAGAAAAACTATTCATCTGCAAAAAACTTGGAGAGAATAGATTCGAAAACAGAATTTCGGACATTTTATCCGCTTTTATTGATTCCCCGCAAAGTATTGGATTAATTGGAAAGCATTAATTTATTCTTCTTCTTACATGAAGGATGTTCAAAACTAGTCATTCATCCTCAGAGTATCGCAATTATTTTACAAACCGTCCTCCTGACAAGATTCTCACAATTTTCGGAGAAAGGAAAAACCATTAGACAGCATTGAAATGTAAATCACAACAGTTGAAATAAAGTTATATGGTTATTCGGGGAGGACAAATCAACCACAAAAAAGAATAAAACAGAACACATTATGCGGTAATCCTATATTGACAGCGTGTGGCAGCTTTTCCTTCGGACGCACACAGCAATATTTTTTAATACCCGTGGGGTCATGTGAATACAGCTGACGCCTTTAAAATTCCATATTATTTAAGATATCGTTGAACGACATTAAATTGAAAATGCGTTGTGATATTATAATTTTCAGCCAATACCAAAAAGTTATCTTTAAAACTTTCTTCATTTCTGGTTCTTCGTGTGAAGTTTTTACAAATTTCAAGAATTTTTTCCAGCGAATCAAATGTACAGTACTGCTATGAATGAATTGCTTGAACAACTCAGTCTAATTATTCAGTGTTCCCCAAGAAACTCCAGTCTGCTCGCCAAGAGAAACTGCTCACTCGTATGAAGAAGTCGGGGACAGAAACGGACGGTGTCACGCGCGAGGGGCCGTTTCAAACATGATTGCCTTCTGGAAGACTACCCGGGTCGCTTGGCTTCCCCAGCCAGCAAGCGGATGATGTCGCAATGTCACTTAATATCCAGAACATACGTATAAAATGCGAAGCAGCCAACGAGACCCTTGTTGAAATTAACCCCAATTTGTCCGGAAACAATTGGATGAACTTGGTACGCATGGGGCATATGAAGACGGTTTCCCTTCGGATGACAACCTCAGGAAGCCGGCAAGTTTCCTGGGAGCTCGCAACGGCTGCGAAAAAACCAAATCAGCACACGACGGGACCGCGCAATCAAGCAACGACGAGGAAAACGGGGAGACAAAAAAAAAATTTAAACGCATTCTCATGCGATTACCAGGACATGGGGCTGTATGAAGGAAACGGAATCCACCTCGTTCTTCTGCTCCAACGTCCCCCTCCCGGGGAGTAATTCCGGTTGCTTCGTCGGGTATCTCATCCACCTTATCTGTGACGAAGCAGGGAAAGAAGTAAAAACACAAGAAAGTATTCCTCGGACAGAAGGAAGGTTCCTTGGTCTCTGTTTTCGGACCCGGCCGCCAAAACGCGGAGACGTCGCGGGTATTGTGACGCTACTTCCGGTCGTGTACATCGTTTAGCGCCGTTCGTGGCAATCAAGTCCTCATTTGCCCGATCCGAGACTCGCGTGACGAGCAGTTGAGCAGCTGCCCGCATGCAGATGGCTTTCTGTTTTTCGCTCTCAGTCCTTCAGGCGTTTTGCCGAAGTAAAACTGTTTTCCGTAACCTCGAATCCGAAAAGCCGTTTTGATTTATTGATTGATGCGTCGAAGAAAATTGCCGCAAGGAACGCCATTTCGTATCATAAGTTGTCCCTCACAAGACCGCGTGGACTTCGGACAGGAAAGCTGAATTCTACCATCATCACCGAAATTTTTTTCCTGGAACTTTTTTTTTCATTCTGGAAACACTGAACATTCGGAATAAATACGATTTCAACTTTTGAAAAGTTGGAAAGTGCATTATGATGCGTATAAAGAAACTATGAAAATGTAACTGTCTGGCTGACTACTTGGGAATAATTTTGGGGCACATGTCTCAAACGGTCAAACCTCATCGGGTCGTGCTTGGACAGCTTTCTGGAATGAATTCATATCGTGAAACAAATATATATATATTTTTTTAATTGAGTTAACATTTCCGTCTTTGCATACTTTAGTCATGTCCCCTTTCTTCCGACGAAACACCTTCGAACGTAGCAGATCTGTTTTCTTATTTCAATGTCAATATAGAGTCCTACTGTGGTTTTTTTTCTTTGAAATAATGTATATCATTTTTCTTGGGGAGCCGCGGAGCCCCTTGTAACGGTTGAAAACAGTGGTCCGCAGATAAATACAGAAAAAAATGTATGTATAGAATTCTACAACACTCGCGAGAAAGCAATTGGATAACTTTTCAAGTTTTTTTTTAATGCGCATGCTAATACGTATTACCAATACAGATATAGAGGAGTACGCAATGAATTTGCACGCGGAATTGTATAAACGTCAATCTGAGATTCTGAGTCAACGTGCTAGCTTACCGTATATATAGAGCTTTCCGTAAATGGACTTCAAAAAACTGGCCACATTTGTTTCAGGTCCGACAGAAATGTTAACTCTGTAAAGTAAATAATTTCAATGAAAATCATGCACCATATGCTAACTAGGAATTACAGCAGTTCGTTATTGATAGTTCCCTTTCTCATTTTTGTCGACTTCGACTGCAAGCTGCAAACTGTTTTTTGTTTTGTTTTAGCAAATTTCGACTTGATTCTGAAATAAGTACTGTACAGTATTTGGGAGTGACAAGATCACAAGACAGGCTTATTCAGACATTTTTAAAGGAATGGACAAACTCTAGGTATGACCAATGTCAAGAGATTTTATTGCGTTCATTACCTGTGCGTCAAGTATAGAGTTTTTGCACACATTTCTTGGTGAAAATGTGGGCCGTGATTGCCTTGAGATTGAGATTTTTCAAAACTACTTAGGCTTACCTATTCTTCGCCAATGATTTCTTCAGCATCGGAAACTTAATGTTCCGAGCCGACGTGAACAAAATTAAACATGGTGAACATTCTTGCATTATTCAAGTAAAAAATTTCCTTGGAGAAAATATATTTTGTTTAACAACTTCGAAAATTTGTAGGAATTTCTTCTTATTTCAGCTGTTTATTTTGTGAAAATTGGAGAGGCAGATTCTAAATGACTACGGTATTAACGTATTACTAATTATAAAGTGGAAACAGTAGAACACAAAATAGCTATAAAATAGTGAGATATCCCTTTCATTTGAATTCACGTATACTTTTAAATTTTCTATAGTGTTACTTGGACGGAATTGATGTATATCAGTTCATTTATTGATGGGGCACCTTGTATTTCCTCCAGGATTTGCACTTCCTCCGATTTTACCCACGAGATTTCCTAAATGATGGTCTTTCACTGTTCAACATTATCCCAAACGGTCATATTTTCTATTTGATAATTATGATTCTCCATGTAGTACGTACAGTATATCATTGAAACAGAAGTTGAAGTATAACATACTGATGAGGCCTCATGCTGCTATATTGATTCATTTCCGTCTCGCTCTTCGTAAATCTGAAGTATTCCTAAACTTGAATTTAAAAGATTATTCCGCTTTTTCGAATATTGTTGGAATTTTCTGCCCAACTATGCCTGCATTAGGCAGCATATGCATATGGCACACAATGCGATGTGCGAGATATTAAAAGTATATGATCCTGTATAATCAGCATACTTATCTTCGCATTTCATATCAGAATGAGAAATTCATCGCTGATTCTGAAAACAGTTTCTACGTAGATTCAAAATTGTTAGTTCCGTAGAATAAATCCTATGGAATACCGTTCCCAATTAGGGAATGCCATAACGAAGGCGTCGGGGATAGACCACATTCACGTCGATGTTGCCTACCCGAACAAGCAGGACGCATCCTGAATTGAATTATTTCTTGATTGACAACCCGGTGAAGGCGGAGGAAGTCGAAACAAAGCACGGAAGACAGTCTTGATGGTCTTTCACTGTTCAACATTATCCCAAACGGTCATATTTTCTATTTGATAATTATGATTCTCCATGTAGTACGTACAGTATATCATTGAAACAGAAGTTGAAGTATAACATACTGATGAGGCTTCATGCTGCTATATTGATTCGTTTCCGTCTCGCTCTTCGTAAATCTGAAGTATTCCTAAACTTGAATTTGAAGCATTATTCCGCTTTTTCGAATATTGTTGGAATTTTCTGCCCAACTATGCCTGAATTAGGCAGCATATGCATATGGCACACAATGCGATGTGCGAGATATTAAAAGTATATGATCCTGTATAATCAGCATACTTATCTTCGCATTTCATATCAGAATGAGAAATTCATCGCTGATTCTGATAACAGTTTCTACGTGGATTCAAAATTGTTAGTTCCGTAGAATAAATCCTATGGAATACCGTTCCCAATTAGGGAATACCATAACGAAGGCGTTGGGGATAGACCACATTCACGTCGATGTTGCCTACCCGAACAAGCAGGACGCATCCTGAATTGAATTATTTCTTGATTGACAACCCGGTGAAGGCGGAGGAAGTCGAAACAAAGCACGGAAGACAGTCTAGCCTTGGGGTGGGCTGGTATAACAACAGTAAAAATCACTCGCAGGGTGGGTCATCATTCCAAGGATCTCTCCCGCGGAGGTTTCTATCCCGTACGACTCCCACCACCAGCTGCTATACTTGCTACTCTTGTGGGTAACGCATAATCCTGCGCCCAGAAACATCACGTATTTAGTCGGTTACGTCGCAAAAGTTTTGCATAGATCTCTGAATAAAATCTGGGCCACGGCATGAGCAAGTGCTGTGTCGAGAACTCTATTCAAGCATGACTCTTCATCGACTTGTGGCTCGAATTGAACGTTATGTTTCAAAAGCATCAGTTGGCTGCTTTGCGCACGTCGGAAGATCGTCGAAGTCCGTCCACGTTCGAAATCACATAACATAGAAAGAGCCTTTTCGAAGCTGGCAATAGTTTCTGCGTTAATTGTTCAAAGTGCATTTATATTTCCTAGGTCCACTTGATAATTTGGGAAGCTATAATTTTGATAGAAAAGATTGTTCTTAATTATTCTCATATTTCAGTTTTTTAGCCTTACTAGCCTAACAGAAATGTCTTCATGAATCCATGTAGTGTATCACATGTGTCGCATCGCGTAGCCAAACTTAATGTCCTTTCGTTTATTTTACATCTCTGTGTGTCTCTTCCGTAAATCTACCGAAAATCCTTGCATACCCCTTGATGCACAGGATGGTATCATGACATCAAACTGCATTGTAATTTTAATCTCTACGCACTGTTACACTTTTTTATGAAATCGGATCGGTAATATACGTCAAGTCCCGTGATCAAGCTCAACTCAAATATTTCTTGGAAAGAAGGGGAACATAAATGACAATAACCTTTTAGAACAGAATTCTGATTCTTTTTTTTTTATACAACCGTTCCAAGCAAATAATTACAGTATTGTATCCCCAAAATCTTCCTCTGGCAATTTGTAGACTTAACAAATAAACGATGGGGAAACCTAGAGGGAATTAAAACAGGCATTCGAGGAACACAGAAGAGATGACCACATTGAGACCAAAGAACGTAGATTTTATGGTTGCCAGCTCATGTGTACAGTACTTAATTGATTGCCGGTTAGTTTAAAATTACATAAGCTGCTTCAGGGCAAGCTGATGGTGTATTTACAATTTGAGCGTTCCAATAAGTGCGGAGTAATGCTTTCAAAAATTGAAAAAATTAATTTGACTTCTTATTGATTATTTTGACCCCCAAAAAGTCAAATACTCAAGTGCAACAATACGCTTGCTTATTCATTCATCACTATTATAAGGAATGGACGTTCGAAATTTTCCAATGAGTATTTGAATTACCGAGAAACTCTTTACCAAAAAAATATGACAGAAATGCCAAGACAAATATTTTCAAGGAACTAAGATTCCCGGCAGAAGCAAGAAGATGACAAAGCATACTTTTCATTTGAAAATGAAGTTGGCAACCACATTTCCCTGAGCAACTAAAATTATTGTATGGACAATCGCTTTGGCGCCGTCTGCTGTTCAAGGCAGGCCGCGTTCACTGCATGCAACACAAGAAATTGATGGCAGTTTGGGAGTTCTTTAAGAGTACAGTCCATTCTGTGAGGCGTCTATGGGCTTTCTTGGTACCTCTGTATTCTCTCCCGCCCCTCTTCCTTTTCCCATTTTAAGAGCTTTGGGAGCTGGAAGAAACTGTCATTAAAGCTTAATGGTAGATGGAAGAAAAAGTCGAATCCAATTCTGCAGTACAGTACAGTACTACATTTTCGATGACTGCTTGGGTGTCGGAATGCGGCGGCATCTGCTTCTCAAGAACAGTATATGAGGTAAAACATTAAAATGAATGGTCCAGCAGATGAAGTGGCGAGAGTTACAGTGACATCTATACAAAGAAACATATACTTTATCATGCGACCTTCCACTGGTCTTCCTGCGAAGCGTTCCATACGTCGTAACTTCCAATATTTGAAATATCGTACTGCACTTCATCACCATGAGCTTCCGTCGCTGCAAATGCGTTTGAGACAATACTGTTCGTGATAATACTGCACCATATTTTCTTCGCCGATGTTTTAGTTTCGATTTTCGTGCTGTTTATTGACAGGCACTACCTGTTACATGCACAATGCAGCAGCCTGGTTCATATTTTCAAGATTTGCAAATACTGTACGGTACTGTGCTATCTGTGCATGGACTGATTTATGATTCATCAGCGTATTCTTTCTCGACAAGATTAAATTCAGAATCATACATGCAAATACAGTAGTACCAAATTTGGATACAGTATTTGTAATGCAATGTGTCTATTCACAGATAAGCGAAAAGAGCAGATAAGATTTTTGGAAGACTCTTCGTCAGATAAAGCCAGCTTGATCCGCTGGCAAGGGCTGCATCTGCGGCACAAAGCGAGCGGCACATTTGTTGGAACTCGGAACGTTTTTCATCTTTTTGTGACAGCCTTCGTACAACGCCGCGTATTTTTGAACTCGTGTTAAAAGTGCCATTCGCACGTGGAGTTCCGTTTTTCTTCAGCGCATGCTGGAACTTACCATGCCCACGAAGTGTCGTTACTCGCGAACCATTCTCGAGAGATGGCTTAGAAAAACAGCGGGAAAACTCGGCTTCACAATCGGCAAGTCCCCTTGGTGGTGTGCCACAATTTCTCTGGCGGTATTTTGTGGCTTCGGACTAGGCATGTTTTCCATGCAATCTCAACAATCCTTGGACGACATGCGATTCGTCATCGGCGGACCCATGTCCGAAACAGTTTCTGTGATCGACAGCTTGTTTCCCACCAACTACTCCCATTTCACTCCCGACCGATCTGTGCATGTTCAGCGGTCGGGCGTTGTTCTCTTGAGGCCGAAATCTGGTACGAACATTCTCACGCCCGCCGCATTGCGCGAAGTGCGATTGGTGAACGAAGCTATCGTCAATGCGAAGGTGGAGCACCCGGGCACGAAACGGGGATCCACTCCAGACACCTTCACGTTTCGGGATGTGTGCCCGAAATGGCAATCTGAATGCTTCGCTGCTTCGTGCGCCCACGTGTCGGAGTTCAATATTGACCAAGGGAAGCTCAAGTATCCTATCACCTTCGGTGAAGACCGCAAGGTTTATTTCTTTGCTGGTTGCCTCGGGAACCCGGTATTCAGACTGAACTCCACGAACGTCGTCCTGAGCTCGCCCGCCATCAGGTTGCCCTATTTTCTTGATGACCACGACTTGATAAGCTCCATCAAGTGAGTCCTGGCAAGAACTCAATCTTCCGACGCATGATTTGTTTGTCTTGGACACAGCTGCCCTTCAAGTTGAACTATTTCATTCCACCTTCCCGTTTCCCGTTTCTGCCCAAAATGCATTCTAAATTCTAATACACTTCAGAATGCAAAGACAAGCTTTAAAAACTAAAAAATCCCATTTCATAAAATATGAATCTTTGGATTTTAATTTTATATTTAGGTAAAATGCTTCCGCTCTTCAATGTTTCCGGTCATTCTTACCAACAAGTTCGGAAATATTTAAATGCCGCATTCAACCGATTACGGACAGCAAATTTTTATGGAAATATTTCATGCTGAAAGCAATTTAGGAAAATCATGCGGCAAAACAATCAGGGATTTTTCTTCTTGATTTCACATGAAAAATATTTTTAAATTTTTTTAGGTCTTTACACTTATTGTCTAACTCAAATCGCTGTCCAAATGAGGATTTGGTGCATCGTGGTCTTTAACTCTAGGTCTTTAATTAGAAAAGGAACCACTGCCAAATAATTTACTGAAATACTTGAAATACCTAAAATTTCCTCTTCCATTTAATCATTCGCCCAACGTCTTCAAGCTTCAAGTGTTTATTATGAATATTAAATTAGCTGGAATATTAGAAGAACCTTCAGAATTGGAAACGGTTTGAGGTAAACACGCTTTAAAATGAAATTGGATCGTGTTAGTATGAGGGTAGAATTTCCTATGTTATTGAAAAAACCTGTCAAATATTTTCCCCGCCTCCCTCAAATTGAATGGGTCCTTCGAGATTCCCCGACTGACGGGTACAATATGCCTGGGAGCACCAACATGATTCACGTATCATCCTCTGGGCATATTGAACTTTTTTTTTTTTTTTGCTTCAAGCTGGCTGTCTGAGTAATTTCAGTCGATAAAAAGGGTATTTTCTCCACATATCTAATGGAATTGCTTCGCTTCCTCATGAATAAAGAACGTCAGCTTATTCATCCGTGTTTTATTGAAATACAAATCATTCTATAGTTCTCCTTTCTGTTTCAAATTAATTTTCTAACCATGTGATAGTCTCGAGGGGTGTGCGGTGACAACAAATAAATGAAACGCCCATCGCCAACGAACAAATGTTTTAATGATTATTTTCATTTGTGTAATGCGCGCGAACACAAAAGTACTGTGTAAGCGCTCTCTGTTCCAGTATACAGTACTGTACGGTACAAAAAAATGATGCCTATAAATTCCGGCGGACTGTTCCCCGCACATGAAGACCTGACACATTTTAAGGCCTGCGTTTTAAAATTATTTTCATTTTAATGCGTATATCCGAGCGCGAAATATAGAGACCAGATCTTTCTGTAGCAAAAATTATTATTTGGTAGAATTTATCCGCCACTGAGAATTTCAACTTGCTTCATTACAAAAGCGTACGTAATTCCAACACTAGCCTATGCTGACGTCACAGTAGCAAATCAGTCAGAAGTATAGCATATTCTAGAAGGAATAGTATTTTATCAGCTGGGGTTCAATAACAAAAATAGCCGAAGCGTCTTCTTTTAAATCCGTACTTCTGCTGTTAACAAAGTTTCATAATTTCAGGAGCTTGACATAGCCCAGGAGACGTTATTAAAATTCATATCCTATTGGAAGCTTCTGAAATTTTTAAGGCAGAAGAAAGCTGACGACTTTTTTCTTCCTCGGATGACCCTGAAAGGCTTTCACTGGTTTACCCAGAAAGATTTTTCAGAGGATTCGCAGAAAATTGTCATGGTCTGGGATCAACTTTGAAAGCTTTCTGTTTTTCAACATTCTTTAAAGGTTGTTCCGATTCTGTGCAATTTTAGCTGATAAAGAACAAGTGGACAGCGTTCTTTCTTTTCTTTCTTTTTTTTTGAGACCGGAGTTCCGCGCTGGTGATCCGGGGAGAGGTTTGTTGGTTCAATCGGATCCTTTTTGGCAGGGCGCAAGCATGGGAGCAGAGATTCTGGAAGATTGCGGAAGACCTCAGAGCGCGGTTGAACCACACAGAAATGTATTTTTACTCAGCTACCTCAAGAGACAAAGAAATTCAAGAAGTCACCACGGAACTCGGACCAACAATCATAGTTTCATCAGTTTTGCTGCTACTTTTCACGGTCTTGTGCGGCTTGACCACCGATTGTGCAGTTACTAAACCGTGGATCGGATTGCTAGCCTTGGTCTCCACTGGTCTCGGGATCCTTTCTGGAATGGGGCTAGGCTCAAGTCTCGGGATACCCTTTTCTCCGACTTGTGTCCCAGTCCCATTCCTTTGTCTGGGTGAGTGGGCTAGTCATCCTCGTTTTTCTTTCTTCGATGGGGTGTCGGTGTCGAGACGAATGGGTAGAAAACACGACAGCGCGGAGTGGCTTCATACATTGCGGCCATCACCGCTGACGTCCTGACCTTGGTGACCGGGAATGTCGGTCCTCGTTCAATGATCTAGTCTCCGTACAGCGCACCTGATCGCCGAAATGGAGTCTCGTCGCGATCAAGCTTGGAAGTTCAATGTCAGCTAGACTGTAGTATGACAATGGTCGAGTGCCTCTTGCAGAATGACTTTTCCTTTTCCCCGATTTCCCGATAAAAGATTAGTTTCATTCATTTGCAAGGCCAACGGATGAGCTTGACATGTCACTTATCTTGTTGGTTCATTCATAAGCCCAGCACGGCCCGAACAAAAACGCATTCGGTTTTCGCGCCCCTCTCACAAATTATCGCTATCGTTGTAACCTGAGCACTGAGCAGCATAACGACGATACGCGCGATTCATTCAAGTAGCCTGTGTTTGCTGAAAACTCTGCAGTATAACCCGACGCATTTACGCCAGCCATGAAGTAACCTTAAGCATTGACAAAACAAGTAGAATCTCCGTATCCAGCGAACCCTTGTCGGGGTCTCGTGTCTCAGTTCGGTCCTGGGCATTGTCTCCAGTATGACAGCGTAGTTCTTCTTACTTTTTCGTCACGCACATCCTCATCTGATGGTCGTGTGCAGGTCTGGGTTTAGATGGAGCTTTTGTCTTACTCGGGGCATGGAGAGCGACGGACGATGAGAAGTCGGTGCCGAAACGAATGGCGAGGACGTACGAAAGCGCCGGGGTGGCTTTATGCATCACCACCGTCACCGACGTTTTGACGTTCGCGATTGGAATTACCATTCCTCACGGAACAGTCCGACTTTTTTGCATTTGGATGGGTTAGTGCTGGTAACTCAACATTTGCTGAAACTTATCCCGAACGAACTTCGAAATTTCTTCGAGGTCCGGTGTCCTTGCTGCCACGAAAAGCGAATGAAAATGAAAAAGCCCGCTGCTGTTCGCAATTACTACCCGTCCCCCGTTCCCAGCATGTTGAGATTAGAAATTCGAAGCAGCCTCTCCTCGAGACCACCTGAAACCAGCAAAAATGAATGGAATTAACATAATATGTACTAAAATTGTCAAATAAAAAATAATGAAAAGTGAAGACCCATTGTTTTCCGTCCCCTAATAAGCTAGGTCTTAAAAAATTTTCAACCTTTTAAAAAGTATGTTACAGATCTGTACTTACAAATTGTTCGTCCTGGTTTCCGAGAAACATCAGCTTGTTTTTCATGGTTATTGGCCAAACTTATCCTCCAAAAAATTATCATTTTTCCTCAATAAAAGGTTGCAGAAAATCATGGTGTTGATCACATAATCTACACCCTGAACATAATTGCGTCAACAAGGCGATGAATATTTTGTTTGGTTCCATTATTTAATTAAGGTGCAGTAAATTAATGAGAGAATATTCTCCATGAAGATTTCAGATTTCACGATGCTATTTAAAAAAAATCTACAAAGCGTTGCCTAAATAAAATTTCTCGATTCATTTTTCAACGGATTGTGGGCATCGAAGTGAGAATATTTTTTACATTTAATTCAGCGTAGCTGCAAGATACATTTAGATGCGACCTCAAACCAATGAGATTCATTTAATTTTAAAATTCAGGAAAATATACACAGGGTCTCTATGAAGATTTATTGATACACAGTATAATTCATTCACATTTCCGAAATCGAAGTCTTTGGAGATTTTTTGACCCAGTTACAGCAGCGTCTCGAGATACGATACTCGAGACTTGAAGTGCGGATGATAAAACTAACGCATTTTTATTTTCTGAATGAAGATTGTCGTACGCATACACGCATCGCCTCATGTTTTAAAATTTATCTCACGTACCCGACGGCAGCAACGACAGTATTTCAATTAAAGCTTTTTGTTGTTGAAGCGAATCAGCAAAATGAGCAATTTCCATCGTACTTTCGTGCCATTCCCAGATACTTCCCTTTCGAAATTCCCTTCTAATGCTGGCGCCTTTTGATCTCTTCCAGGCATGGCCATTTCCATGTGCTTTTTCGTGACGATCTTTTTCTTCGGATCATTTTTGGCGATCTTTGGACGCTGCGAGGCAGCAAATAGGCACGGGTGCATATTTACCAAAATTCCGAATGGTAAAGAAGGTATGACCCAAGTTTTTTTATTTCATTTTTCCAACGCCAAAATTTGAAATAAAGGGAAAACTGCAGTATTTAAAGCATTATATTTCGTATATCGGACAGACTTTAACCGGACCGGACAAAACGTTGACTTTCCACGAAGTACGCATCCCTCATAATGCTGCTCATAAATTATGGCATTGTAAACTTCACGTAAAGTTTTGTCTTAATATATTTTGTGAATAGACTTGAATTATTTCATGCATGTCAATCCGTCAAAATCCTCTCTGTCCGAGCGAAATTGTTTCAAACATGCACATGCAGTCTATGAGGATATATAGAACATATACATTACTGTATATGGTATTGTAGCGCTGATCGAGTATTAATGCATATACCGTAGTATGCACCTTGAAAATATAAAATAAATCATGTTTTTGCAATGATGAACCGTATCCTGTGCTTTGGACTTCGCAGTTTAGTCAATAATGTTTCATGCATGAAAGGTTTCGGTTTGAATCCAAATGAAAACCGACTTTTTCAACTTCCATACCCAGGAAGTTTTTCATGTCCAACTTATTGACTACAGTAGTATGTCGTGTTTCGTGTTACCTGGGTATTTTAGAAAACGTTGCGAAGACTTTCTCTTTGTTTCGACTAAAATAGCATAAAAGGACTCGAAATTAGAAAATTTCATATTTTTTCGTTTCCGCTTCTATAACGAAGTAACTGAGAGCAGCATCTGTTGAACAATGCACTTGATAATCTGGTTCCTCACTTCTTAAAAAAATGAAAATAAGTTTATTGATGCAATTGAGAAGTCAGGCATTCGGAACCGGTTTTAATTTATCGTCGACAATATGAGATGACAGTACATCGGTATTATTGTCGAAAAACAAAACTCGGGAAATGTAATGCAGCGTATGAATGCATTTCCGGAATGGTATTGATATGATTCAATTCTCAGGATATGTTTTACGTATCGATAGCACCGTTAACTTTTGAACTACTGTACTGTGTAATGCTGCAGTTCTTCGCCGTCAACTTCATTTCATCACGATATATTATTGAAGTCTTTGTCAAAACACGTGTAACCATTCGATTTGGGATGAGCCAACTGCAGATTATTTATCCAGTATATGCGTGAAACCTATCAGAGACATACGCAGCATTAGAGGTGAATTTGAGCGTTACAAAACGAATGGAAGTCCACGAGTGGAATGTTTGCATTCCGTAATACTGTACCTAGAAGCGTATAAATTCGAGAGGGAAAAGCGCCTCAAAGCGTGAGTGCTTGGAAGTGGAATCCAGTCGGAAATATTTCATTCATCCCTGCAGCACACACGAATTCATGTGCGCGGATCTGTTGCATCGGGTGCGGGGAATCGACGAAAACGGACTCGGCCCAATACGTCGGCATTTCCGAGCGGATATTCCGCCGAATTTACGCGCCCTTGCTCAATCGGAAGTCCTTCAAGGTGAGTGATTTCATGCTCCTCGTTTTATTTAGAGTCGAGTCGAAGTGAAATCGTCCGATTTACGCCCGCCTATTTCCGTATCTGCCTCTATATAGCCGTCCATCCTTGCAGGGATTGGTGGTGTTCCTGTACATATTATATGCCTTTGTTGCTTGCATCGGAATCTCGAAGCTGGAGATGAACATCGACGAATTGAGGGGCTTGCAGCAAACTTCCCCGACCATACTTTTCCGTCAGTTCAACCTTCAAGACTTCCAGTACAATATCAGGGTTCAAGTAAGCCGCATTCACCGGGCGAAACACCACTCACGATCATTGTTGCATCCAAATCATTAATGCGTCCAGGTCGTAATTCGGGGAAAGCTAAATTATTCTGACCCACTTGTGAGGGATCGCATCGAAGAAATGACCACGAAAGCAGAATCCGGGGAACATATGGCGAAAGGAGTATTCTTAACGCAGTCCTGGCTGCGGCAATACAAGTCATGGCAGCCTGACGGAGAAGAGATTACTTTATCCATTAAAGAGGTGAGATGTGCTAACCTCATTGTGGCAATCACGCGAAGTGTGCAGTTAACCCAGACCATCCGAAGAAGGATAGCTTCTCTGGAATTAATCATGAAGTCCGGAAGGGCCGATCAAGTGGTTTGTTGATCCAATGATTAGCTGATTGTCCGGACTGATCGGAAAATAAGTTCGGCAATCACCCTCCGAGAACGGTTGATGGATTGATTAAAAACCTTTTTCGTCATACGTACACGTACAGTGCATTTCTGGATACAGTGCCACTCATTCGGATAATATATTCGATTGCTAATACCTGTAGCAACAAATCGATTCCTTTCCATCGTCAGCAACACGAATGACCCAGTTTACAGGAATCGTTGAAACTGATCACTTAACGGAATGAGTAATTATTTTACTCTCGCCTATACGTTATCTATTTCTAAATACTTCTGCAATAAAAATAAATTATTCATGCTCATTTGCTGAAACGGGATTTTGAAGAGCACCCGAAAAAGCTTTCAAAGAATATTCACGGGCATATTTAAAGCGGCGCTGCAAGAATTTCAAAAGCAACGTAAACCTTTCGTTCCTGCAAAAAATTTTCATTTAAATTTTTTTTTACAGAGCTGTAAGGTGTTCGCCTGGTAATAATCTGTTTTTCGGTCATTGAGGTTAGGATTCTGATGTTGCGTGCATAATGCGATTGTCTTCTGTATCAGAAATTCTTCTCGATATTGCATTGGCTGAAAGTTGCATTTTTTGCTTACATTCGCACAAATTCGGAACAACACGCTGCCGAGTTTACTTTATTTATGTTGCACCTGATGCCCAATGATTAATGTTGAACCCAGGTGTACACTCTGTTCATGTGACCTAAAAACGTCCATCGGGCAGCATTCATTTTTCTTGCGATCACTTGTTTCCTTATTTTCCGCTGTCATCGGCGCCACAAATTGCCGACATTATGTATTCGACGCTTCGGGGGGTTTGACAAGGCAGCTTTATTTTCGAGTGCTGTCTTTTCGCAGTTCATCGACGCAGACCCAGTGTTTGGACAAGACGTCGCATGGAAGAACGGGGACATCGTCGCTTCGCGGATTTTCCTGCAGATGGTGAATGTAACCAGCGTCCAGATCCTCTCGAAAACTATCGAACACTTGAATCAGGTCTTCGAGGAATTTCCCGAGCTGGATATTCATGCTTATCATCCGGAGTTCCGTATGCACGAGTTGGTGAGTTGGCTAAATATTCTGAAAATACTGCGTGAGCTTAAAAATAATGGACCGATGTTGTAAAAAAAAAAAAAAGATTCCCTGACCGATCAAACTTGCGATATTACAGAAGTCAAGCATTCAATTGCAATTACATCGTAAAAGATACTTTTTTAAGGACTTCAAGTGAACGCCGCCTCTGACCCAAGCGCGTTTGGAAGAACCATGCCCGGGAAAAGGTTACCACTTCCGAACAAAAGTTGTACCAGATATTCGTGACCTAAATGAATTGCGGATAGTCAGGGAAGCGAAACTTTTCCACTGTAAAGGATGACTTTTTCAGGCTTCTGGGAGGTTTTCGGATAATTCCTGGCAATTTTTTTGACGAGACGTGTAAGAAAGAAAATATTTTCGGTGGATTCAGAAGTAAATTACCGCGTCCCAGTAATACAGTACATGCTTTTTGTGAGGGGAAAAAACGAAAGAAATTGTCCATGATTTTTATATTTTTTCACTCACTTTAGTGAGTTTATCCTCATGGAAGTCTATGACAACAGAAACATTTTTCCAAATTATAACCCGAAGTTTCCGCATGGAACTAAAACTTAAACACTCAATTCTGCCATTATTTTACGATGATACGGGGATTCTTGTTCACTTCGCCGTTATGGGGTACAAATTGGAGGAAAAATTGGAAAAACGTTTCCGCATATATTACTAAAATAGTACGAAAAATTGCAGCTTCATGGGGCTGATTTATAATTGCAGGTAATTTTACGCGATGATTGACAAGGTAAAATTTCTGTATGGTCTTCGTCAAACCTTGTTATATTTTCCGTAGATTACATGAACTTATAATGAGGCGCACAATGCTCATGCCAGTTTTTTTTTTTTTATTAGAAACGTCTCCATTATGATTTTCATCAGTCTTTCAGAAAGTATAAATGAATGCGTTTTCTTTTGATATTTCATACGTCAATGCAAAAAACAAGATTTTTTTGAAATTCATTCACTGCTTCTTGTTCAACCCCCTTCTCCGTTCACTACAGGCCCATATGAACATGAATACGAGTATACAGCGGTGTTCAGGAGTATCAGGACTATTAATAACGAAATCTGTGCCAAAAAAGGGAAACGACAAAAAAGAAGAGGGGTATCCTTGTCATCCGAATGACCAAAAGTTTTCCTGCGGAATAAAAAAAAAGGTTTTTTGTTACTTTCATGGCAATTCACGGGGATTTATTGAGTCGATCTCATAACCAATAAAGAAACAGGAATCACTCTCCTAATTATCCCACAGAATTGTCCTCCGCCTTCTCTTTTATCTCGACAACAACGATTGCTGTCTTGAGGGTGTCATTATTGCACTCTCTTTCAATGGCCGCGGGTCCAGAGTCCTGGTACCAAAAGCAAAAAATACAAAATAAATTTCAAATCCGTACTTCCCCTCGAAAGGAACACTGAAGTCGTTCTTTCAGAATTATGTTAGGACTCCGCCCGCAATGCACATGATTTCTGAATTACGTGCTCATCATGCACCGCAAGATTTTTTTTTCAATTTTCGGGTCTGGTCGTTCGAGGAAGCGTGAATTATGGCTGAACTGAAGTCGACATAATTGGAATTCTATCGGTAGTCCGTAATGCTGCCCGAAGCGACGCGGGAAGGAGTATTCATGGCAATTGGCGCCATGACACTCGTGGCGTTCTTGCTCATCCCGAACATGTCCGGGATCTTCGTTGTCACCTGCTCGATCCTGTCCGTCCAGATGGGCGTCGTGGGCTACATGACGCTGTGGGGCGTCCATTACGATCTCTACTCCATGGTCATGCTCATCATGACAATAGGTTTCTCCGTGGACTTTTGCGCGCACACTGCATACGCTTTCTACTCGCAAAAGCCAACGACGGATCCCGTGGAGAGGCTCGGGATCGGGCTTACGCACGTCGGACTGCCCATCCTGCAGGGCACGACTTCCACGGTTATCGCCGTGGTGGGGCTGCTCTTGACGGGGATCCACGTGCACGTCATGTTCTTCAAAGTAGTCTTCCTTATCATGACCATAGGGGCGCTGCATGCTATCCTTTTCCTACCAGTCTGCATGCTAATTTTCGAAACAGTGCCGTGGAAGGCTGTGTGCTGCGCGGATTCTTCCGTTGAGGCGCCTGCCGCCGACGCGGACGATTTATGCGAGCCACCAGATGCGAGACACGCCTTTTTGCAGCGGATTCCACCGCCTCCTTACCCGGACTTGGGCTCCGCCAGCAAGAAACTTGACGAGGAGAGTTGCAGTGCGTCACCATCCTGAAAATAAAATGACACGAAGACTTGTCTTCTCGCTCAACTCTCATGGCGACGCCCATCTCCTCGTGCGTCAGAAAGAAGACAAAGAAGTTCGTTCAGTCACATTCCCGGTTTTGCTCGTGACAGGGATAGTATTCAACACATTCAGATTGATTCAAAAGGGCCGCAACACTTCACGGAAGAGACCGAAGGAATACTTCTCCTACTCTCAAGGTCGAATTTATTTTTCAGGAATTGGCATAGGAAGTTGCGCCTCTTTGCTTTTCTGACCCGACTTATCAAAGGACGGCGAATGAAAGCATTTCCACGAAAATCCAAAATATTGTACCTCTTCAGGCATTTGGAAACCCAACGGTGAAAATCCCCGAGGGTACTACAAATTCGCGTACAATAAAAATTTCGATACATATTCATTTTGTATAACTGACTGGTGATGATGTGCATTTCACGGTATTGGGATCTCTTGCAGCTATTTGATTATGAGTGAATGACCAAGAATATTGATTTTCGAAATAAAATGCTCTGGAAAGGGTAATCTGATTCACGTGCCCCCAGCGCTCCGCTGGAACACACTTGACAAGTCAAACGGGACTTTATTTATTGTTTTCATTTTTGTTTCATTGCTTTTCCCTAACTTCAAATCCTTTTGTTGAAACGAGCCCGGGAAAATGATTTCCGCGTCTCAACAGACTTCAGGAAAACGGAAACGAGTAACGCTAAAAATAATTTCTCAACGTTTGCGAGCGTCGCTGCACTTGTGAGAACCATTTAATCATTCGAATTTAGCATGCGTACTGATGATATAAAAGATGGGTCGCCGTCTCACGAGCCAGGCATGATATTTCTAGGATGGAGAATTATCTCAATTCCATCCAACTGTGAGAACACAAAGAACCTCCTCTGAATAGGTTCATCCATGAGGAAAAGTTTTTCTTTTTGGCTAATTGCTTTCTCGTGTTCATTTCCTGAAGACTCAAGCAGCATACACGGTTTATGGATATCCAAGATGCCCAGTGCTCGCAGCCATTGTGTTAAGCCAATGCGACTCGGGTTCGTACAAGAATCACGTTAACTTCCATTTATCAGTTATGCAATCCGCCGTAGTTTTTAGAGTCTCATTTTCCATTGCGTTTTCAGATTACATGGTGTACATCAAGTCAACGTCTTCTACATGCTCACATTTCGTAAATTAGATTTGGCTTTTAACGAGGTAAAATCAGAATTTCATCGCACAGCACTCTCTTAAGGTTTTTTCTGCCCAAGAAAATTTGAATTTGAAATCATGTTATTCCAACACTCATGAAGAAGAATCTGTCAGAGGGGAAGCAGATTTGAAACCCTGATGCTTTATTTCCAAGGAACCTTTCCATTTTTCATGAGACGCAGTCGGATTTAGGTGGCGTGAAACTCGAATACAGTATGCTCAAGCCCGCCATCCTGTTTCCGTAGTAGAAGGGCAGAAGTGATTGGTGGATGGCCTCGACACATTTCTCAATTAGTCCACATCATATCATGGAAATAAGCTATGTTTTTGACAAGAACCAGAATTGAACACGTGAGAAATTTATGAACTCGCAAGCCTCAACCACACGTACATTGCACCTTTCATAATACGATGTCCCACGAAATTTGATGGAATTTCGGATCTGTTTGGAAAATTTACGAGCATGGTTTTCCGGGGTTTGGTAGAAAATTTGACTGGACGAAAAATCCTTGGCGTTCGAAATGTGTGTGAACTGCTACGGGATGATCAGCCCTACACATAGTTCTGATCGCACCACATAAATACTAGAGAAATTATGTGAAATAGACTCATGAATCATGAATTTCCATTAGTCAGAAGTTCCTGTCATTTACTTAAGCGTGATGGCGTGCTGAAAACATTAACTTATACTTTGCTGAATCCAGGAACGGAAAAAAGATTGACGATTGGCTCAATTTGCATTGCGTAAATATCTGCTGCTGTGAAACATCTGCAAGTCGATAAGATTCAAACTGGAGGATCATTTAAAGTTAAACATGTAAACAGGCTTCGATTTTAGGCGAGAATAATTCAACGTGGAGTAGTAATAATTTGAGCTTGCTTATGCGTTGAAATGCTCTCCTATAGAGGTTCCGAGGTACAATTTAATGACTTCATTTTACGAAGTTTATGAACAAGGATACAAAATTGCAAAAATATTCTTTCAAAAGACGTGGCATGGGCGTATTTTCTCTGAACTGTCCGTTTGCAAGAAATTATTCACCTGATTTTGCCATGAAGGGTGATCCTGAAATCAAGTGCTTCATTTTGTAATCGTAAACCTGATATTTTATGTTAAAATCTTTCACATCAGTTTTATTCGCCTCAGCAAAATGTAATCCTCAATCTCAGATTTTTATGCAAAAATTAGATTTTCAAAATTATCTTGGAAAGGTGGCCGTAAGTGTTCCACGTTATTTCACTTCTCGATGCATAATTTCTTCAAAGCTGACGAATAAATTTGAATTTTTGCATAAGCTAACCTGGGTTTTTGGAAAATTTAATTTTTCAACATTGCTTATTCTACTGTAGTATGCGGTCTCAATAATAATGCAATTCTTTTCGCTATTTCACCCAGTTGTGTGGGCAGTGCTTATTTTATTTTTAAAGTTAGAGCACTGAATTGCGCGTTCCATTTCATTACAATTTTCTTGTTCATCTTCGGTGCAATTTGAGGGGCTGCAAATCGTGGACTTTCAAAAATAATGAGAGGACGATAAAATGAGATATGGTCTGCGGCATCGCATGATTTGAAACATTTTCAACACTCTTGGAAAATAATGAAATTATCCCGCGTTATGCGAAGCTCGGAGTCTTTGCAGTTATTCTTCAAGTGTTTGGGTATCCTTATGTACTAATCTTGAACTAAAATTGGAATCGATCTCTCGCGTTAACAAATATTATTCGAAGGTACATCTGCCCTACTCAAGAACTTCTAGAATTATGGACGTGATTCGCTACATTTGGGAATTCTTGACATTAAAATTACCCTCAATTTATTTTTTAAAAGTTCTGTCCAATCCTGCTGCTTGCATATTCCGAGGGAAGTGTCTTTTCCAGGATATCATAAATTATACAGTAATAGCAAGTGTTGAAAATGAATAACCCATGCGTGGGATGGTCAAATTCGCAAACATCTTGGTTTTGAACAGTTTCATGCCCGTCTGAACCACCATCATACATTCACGCAGAGCTTCCTCGACAGATCAGCCCCTGAAACAAACATTGATACTGATGACAGCAAGTTATTCCAGTACATGATCCATTTTTCGGCATTTTGAGCTGGTGCATGTTTATGACGCATGGAATGTTGAGCACTCAGACGCTTTCGTATGATTTTTGTGATATTTTAAATACTTCTATAAATTGTTTGCATGGTTACAATGAAAGATGTCATAATTTGACCATACTGAGTACGAAAAATGTTGAACTAATCTTCTGGTGCATCTGGCTGAACAAACGCGAATTTAAACATTTTCTTGGAACTTGCTGAAGATGGGAGACATTTTAATTTTCTTGGGCAACACCTTTCAAGGAACAAATGAAATCAATATTCATATAAAATAAAGTTTTGAACATTGGTGTGGCTGGCGAAGTTCTAAATTGATTGCCCTTACAGGATGGAAATTTTGAAGCCCAAAAAGGGCAGCATTTCCAACGAGCAAGTTAATTGTACTGAGTAAAGCTTACGTGTTTCAGCGGGATCCTCGTAACATAGCGCTTACTTTCATCCGGAACTTCGGAGTAAATTTTTAAACTTCGTTGACATTTTATCACTTTATCCCAAAAACATTTTTTTTGTTTTTAAGGACGTTTTCTGAATACATTTAGAAAATGTTTTTGTGTCCGGGAGGTGAAGATGCGCCACTGTTCTCGCGTGAACCTTGAGAAAAATTGAAAAATCTGAATAATAATGCACGAACTTGTTTTTCATGCCAACTTTTGTTAGAAGAAGAGCACACGGAAAACGCACAACTAAATTATCAAAATTATCATCTTCAAATCAAGGAATAAATTGTAATTGCTTCAGTTATAACGTTGAAATCAGCAGTCAAGGTAAGTCAAACAACTTGAGCTGTCGAGATTCCAGAATTCAACAAGGACGTCACGTCATTTTTTATTCAAGTTCCACTTTAGGTACGTAGTCAAATACTGTGCTGTAGTTGACTTCATATGGATCGACGATTCAGATTTTTCTCAAAGAAGGATATGCTCTTCCTCCGGTGAAAACATGAACAACATTAAAGAAGACTGTGGAGCACATGGTTGTCAAAAATCGTTTTCATTTCCTAAAAATCCCTCCTCAAAGTTCGCTGAAGCGTTGATCGATTGTGGCACACTCATACAAACATCAAAAGGCGCGCTCGCCGAAATTTATGGAAACGACAAGGAAAGCGCAATAAATGAAAAAAGACACGATTGCATTTTCTTTCTCGAGTTTTCCTCCTCTACGCAAATCGCGATAAGCCGAAACTTGCTCAACGAAATACAAACACTCATCACGAACTCCACATTTTTCTCAGCTCTTCTCGACACAATGCCCACCAACTGACACAAGAAAATAAGCAATCACGACCACCTGCGCGATACAACCTTATTAAGAAGCATGGATTCCAAAAAGTGTTCATCATAGTCTACCTACGCTACTTGCTATTCTTAGGGACCGCACTTTCGAAATACGGAGAAACGTCGAAACTACTCCTAATTGCTTATTATACATGCATGTCACCGATTTGAATAAAGCTCTGGCGCTCTCGAAAAATACAGTAATCCGTCGCTAGAATCTAAGTTACGATCGACGCCTGATGCGAAAACTAGATAGAATTGCGGTTAGCCGTTATCGTCAAATCCGCAGTCGACCAGCCCAAAATGTTTCCAATGCCTTCATGACCAAAAACAAAAATATGCCGACGATGCGAAAGAAAGTACTGGCCGCTGTTTCGCCAAGAGAGGCCGGAGGAAAGGCATTGCGCCGGATACCGGTATGGCTTTATTCGCTCAGCGGAGAGGTTAGGAAATCAGCGCTCATCGCTGTACGGCCCGAAGCACAAGTTTCACGCTTGTCGAAATCTCCGCCGAGACGTGGGCTGAATGCCTGACCCGAGGCTTGCTGATAGGAGAGAGAGATGCCTGAGCTCCGGAGTTCCAGGTCGAACCGTGAACTTTCTCGGGATCCACAGAAGTCCGTTAAGCGCCGAAGATCACTAAAACGAGGAATAGGAAGAGGGGGACACGCTTGTGTTTTCCCGAAACCGTGTCGTTCGCGCTTTGGCGTCGCGACAGCGATTCATGTGACATTTCGCTAGGCGCTTTCACATCCACAGCTAATCAACAAATGTCATCTACTGACGAAGGACTCGATCGCGCCGTCAGCGAGAAAGGAATTTGATTCCGGATGTGCGACCGTCCACCTTCAGTCCTCTGCGTGGCGTCGTACTCATGTTGTCGAAGTTCGTGGCGAGTTGGTCACCGCTTGACCCAGTTGAACTCTCCGGCGAGGATGAGCACTATCGTCGGGACCACAGTCAATAGCCAGAAAAGCTTGGCGTTCATCGAATTCAGCGCTCCATTCATGTCATGCATGGCCTGGGAATTCTCCCCTGAAAAAAAAATAAAAGGGAAACATTCAGCATCAGCGGTTCTCAGTACAGTATTCTAAGCGTAATAAAAATGGAGTGAAAATGTCCCCTATTTCCGAATGGATAACAAATCAGCGAGCACTATTCAAATTAAGAAAGTTTTAATTCCCTGCCCTCTGACGTGATTAATTACCAAATTCCTCTTACACGTACATTATGTGAGCCATTGACAACGGATCCCCCCCCCCCCCTAAAAACTTCGCGAATGGCTGATCAGATCAGTGATTTTATTAGTGCGGATAAAAAACCATGCGAATTCCTGGTGCAGTCTCTGTTTGCATTTAGGGATCAGAAGAATACATAAGTAAATTTTAACTTGATCCAGAACGTAGAAGCTATCCTCTCAGCATAAATACATTGGAAAACTGTCGGCAGTTTACTTCTCTTATTTTTTATTTGTATTTTTATTTTTCTTCGTGAAGTCGATCTGTATAGACGCATCATTCAAAAGTGAGTAGCAGCCAGTATTAAGCTAAAAATAACTCGTATTCGTCTACTCCATGATATGTTAATGCATATGTTTTGCGTTGCTTTTGCCAGGTTTGGCAACTGACTGACGGTGAGAAGCCCCGCTGAAATCTGAATATAAACTCATCCTGTCTGGTTATCCCGTCTCATCCCTGAAACATATTTCATGTATGTCCCTCGGGGGTTTGAAATCAAGAGCAAATCGCGCCAGACGCAAAGAAAGGCCCGAGGCTCTGTACGGGAGAGAGGGAAAACAGTGTCATGCAAAAATTGTGATGAATGCATGCGTGAAAAATGTACACTTGAACGGAAGTCCGCGTGTTGGTATGATCATCACGTGCATAAAGTGAGCTGCACCTTGACAGCTTCCCATAAAGAAGGAACTGTCGCTTTGAGAGCCGAGCCAAGGTTATGCTGACGTCTTGTTGCTCTTAATGGATCATGCAGAGAGCAGTCTGTCTAATGGGATGAAATGTGCTTCGCGCCCCACGCGGTTTATATCTCAATTCTGCACTTCTTGCTGCCTTACGCGAGTTAGTCAGCCAGATAACTTGCTACGGATTGGTCCTAAAAATAATCTGGTTAAGCGGCGAAGAGCGTCAGCGCACGAAAATTAGTATTAATTGTGGTTGAGATAAACCGACCCGCCACGGGTTCGAGTCGGAAGGGAATGACCAGAATACATATCATTGAGGAGTATGAGGACCAAACGGTTTCATTGCTTGTCTCGCCGGAGAAAACGATGATATGTTGACACGGGATTTCTTGCGTGAAGAGGTTCAACGAAAATTCAATACTTCAGCGCGATAAATGTCGATCGTCGTTGAGTATGAAAGGATTCAATTTGTCGACTTGCTCGTAAGTAAAGACCTGCCGATATCCAGAGAACTGAACTGGTTCTGAAATGTTCTTTCCGCGGGTACTTGTGCAAGTGCTTTTCTTCGGACGGAGAGAGAGAAATTTTAGGCACGACCACTCGTCTGGGTAGAATCCGATTCACCGCCAAGTCGCGCCTCCAACGATTTACTAATGCGTTTTGTCACCGTTGAATGGATCTTCACCATTCCCTTTACATTTAGAATAAAAAAAAGATGGATCTGAGGACCCTCGCTGGTGCATTGAGGTCAGATATATGTGTTTTCGGGAATCATATTATGTTTTCCGTAACTTTATGGCGTTGTTCTTCTGAATAGAACTAAGGGGGGCGTCTGATTTTCGCACACCGCCCACTTTTCAACACTCTTTCGCAAAGTACTGTATTTTAGGCGTCATTCTACATTTTTCAACCCATCAGATCAATGGAACAGATTGTCCGGATAATTTCTTCATTGCTGTATGCCTTTTCCGGGTACTTTAATAAAAATTTCGGAATCATCTGATTTCATTACGATTGTTGACTGGTCAAAAAAGTGTAAAAAAAGTAAATACTGTACAGTAGTATTTTTTATCAAGCTTTTTTTTATTCTGCCGATGTCTGAATTGAAAATTATGATACAGTATTTTTACGATTTCCTGAAAGACGTAGCGCATCAGAGCCCCAAAAAACTTACCCAAGCACCTTTCTGGCCATCAGAAAGTTTGGGTCACCTCAGGTATTCTGTCGAACAACGACCGCGCTGAAGGTTGTAAAAAGTTATCATGACGGATTTGAGATATCGTTAGAAGTGCGTCAAAAATACACCAAAAATTTTGGCAGTGCTTGGATTTATCTTTGAGACACCGGTGCACAAAGCTCTGGAATTTCATTTCCAATGATCTGATCATCTGAACTGCAGCGTTCAACAGCCAATAACATGTGAATGAACGTTGAAAATTGAACTACTCTTCGAAATCAGACATTCCCCGTATTTTCAAATGCTACATATAGAAAAGAATGAAGCTCAGCTTAATTCTAGAATATGCTGGTTTCACTGAGCGAGAAGGAACGAATCCAGAAAAGCATTTCGAATGCTATTGCAATGTCAACTGCGCAATCAACCCCGAAAAAAAGCGACGTATGTTAGAAATGTTCGGTCCATCAGATTTCAAGATAAATTATCGGAAGCCTCTTCGAATGAGAAGTAATTATATGCATCTCTTGTATGCACAGTGACTTCCATTCCGGAGTCAAATAATACGCGTACTTAATAATGAAGGGTTCATAGAGGAAATTTGTTTCTTTCCTGTGGTGCGGCTGAATTGCTCCCGAAGAAAACTTTGAACAACGCCTACGAACTATCGGATTTTGCCCGGGATCCAATTATGCTATGGGCCACACCAGCAACTCCACCGCACGAGCTAGATACAGCACACAGGGTTTGATGGCTCGATTCCCCCCGGATGCAGAGGAAAGGTTCGCTCTAGTAAGCTATCTTTCCGGGACAACGGGGAACTTAGGAATTCATCCACTGCCTGCATGCGTGTTTTGCTCACAAGCTGACATCGGATTCGGATAATGTCGAGAAATGGGGGAAGGGGAGCATCTCGAGATTAGAGAGCCGAGGCTTCGAATAATTTCCGGAGTCATCCGAGTTTCTCATCCATGCACGGAATTCTGATTCCCGCTTCTCGCGGGAAGTTTTCTCCGTGTCCATCACGCAGATTGAAAACTGCTGCATCAGGAGTCAGGACGTACGGGAAGGGTTTGCTAATCAAGATTTGAACGGAATGGGAGAAAGGATTTGACAAATTATTCCAACGGGGTAAAAAGTTCTCTTCTCGGCTTTTCTTCATTCGCGGAATCAGGGCGGGAAAATTAATCCGTCCTTTTTCCTGGCTCCCAATGACCTCCGAATCATCATGCGACTCATCCGACCAGCCAAGCGTAGCTGAGACTGTCGCCCTCAACGAATAAGTCCAAAATAAACCACAAATCATCCACAGTTCCTCAACAGAATTTTAAATAACATTATCGTGAATGATAGAATATAGAAAATAATTAGTTGAGGCTGCCCGCATGCCCTCGAATAGTATCAGCAATATCGATCATAACATGAACCAGTGTTCATTTTACCTCATAAATAATAGAAATTAAGCTTACGAAAATACAATGAGACCCCCACATGCGGACGTCTTGACCTGCGGACAATTCGACATAGGGACACTTATTTTCCAAAAAAAATCAATAAATAAGGCCTGACATGAGGACACTGACTCGACATAGGGACATTTTGTGATAAAATTGCGAATACATTTCAGGCCAAATTACAAGAAATCAATATTTCCAACCCTAAAATTTGTGTAAGAAAAGTTCTTGGGAATTTCTCTCACCAAATTACCATTCATTTTGGTAATTTAAAAAATTACCTCCAGCATAGAGGGACTTCTACTTTTTTCACTTGAATGTTACTTTTTTAGATGCCAAAATTTCAGTGTACAGTACAGAGATTACACTATTCAATGCACCAAATGTTCTTATTCAGTTGAAAATGTATTCACTAATTCAAATTCAAGTGGCAAAAAATTTTTTTCGGGGAATTCTGAAGAATATTTCTTCCACAAAACACCAATTAAAAATTATATAATGTAAGTCTATAGGAAAACAAGACTCGACTTAGGGACACTCTTGATGTACCAATTACTTCCGCATCTGGGGGTCTCACTTACAGTATCTGAACCACAATCGTATCTGTAAAGAAATTATGTAAGTAAAACGAAGGAAAGAATCCTTTCACACAGACGAATATTGGATAGCGTAACCTTTCTGCAACTCAAAATAATCTAAATATTCCAACAACAACAAAATTCAGATTGGACGTCAGTCATTTATATCCAGGCATTTGTGCAGTTTTCTCTGCCGGGGAAGTATCAATTTTTCCTATAGTCACACAGCTCGTAGTTGTGGGTAGTTTTAACAAAAATTCCGTGTGGGTTATCCTTAAAGCTGAAAACGGTGGCAGCTGATAAACTTGGACTCCCTCTGAACAACACCCTTCAATGTTTTACTTTCCCATTTTGATCAATTAAATTCTCAAGTTGGAAACTGAAATTATTCCTTCACATTTTCAAAGGAAATCCGTCCCTAACAACGAAAAAATCATACATGCGAACCACTTCTTGGAACAAAGCAGGTTTTCTTCATGCGGATTCCATGTATTTCATAAAAAAAGGAATCTGTCTTCTGTGCTCATGCTCAAGTTTCCGACGTGATATTGTCAAGCACTTCCTGTTGAAATCACAAGATTATTACTTCTACCTCTTGAGCACTTGAATCGAATGGGTAATTGCATTTCAAGAAAGTTTTTCTTTCACATTTTGTTGGCCAGAAGCAATAAAATGCACTTCGCCAGCGTATGGAAGACGCCATACTATGTAAGATACAATCACATATGCCATTTCATCGTATATAACAACCCCTTTTATTCGGTAAAATTGGCTTTAAAAATTAAGGTGAGTCTTATATTCGAGTAAATATGCGACACTATCGAATTTTTTATCTGATGACACAGTTGGATACCGAGCATGATGTCAGGTAAACGTTGAACAAAATCATGATTTGCATGAGATTCACATGTGCGTCACTTTCCTTCAAGCCTTTGCTTCGCAAACACACTACAGAACTACACAAATCAGCCCCGAATCACGCTGCATAATCACCGAGCTCATCGACGTGTAGATCGTTTACAAACGACATCGTCGACCAACGAATATTTTTTCCATTTTTTTTTACACCCACGGATAAAAACGCAGGCGATCAATTGCCCATTACCTCCAGGAATTTGCATATCTCTAGTGGTAGAAAATAATTCATGTAGAAGGCACATGCGGGGTGAAGGGGCTCAACAGAGAGAGATACGAAGCTCTCCATATATGGCTAGTTCGATGAGTTGCTACTATAGTGGACAACGGCGACGGAAGGAACTCGTCATCAAGTGAGCACTCGGTGACGAAGATTAAGATCATAGCGCTACCAGATGCCACGTACGAATGATTTTCGTTGTAAATCATGCGCGTTCAACTGCTACGATACGATCTTCCAAGCACGAGCCACGTCCTCCTGTTCTACCTCGTTATTCCATCAGAAGATTGCATCGCAGAGAGGTCAGCTGGCGAATATGGACATTTTTTCTTCGATGGTCCATGAAAGTACATTAACCTCATCGCTTTCAGCTGGGTCTCGCTGCACATCAAAGCAATGTCTAGTTGCTAAAAAAAAACTGAACGAATAGAAACCCACATTTACAGTATAATTCAATAACGTAATGCATTAACCAGCGAGGCTTTTTTCAGCGACGTCGTCCCAGTTTCTGTGCAACCCAATGAACGAAGACCGCATGAGATTCATGAGACCAGGAAGCACCCGAAATCGGGGTCACACGACGTCCCGTGTCGTCATAATTATGAATTTAAGATTTCCTACAGCATCTTTGGCTAATATTCCCATTTTAAAGAAGCAATTTAGATATTGAAAGCACTCGGAAAAACTACTTCGAAATCCCAACTAGATTTAACGCAGCGGAATTCGAATGAAGAGTTAGTCAAGAAGTAATGGTTATTAAAAAGCAACGCAACGCGTCTTTTTATTATTTTTACGGACTGTATATGCTCATTATAATCCATAATCTGTACTTTGATTTTCTTTTCCAAATGGCATTTGAAACGAAAATTGTGTCGAGCCAGTAAATTCAATTGAAAAAATAAATCTGAGCGTGCATTTTCACGTTCAACTTTCACTCTTTCATAAACTAAAACAGCTCTCATTCCGCAGATTTTGCTCTCATACACTTCGAGAAATACCGCAATTTGAAGAGTTTTAATCTCTCAGTAAAAAAAATTGTGCGAAAGAAATCAGAGAGGCCTTCCAAAATGTGTGGATTCAAACGTCACCTCGATTCAAATTTACAATTCATTGAAACAAACCTGGGAATTGATTCATATGCATAAGCGGAAAGACTCATTTTCTGTCGGGTCTTTCTCCTGCCGCGCTGTATGGTCATCTCTCGCGACAAAATTCCACGTCAAGTACTGAGCGAAAGAACGGAGGAGAAATGCATTATCGGCTTCCTGTCGCCACTGAAACTATGATTTAAAATCACGGTGCGCAGTTAGCAAACTGTAAAGGCTGGAATGGCCGAGGCATGATGTCTTGATCGAATGAGGCCGGCTCGGAGGCATTCGCAACCCGCCAAGCGGATGAAATACTGAGGAATTATATCCGGAGTCGGATTTTCAGCGGGGCTGCTGCGACTCGGCCCCTTTCTCATCATCTCTTAAGAGGGCCGCATTCGCAGGGCCCGCCATAAATATGGGACGAGTGACGTGTGGTGCTGTAGAAGCAGGCCCCGGTAGCCATGTCGACCTGGTTGAGAATTCCACGTGAATCGCGGATGAGTAACTCGCTGACTGTTCCGCGGCGCTGGGTCTCGAGAGCATCAAACGGTGGCCAGTCCGCTGGAAACCTGTACGACACCGCCTCATGATCTACAGCTTTGGGCATTCGTCCGTCGTTTAATTCCAGATCCAGTGATCCCCATTCACCGAGCAATAACCCGGACAAGCGAACCTGCTTCTTCCACCTCGACTCAACTAGATGAGCGCGGTGTTCGTGCAACAGTCGGAAACGGGGTTGGAGTCCTGACCTCGCTTCCTTGAACCTCTTTTCTTCCATGCGCCGATAACAGGAAAGAAAAGGAGACATCGTAATTATACGGAACACCTCTCGTCGGTTGCACGCTGCAGTTGCGTCGGGCCGCGGAAGTTCAAGAGGAAGGACGGAGAGAATCAGTTTTGAGATCTTTCGGGTCGCTAAAATGCCTCCGCACATTAATTCGTGGGACGCTTAGGCCCTTTAATCCCGACAACGTTCCCGTCTTGTTCCCGTGCCAAGGAATATAACTGATATGGAACCG
This sequence comes from Notodromas monacha, assembly GCA_905338405.1. Lineage (NCBI taxonomy): Eukaryota > Metazoa > Arthropoda > Ostracoda > Podocopida > Cyprididae > Notodromas > Notodromas monacha. The sequence continues at coordinate 75,634 of CAJPEX010000033.1, read as the reverse complement.
TGGGGCACGAAGTGGACGGAAAATTCCGGCGCTGATGCCGGACATATTGCCGCTATTCCTCATCTTAACGACGGACACTTGGACCGCGTGATGGTGGCAAGGTCCTAAGAACATATTCACGAAATATGCGATCGATTTCCTGCCAGGTCCTGAGGATTTTTTCCAGTAGCTTACTTCGACCCGCGAGAACTTCTTCGTCGTGGCAGTACTCAACAGAACAAGATTTGGTGCCCTTTGGAGAGGAGAAGAATCAATTTTGTTTTGTTTTGATTTCGTCTCTCACTCGTCGGATTCACATTTCTCTCTCGGTCCACGGCCCGGCAAAAACATCTCAATTCTCTCCTCAGACGAAGAAGCCCGTACGAGATACGAGACTCTGAAATCCTTTCGAGTTTTTGTGAGTTCGTTCTTTTTGTGAAAAATAAGGACTTACGCACATCAGGAAATACCTCAGAGGCATTCCTTCACTTCCTCAGTTTTGCTGAAAAGCACCTCTTTGTAGCATTATTCGTAAAATACTCCGCGATTCTGTTTGCTTGTAACTATGAGACGTTTTTGGGACGGAGAGGTTGAAAATAATCGGCAGGAAAGGATTGCTCGATCTTCACAATGTGAAGAAGCTTGGATGAAAGTGTGCGAAATAATTTAAATTTCAGTTGAACAAAACAGCGGCACTTATATCCGTGAATGCTGTGGGCTGAGTTTCTCTTTTAAATTGAATTCGCCGGTTATGTAACACAATTGAACTCGTGCGTCAAATTTTAGCAAAATTAGCTTCATCAAATAGCAATACAGTATATGAAATCTGACAGACATCGTAAGTTTGGCTCAAAACGTGTTGAAATATTCACGAATTGTATTTCTCGATCCTCAGCAGTATACAGTACAACTCATTCGAAAGGCATTGCTTGAGATTTGATCAACAATTTGAATTAGCTTCCCGGGAGTTTTTAAGCATCAAGAAATTATAGTTCGAGTTCAAGTATAGGCGGAGTCATTCTACAAATACTCGAATACACCGGAACCAAAAAATAAGCTCGTTGCACAGATATATTGGTGCAGTGGATTTGGTCAAGTGTTGATAGAAGGTTTACCTAAACCAGAAAAAAAATGCTGCACAAACAATATTGCTTTATACAGTATACAATTTTTGTAGAGAGTTGACGATTGGATAGTTTCTCACAACCCAGATGGAAATCTACCAGAAATACGTCCATGACTCAAGCATTTCATCAAGGAGTCTTGAAGCTTTTGAAGACATGCCCGATTCAGTTTTCCTGGAAGTCTTGAAAAGGTGCAATCTAATAAAGATGTATATTATGTACCAGTACGAGCTTTGGAACAGATTCTCAACGCCGTGTGCTCAATGAATATTTGAGTACGCTAGTCCCAACGTGTATATATCCGGGCCTTCGTGCTTTTTGCTCACAAAGCTAGAAGAAAACAGCAACAAAAATCTTCCGGATTAAGAAGGAAATGTAATGCGCAGGAGAAACCGCGTGAATTCGCTGTGCACCCTCAAACGTGTTAGGTATGGAAATGTCGGATTCTTATTCAAAAGCTGGACGCCATTACTGCTGCGTTAAGCGGAAGAGACGGAACGAGGTAAGTTCACAGATTTGACCCTCGTTTCCTTCTACACTTCACGCGGCCTGATTCCCTTGCACACTAATGCGCTGATTTACATTCCGTGGGTAGATTCTGTGATTTTGCTCCTTCATGGACAGAAATTTATGCAACGCTGTACAGGGTGAAACGGGAGCTCCTCCCGACATCATTTGAGGCCTATTCGAGAATTTTCCCGCAAAACGCTCGCGTACGTTTCAAAGGCCCTTCCTCGGATCTCTCGAGATACATTAATTTTCGAGCACACCAGGAGCCCAACTTTTGACAGTCGGAGAAGAATACACTTCTGCGCTCGCACTGGGAATACTTCAAGCAACGGAGTGCTTGGAAGTGGACAGAGAGATCAGCCCGGGCTGCAATATTTCTGAATTTTGCGATGATTGCCGCGCTCGTGTTCCTCGGAAACTTTGTGGAATGAAGCACATTCGTATGCTATCCATCTTTTCTTTCCATTCCTGGGGAATCGTTCAGAATATCATCAGCAGGCTGATCTCGAGCTCTCTGAGAACACACGTTTCGTAAGCGTGAATGACCGCACAATGGAACTTTTGTATTCGCACTCGTCCACGAAAAGGAAAAATTAAATTCTCGCATTCATTCATATATTGCGATCTAAATTTCCTCATCCGGTCCTTTATTATGAAAGTGAGGTTCTGAAAGGACCACGCAAAATACCGAAATAAAAAATGCCCTGACTGCAACAAAAGGCAGCAAATCAGTAATAATCAAGGACGAGGAGTTTCTCAAAAATCGAATTACGGCATTATTAAATCATAAAAATCGGTTGAACGGTTGCAGGAAGCATTCTGCTCTGATTAATCAAAAATGTATTCTCAGAGAATGTTATGAAAAGCAAATGAATTCGCGATTTTTTTTTTAGCGCAGGAAGATTTTCCCGAAAGAAGAGGAGCGCACGCTCCCCTTTATTAAATAATACTTGGAAGATCCGCCAGTCACAATATCCCCACCAAATAAAAAATAAGGAACTATCCAGGAATAAATTCTTATGCGATATGACGTCTGTTCGGTGGCTTTGGAATTTTTTGGGTGGAAATTATTGTCAGTGCTTCTCCTGACGCATGCCAAAAATAGAACGTCTGATGAAATTTTGCTCACTGTACTCGTATATGCAGTCAGCGAAGAAGACAGGAAGGACCCCCGTACAGCAGTTTTTGCAGTATCTTTGGAAAAATGTCAGCACAAATTGATTGATTCTCCTCACACAAAATAAAGATGATTTACTCCAGATTGTTGGCGGTGGTAAATTGAATCGTTTCTGATTTTATCTCAACTTTATTTACTTGTTATCGAATTATAGACTCTTCGGTAATTCAGCCCGAAATCTAAAACTAGAACAGGTTTCATCGCTTGCAGTGAAATGTATTATGTATACTCGCAAACATTTTTTATAACCCCTCGTAAACCTGGCCTGGTTCAATGGAAATGGTCCACAGAACAAACAAGAGGAACAAATTCTACACATACTCCTGCGTTAATTCATTTAATTATATTGTCAAGCCCGTCCGAAATCGCCGATCCAGATCTTCGGGTTTCACAAGGTCGCATTCGACCAGCAGTCTTGGCCAAGGGATGGATTGTACGGACGTCTAAAAGGATCTTGAGTCTTTTCTTATTGAATTAAGGATATATAAAAGAGCAATAAATCGATGAACGCAGAATCTAATTCAACGTTTGGAATACGGACACCAACATCCGGTACTGACCTCACAAATGGACAAATATCGTCGGGACTTGAGGGCTCATTGAAGCAGGGAGCATGCTCCGAATGATTTCTTCTGAAAACGACGTATCAGAAAATCGTCATTCACTGCGTTGGTACTTGCACGTATTATGATTTTCGCGGAAAAAATCGTTCATTGCTGGCCAAACTTGATGTCGAATATGAAAGCGTGAATACTTTCTGCTAATAACTTTAGGAGGAGTTGATCAGATTGTTGATTAGCAAGTTCCTGTTGGTCGTTGGGCAAGCTCACAATGTCCAGTCGGAGGGGGCAGGCAATCGTTGCTTTTCACACCAAAACTCGGCAGAGGAAATATTTATAAATGCAACAGTAGGTACTCGGGGAAGAAAATGGATGCGACGATGGCGTGAGAAGAATGAGAGCACAAAAGAATTATTCCAATTCATTCATCTATCACGCCATGATTGTCCTGGCCGCATCTATTCGTTCTTGAAAATATTCTCGGGGTGATTCGAGAATCGGTGTCCCTCGGGATGAGGACTTTGCTCAGAGACCACTCCCATTGAATTGATCCAATACCCGCATGGAGGATTGTTTCGGGATGAAAGTTTCAGTGCCTTCGGATTGCATGCTGGTCTGCGTCCAGTACCCCATGGGGATTTGGTTTCTCTCCAGCACACGAAGAGATCATTAATTTTCTTCATTTTTTATTATGTTTATTTCTTCCAAACTCAGCTCAAAAATTCCTTTTCTTCCGAATGTCCCAGGCAACGCACTTATTATCTCGTGATTTCAAGCATCATCCGCGCACGCTAAAGATTCAGCTAAACATCAGTCAATCGTTGATATTGACTCGTGGAGGCTTCGCTGTATGCAAGCAAAAGGCAATTGATGGTACAAAAGAGGAAAAAGAGTATTACAGTACATCGCACAGACACGGGAAGGATTCATGGGCTTTCAACAAGAGTCTCTCCCGTAACTTTTCCGCCCTTCATGTGCGCAAATTCTACTGGAATGCATTCAAGGTCATTGTACTATACTTGAAAGCTTGGATTGAGAATAAAAACCTTTTCGAGACTTCCTGCATACGTGCTGATTTACGACGGCTTGCTTTGCGGAACCTCCATTCTGTATCCCACCTATCAGGGATGCGATTTTCTTCGAATGTCTGAGAAATCAATTCACATCGTCCCCGCCAATGGCAATGATAATTGATTACTCGAACAAAAGCGGCCATCGTACTTAGACACATGAACAGTTGGCGTAAATGTTCTTTGGAAGCAGCAATGGGAGCATAATTTTCTTTTGGATTGAATCGTGCTATTGAATTAAATTACTTTGGAATGGTTGAAAATGTACGATATTAATGTACAGAAATAGACCCGGACATTCCACGTATCCTCCGATGATACTCAGGACACTAAAACATAGCATATTATATTTTTCTCATAGAATTATTACAAAGGAACTGCTCCGGTTCGTATGTTCACGGAGGGTGCAGCGGGGATGAAAAAGTCATTGTAAGGGGAATATCGTACTTCAGAGTCTACAATTCTACACGGTCTTCTTGCTATAGACGGGAAAACAAAAAGATTTTCCTTTTATTTGGCCATTCTCTATTCGAATCCAATATTTGTCGACGGAGTTTCCCATGTAAATGGATCACATGTACAGAACGAACACAGGAAGCACTGTTGGGGAATATTCGCATTTTCTTCTACGTAAAGGGCATGTCACACTGGTGGCAGAATCAGTGACATTCTGTCGTCAAGATGCGGCTCGCGTCAATGTCAAGGGCTTGTCGTGTCTTGCGAGAGATCCTCCCGAAGCCTAAAGTGCTCTGTGGCATCGCATTGACAAGAGCTAGATTGGGAACAGAGGACGTTTGCTAGTGGGTACTGGTCGGGGATGTATAGCTCTCACTGAGGGGGCGATTCCGCAATTCCAAGCAACAACCCCTACATGTGAGCTCGTCTTTTCGATAGCTACCCATCTATCCCAACGAAATGCGGATTTTCTTCAAACGTTCACCTCCATATTGAATCTGAAGCCTGCTGTTTTAAAATTATATTCGCGAGCCACAGGAATGGCAGGCTGGAAAGCTCAATTATTCTGCAGTTGGTGTTCCTTTCGTATCAATAGTGGAGAGGGGAAAAAACCTTTCTACAGCCAGATCCTCTCTTTCAGGTGAGGCGCCCTGTAATACAGATGAGCCCCGAGGATGAGTCACGACGTGCTCGTATGGATGCGTCGTCCGGACGATTGCCGAAAAGGGGATTTCTTCCATCGCCTCGGTCGAATGGTTTGGGATTACAGACATTTAGCGTCCACGAAACAGGGGATCGTGGCAGGAAGGAATATGAAGCAACCCGAGGCGTAGATGGATCACGAAAAAAATAATAAATCCCATTTCTCAGTGTTGATGACGACAAGGAGCGATGCCCCTGCGGAAGTCGGACGGACATCCGACGGCGACGTGGAGCCCGAAAAGAGCCACCAGTTGACATTCTGCGGGGAGACGAGGACGCGTGGAACTGAGAAGCCGCGATCGCGGTGATGATTGATTCGCAGTTTCGCTCAACGGAGAGTGGCTGGACCTCAGAACGGTTTTCCTGGGTCGCTGACGGTGACCCCGGAGGTCTTCCAGGGCCATTAGGAAATGGAAGGAACGTGATCCCATGCAACGCTATAATAGGCGACATTCATCTTGCTAATAATTATGTGAATGCGTCCTATCTCAGATTTCAAGGCGCGAAATGGCGGAACAGTTCACGGCGTGAATACGTCTGCAGTATACTGTACAGTACCGTGTTGCCAGTTTCGAGGAAAAATGCCTCATGCACCCCGAAAATAAGGCCGGTCCTGTTACTCCTGTACACCCCAAATTGGGCTGAAGATAATTATCCGAGTAAGCCTTCTTCTCAGACGAATAACACTCTTGAATTACGATTGGGAAGCGAAGATGGGATGTTTTAGAGGCGGGAAGGCGTTCATTGGCAAGATAATAAAAAAAAGATAGGGTGTATTAGGAGTAACGCGAATCAGGAAATGTAGCGGAAGGTCGTCGGTAAGCTCAGGGAAATCAAAGGCTAGAGAAGATTACTTAACCATCAGGGGGGTTCATTTTCGAAAAATAGTTTATATTCAAAACAGTTTCATGAAAGTGAGACCCCCACATGCGGACACCTCGACCTGCGGACAATTCGACATAGGGACACTTATTTTCTAATAGAAATTAATAAAAAAGGCCCGTCATGAGGACATTGACTCGACATAGGGACATTTTGTGATAAAATTGTAAATACATGTCATGCCAAATTACAAGAAACAGATATTCACAACCCTAAAATTGATGTTAGAAAAGTTCTTAGACATTTCTCTCACCAATTTACCATCCATATAGCTAATTTTTAAAAATTACCTCCAGCATATAGAGGGACTTCCTTCTATATTTTTCACTTGAATGTTATTTTTTTTTTAAATGCCAACATTTTTATGTACTGTACAGAGGTATCAGTATTCAATTCACCAAATGTCCATAGTGTGTTGAAATTTATTGATTGAACCACTTTAAATTGGGAGACAATTATTATTTTCATGAAATTATGCTGAGTATTTTGTACACAAAACACCAATTAAAAATTATATAATGCAAGTCTAAGGGAAAATGAGACTCGACTTAGGGACATTTCAACTTAGGGACACTCTTGATGCACCAATTACGTCCGCATCTCGGGGTCTCACTGTTCACAAATGGGTGAGAAATAGCATATTTTTTAACTTTTGCTGCAGGTTTCAATTTTCTTCGATTAGCTCTTTTTGGTCCCACTTTGAAGCCGCCAGCAACATTTTTCCGGATTGGGGCAAAATTAGGAAAATATCATAGACTGAAAAGTTTTTCGTGAAAAGGGCACTGTTTTATCGTGGATTATAGTCGACCCAACAATAATAATAATAAAGAAATGTGCGCTCAACTGCTGCAGAAGAATGTGGTCACTGAATGTACAGTAAATGAGAGAATACTGTACTACAGTATATAACGCAGCACATACGCTTATTTACGACTGATATTCTCAATAACATCAGTTCCGCGACGGAGATAATTACTGTTTTCCAGAATGCTGATCGCAGTTCGGAGAAAATCTGCGTTGATATTCGCGATCATCGATTAGAGAATGCTCGAGTGCATCGCATCTGAATTACGCATTGTGCGCTTCAAATTTAACACAGTTTTCAAGGTGAATCCGGAAGTCATCAACAGCCGATGCCGTATTTTGAATGCCGGCGGCTGAATGCCGACGACGCTTCGGAACATAATCGTCAGCTGTCGGTTACACAGAAGCTGGAGCAGGATTGATGACGTCGGGCACTGGTCTTGATAGACGGGTCCGGGCTTTGACACCGTCGTCGAAGGAAAGTTTCTCGCCGGAAAACTTCCCTCATATCCGATAACTCAATCAATCTCCTCCACTCTTTCCCCGCTGCGAATACCCGACTGGGCCGATAAAACGGCTCGATTCACGCATCTGCCGTCAAACGATGGACCTCAACCAATGCTTCCGATACCCACGCCAGGCTTCAGCCGGTCTCTTTGTTGATCACTTACAACTTCATTCCTTCCATCTGTGATTCAGATCTAAATATTCTCTTGCTACTTGCACACCCACGCTCCATCACGAACCGCAACGAGGGTTGAGAGGCTTTCAAGCCCTAACAGCTTGAGTTGACACCTCCGTAGACGCGGTCTTTATTGCTTGCATCACGTAACAAGCTTTCGTTCTTCAGTGTGTTGAGAAAGCCACTGATTTCAGAACTTTTCCGAGTATCAAGAGACTAACATGAACACAATTTCCATTCCTTTGAATTGCATAATTTTAAAAATTCTCATCTTTTCACGCATCCGTATACAGTACAGTATTACAACACGTCCGTACGCTAAAAGACCTTTCCGAAATACTGTATTGTATGTGCAGAACTATAAAATTCCAATAGAAAAGGTGGAAGAATATCTTGAAGAAAGCATACAGTAGAGCTCAGGTGAATTATCAGTTCGGCTGTTTTACTACTTTTACAGCATGAGAATTGGAATGGGGGGGGGGGGGGGCTTCCAAATCTCATGCTNTTACTACTTTTACAGCATGAGAATTGGAATGGGGGGGGGGGGGGGCATTCCAATTCTCATGCTGTAAAAGTAGTAAAACAGCCGAACTGATAATTCACCTGAGCATAAATGAAAATTGGTGATGCCTCGAGGTTGGAACGCTTTGTACTTTCAAGGGGCTTTTCAAGGACGAACGGAAGAGCTGATCTGGACGAAACGGAAGATTCAAAACGTGATAAGAAGTACTCGCAGGGGTGAAAATATTTCATCAAGGATTGCGAGGGATGATGAAATATTTGTCTTTGGGACATGAAGATTTTTCCTTTTCGATATATTCTGATCCACTGTTACGGAATTCATTTTTAAAAATGTATTGGCAGAATAACTCATCCAAAAGTTTGATTGAGATGTAAAATTAAAAAGCGGGCATTTTGGATCACGTCACGAAGATTTGGTATTGCCCGTGGCAGCTGATTTAACTGAATTTTGCACGGTTTAAATTCAGCGAATTTTGAAAATGTCGTACCAATTAGTTTTTGCGAACTCATCTGTACTTAAGCGTTGGTTATCCTTTTAGGATTGCAACAGCAGCACTCAATTCACCGACACAATGGACCAAGATTATTCATTAGGATGACGATATCATTCAACTTTCTTCGTTCCTTCATATTCCAAGAGGAAGTAGATTTTAATGCCGCCAGCTAGCGTAATAGGTGATAGTCTTCTCACAGCAGCTACTATTTTTCAACGCTTGATCAAAATCAGGGTTTTTTTATTCAACGGTATGTCGTGTCTCCGAATCATTTGTGCACTCGTGTTATTCACGGTGTAACTGAGTACAACTTTATTATGTTGCTGTGTTCGTGTTCTTCAGAAACGTTAAAAAAGCAAAAAACATTAAAAAGCGAACTCATTAACGGCACTTTCACATCAGGCCTCTGCACTTGGTAACGGGCGATGTAACTGTAGCATTTCATGAGTTCATTTTTTTTTTATCTCCAAGCAGAATTTGCGTGTGAACCTTTGGGTCCCATGTCTGAAAAAAAATTATTTTTCACTATTCATCCTTCATATTCAAGACTTATTTCAAGGGTTATTTAATTTTTTCAAAGTACTATATCAATTTATTAATTCTGTGCGCTGAAGAACAAGCGTTATTGAGTACTGTAGTACATTTCGATTTCTAAGAGGAATCCCTCTTATAGATTCCTCTTTCTAATCAAAAATCCGGTGATATTCCTAGGGGTTCGAAAAATTTGTCTTAGTCATCGACTAATGCGAAGCACTACTTTCAGACAAATCGCATGCATATTCCAAATTTCGAGAATGAACCCTAATCACGGGTTCAATGCGAATTGAACCTTGATTTCTTGAACTGTTATTCGGGTGCAACAGAACTGATCTAATGTCCAATTTTATTTTTTTTTTCAAGAATCATGTCTTGAAGTTTCTGAATCCGGAATCTGTTGAGAAACGGATTCCGGATCCGATTGAGATGTCGAAAAAGGTCTGTCTTGAAGATTCGGGATTCGCTCGGTATCTTCAAGGGATAATTTTTTCCAACATATAGGAAGTTTAAATCTAGAAATCGAAACTTCTTAAATTAAAAATACTGTAATTCAATTCCAACGACTGTATACATTTGTTGATTCATTTTTGGTACTTCCTCACTTGAATAAGAGATCGCTCCTCAAAAGACGACATACACAGAGATTCTGACCAGGGTTATTCTGGCCTGGAGTTTCCAGACGTTCCGCGGTCTCTCTAGGAACAAAATTAGAATGATGCGGAAGAAAAAAAAACGAACGTAGGATAAAAACTGCACAACATTCTGCATAGATGAAGTGATATGATAATGTGGGCTCATAAGGAGATCCCTCACAAGTGGGTTACGACTCTAAAGTTTGTGACTCCACCCACGTAGAGAACCCTAAAAACCGATTTCCTGACGAGCTCTTGGACATAAATTAATTCGAAAAAGGGCTGCGCCGGTAAAAAAAATTGAAAATCTTTGTTCGCATTTCAGAGGGGGGAAATCATGAGATACCCGATTTCCGGAGAAAAACGCTCATGTGACATTTTCGGGGCGATTTATTGGGAAATTTATCCATTACGCAAGATGCACTTGGCGGTCTGTTGATGGTAAGCAGTACAGGCGTTTGCAGACACGTGTCCACTAGATCAATGTTGGGAGGAGAGTTAAGCCAACGACGAGTGGCCTATAGCTCGGGAACTGCGATGACACTCACCGTTGAGAACGTGGAGGATGACTGTGTCAGACGAGCCATCAGCCAGAGCACAAGTGTAATTGCCGGCGTCGGATCGCTTTGCAGATTGGATCCTCAGTGCTTGAACCAGTACGTCTTGATGCAGACGATCCGAGGATATTGGAGAGACGCCGTCTTCGGAAGGCAAGATCCGCCGCCCGTCCCGGAACCAAAACACGACTGACTCGGTCGGCACTACCGCCTGAATGCGCTGAACTCGGGAGTCTGCACGTCCCGGGTCCGAGATTTGGCATTTGATGTCCACTGACGTCCCACTCTGGACGAAGATGTCCGGCGAACCGATTATCTTGACGCTGGATTCTGAAAAAAAAAAGAAAATCATTCGATCGTCAGCATTTGTCGATAACAAAGACCTCCAGGAAATAGCCATGCAACCTTTGCCTGCCAGGACGATACTCCGCCAGGAGTCACTGGTCGGAATTTTGCAAGCCATGCTGGGAATTTTGTTTTCGGAATCTCATCCATCATACGAAAGTTAGTTGGAGAATAGCATCCAGAAAAATATGTTTGTCGCATGTTAGGTCGGGGTGAACTTCGAAATAAAACATGAAGAATTTCCCTTCTGGGCTCGTCGACGGGAATAATTTTCGATCATGAAAGTATTCTCGCGATTCCTCCCACGCTTGCAACTTGAAAGGTTCTGCGGAAAGATGATCTTGACCACTGACTTCATCACATGGACATCATGAATTCATCACAAAGTTATTGATAGATGAGACCCTTTTACGCCTGGTATTTGGAGAGATTCGTAATTTGTAATTGGAGAGATTCGTAATTCGTAATGGTATTCATGCAACGCGGAAGAAGTCGAGTTTTTCCAACAGGCATTTTCCAAGTTGGACTTCCATAATATTTTTTACATTTGAATATCATTGAATAAATTGTGTCGAATATGCTGTCAAAATAGAATATCGAACACTTGCCGGAAGCAAGAAAACCCTCCAGCAACTTCAATCGTTGAATATTTTTTAAACCGCGCGGACGGAAACCATGCCATGTTTAAATCTGCACACGCCTCTTTTCCCATCGTCTTTATTTATTCGTCGTTGTTGAAGTGAATTCGTATCTAAAACCTGACGAGCATCTCGATTTTTCAGAATTTGCGGTCCTATCGACAGAGTTGAAAAATTTCCGTAAATGTCAAAACAGAAAATCAAATTTCAAGTACTGTAACTCAGTCAAAATTTGAAACGAATAAAAATATTTTATATCACATTATGTTAATCCAGCGTACTTCCCAAAGAAGTCAGACCTGTCAAACGTCAACTTTTTTTTTGGAATTCAACGCATTACCATCGCAAATTTGAGTTTTCTGCCCTATTTTCTGAGTTTCGAAAAAAAGGTCTCATATAAAAACTTCTGACCAGAACTGATGCCGCGGCAGTATTTCACCACCTTGGTTTTCTCATATCCGGGGAACTTTTCAGTGATGCAAAAGCGTCTACTGTATAGATTCAACAAATATATTTTACTCGTTCCAAAAAGAAGGCCGAACCCTTCAAAAAGCATTCGGCAGAACAAAGGGACGACGAACAAGTATTTTATTACTGTGCACATTCTTGTGCCAAGAATTTGACCTGCGAGCCAGAAACCTTGGTCTCGGATTTCCTCTGATCCACCTGCTAGAAAATAAATACATTTCAACATTCTACCGCACATAAAAATGTCTTTCGTTAGCTTTCTTAATCGACCATCATGTAATGTACTGCACTAAAACAACGGATGGCTAATCTAAAATGTACGTGTTTCTGACTGATAGAATCGTTTTCCAAAAGATTTCCATGACATTCAAAATGTAAGGAGAAACAAAATTCAAATTTGAAATCATTTGAATACAGAATGCTACTTCAGCCCCTCTCACTGCATGTCATCCATCGAATCCTAAAGAGCAGTGTATTCCTCCAGTCGCATAAAAACGCGAGAAAGACGGGATTGAAGGATTGACCTTCGGAAAGACAAGACGAATGCAGTTGTCCTCAAGTGCAAGGTACGGTAATGCATTCTCCCTCTGTACGTCAACGACTGCGTTGCATTAGAAATCTGCAAATAGTCGGGAAATAACGGTAGCAAGAGGGATACAAATGGTCTGCATGCTGAGAATGCCAGGACCAGACCCCGTCATACGGCGATTGATTGGTTTTTCATGTAAGCTTCCGCACAGATATGCAGCGAGGAACTCATTCCACTCCCAAGAACGCTTCCACGATTCGAAGTCTCTTCCATGCGGAAAGGGGACCGAAGTGCAGATTGGGGTCTCACCATCGGTGGCCTGCTTTTGTCCATCATGCGTAAGAGTAGCTCACTGTCTCCGAGCGATACAATGAAAAATAGCTAATCCGCGATAGGGTTCTAGGCTGACGAAGCCCCAGCGTCCGTGCACAGAATATCATTTTGGACATCTTCACATGGACATTCCGCGTCTGCATCCCCGACGATAAGCAAAAAAAAAAAAAAAAAACGTTCCGCTCGCCCTTCTTGATCTTCGCTCGTCCGGAAATGAGTTCGCACACAAACGAGCTCGTTTCTCGCCAGCGATGACAGGGAGCCGCTTTGGAATCTCCTCATCTAAGAATTTTGGTTTACTGGAGGGCACAATCAGCGTTAAAACTTAACATCGGGGTCTGTTCTGGAGATGCGTTGCCATCTGGATCCACTGCGAACGGATTCCCTCATGCTTAACGGAGCAGCAGGGCACAGCGGCTGTGGGGATCACGCCTCATTCCGAATTCAGTTTCTTTGAGACGCACACGCCGACCCCTCCGGGGGTCACCGTCCTAGAGTGAGACTTTGTGAGACACCGGTTTACGCGCAATATGAACATGCTTTTCCGCTTCGTTCGTTTTCGTCTTTCTCTTCCAGCGAGTAAAAAAACCACACTCCCATGGTTTTATCGCTCATAAAACCAAGAAAATCCCTTTCCCTGCTTCATAACTACAAATCAACTGAAGACCTCCGGAAGGCGATGCACATTCGGGGTTTTCAAGAAAAGCTTTCAATTTCGCCCTCCTCTCCAATGGAACCAGCAGAGTCCAGATCTCTTCTCGTATGGTCCAATAGAAATCCGTTTTTCAAGGTATCCGACAGAATGCATTCACTGGACATAAATCTGTCTATCCGGAACTTCCCGTAGATGCAGAATGACGAGAAACACAAAATTTCTATTGAAAACTCTTGAGTGGGCGCTCCAGGCAAAAAATCGAGCGAGCTGAGGCTCAGAATTCTGCTGAAACGCTGCGAGAGTGGATCTTGTATGAAGCGAGATTCACTCGAAAGGAATTATTCAAACAGCACTGGACATGCCGGAAATATAGTGGTTCAACGTTATCTATACTTTCATTTCTTTGATGCACTAAAAAGTTGAATTCAGAATGTTTCCCTCAGCTAGCTCAAATTAAATTTTGATGCACCCACGTTTCCCTCAGATTCGTGATATATTCTGCAAGCACATATTTTCGCATGTACAGTATAAAATTATATACAGTCCCGTGTTACCCCTGATACAGGGATTGGATGTAAATAGGTGTGGGAAGTACGTCAGATACGATCGAAAATCTCGCCTTTCCAACATACATTCGAAAGGAATTGAAAATCTGTTGAAAATGGCAGTAGAAACTAATTCTCTGTTTGATCATCGGTCTTTGCAATTCAAATTTTGGGAAGGGGCTAAAATGACTGCTTGGAATGCATTAGAAGGTAGTCACTTTCCTCAAAATGAGAAGGAAAAGCTAAAAAAAAACACCTTATATGCTCCCCCGCCGCATGCAAATATATTTGAGCCAGTGACTAAGAAGTACTACTTAGCTCTTGACAACAATAATCTGCATATGCTAAAAAAGTAATGTCCACGGTGGCTAAAAATGTTAAACTAATGCTTTTCCATGTCATGGCCATCAGTGATTGCATTATTTATGTTATGATGATTTCGGTTTGATTTTATATTTACGTTGAACATTCAACGCACAATTTTACAAATGTATTTACAGCATATCATTGATTCGAAGAGAGCTCATGATGCTTGGAGATAAACTCCAATCATTGAAAATACATTAGACGGAGTATCATATGCTACTAAACTGAAACTTCATTTTTTTCCCTTTTCTGTGAGACGCTCGGCGGATGAGAAGCGGGGCATCAATATAGCAGAAATGATAACATTCATTATTGTCACGATCAAAGACTATCTATTACTGGAAAATGTGAGCCGCGAAATCTCGCCCATGTGGAATTGCTAGATGAGATTTGTTCCTGATCATTTGTGGGTAAACTGAATCCGTGCTTTCGGGTGCTGTTTTGTTCTCATTTAAAAAAAGGGACGGTCGTTATCTGCGTGGAGATCAGTATAGATTTGTATGAAAAATTTCATGGATATCCCGCAGCGAACTTTGAAGTCGATAATTTCGCAGCGACAGTGTAAACTGCTAGCATCTAAGATATCTTTAAAGTCTTCAACAGCTCGCCAGAGGAATAACTTGAAGCTAAGAAAAAAGCGAAGTTTGCCGCGAAATAGCAAAGTCAGGGAATAGTACCCCATTGTTTACCCATCAAATTTATTTCTTCAGGCGGTCGAAAATTTTCAACTTTCGTCATTAGGAATATTGAAGTCCTCGTCTACAATAATGCAGTTGAATTTTTATCCAGAACATTATTAACGGGTGGAACGTCTTCTACTCAGCCGTCACCAGCAAATGAAGGACATGTTTTGTGTGCATCTTCACAGAAAAATTCAACAGAAAAATCAACTCGAGAAAAACGAGAGGCTTCCCAATGTCCCCCGAGGCACGAAGACCTCCGTGTGCCAAGACATTTTGAGAGATGACAGTATGATGCCAGAGGTTATACTTATGAAGCAAGACGAGGGCCAAATTGTTTATTTTGGGAAAAGTTCACGTTCCGATGGTCCCCAAATCTTCCAACAACCAGCGGTGCGTCATATCTGATACTCGTCGAAGATTTCTTGAAGATGAATTAGAAAAGAAGCGCACCCGGAAGTATTTTTGCTTGTTTTTCTTTTTGTGCGCATGTTTGACAACGGGCCAATGTTTTCGTCTCCTTATCTGTTCGGACGGGGACATACTCTTCAAAGATGCTATACTTCCCTATAATAGCTCATCAACGCTGGACTCGGGTTCATGAACTAAAACGCCGCAATCCGCGATTGTATCGCGAGTCGACGACAAGAAAACTTTTCGTCATTCGGATCAGAAAGATATGGATCAGAGTAAGCCGTGCTGACTCCTTTGAAAGATGCACACCAAGGCAAATGCGGGAATTCTGCGAAGGGGCATCTCTATAGAATATATTCTATGTGCGAAAGAAAAGAAAAAATGGGAACAAGGATCGATGCTGATGTTCGAAAAGTTCCACTCTCGGTGGACATCAGTGTCATTCTGACGTGCGCGGTCTTCCTACGTCATTCCAGTTGGGATATCCAGTCGAACTAGTTGGCTATTTTTATTCGTTCTTCTTCAGCAATTCCGAAACTCTGCGGAAATACAATTGTGACCGAAGTGTACGATGTCGGACGCCACTGGCAAACACAGAGCAGCGAGCCCCGAAATTGAGATTTCAAGTCGAATCTTACGCGGCGGCAAGTACTGTACTGTACTTCGATGGCTTCCTCTTCAAGTCAGCAAATGCGCCATGAAATTATCTTTCTTTCAATCATTGCACAGTACGCTGAGTACGTTGGAGAGAGCACAGTAAATAGATAATGGATTTATTCACTGTTAAAGAAGGATATGTTGATTCTACCGGTGTCTCAATGGAGTGTTGAGAGGAGAACGCATCCATGTCGTTTGCATGCGATAAGAGGTAAAACTGAAAGACAGTGTTATGATTTTAAGAACAGAAGTGTCTTTTAAATGGATTTTGGAAATTTTTAAAGAAAATATTCATCGCAGTAGAGCATTATCAATCATTAAATGTGGAAATTAATGGTTCGTGCATTTTTACGTGGAATCATAAAAGTATTTATGTAAAGATTTCACAGAACTCTCCTCGAAATGCATCCGAGGATTGAACAAGATATTATCAAGATATCGAGATGGATCAAGTTGTTATTAAAAAATTTTTTTTTATTTAAGCTGTAAGACATGAATGAACTGTAGCAAATATTTCTGAGAGCCAGCCAGATTGCATGTTGGGCGAAGTATATCTCTGAATATAAATGCAGTTATTTGACTCTCTTTACAATGATGTTGTCTACAACGATTTTCTCCGAATGACGTATTTATTTATGGTCCCACAGTGTTTTCTCCCCATTTTATATAGGTTCTCTGCAACTAAAGTCTCTCTACAACGAAATTTTTCTGGTCCCTTGAGTTTCGTTGCAGAGAGAGAGAGAGAGTCCACTTGTATTTTGCATCAGCTGGCTCTCGAAGGATTTCAAGAAATTGCATGCAAAGTTTCGGAATTGCTGAAGCAGAATGAATAAAAACAGTCAACTACATCTCTGAGCTAGAAATACAGTATTCTACCTCAGCTGGCTCTCGAAAATTTTCGATCCGTCGGAGTACAGTAATAATAAGTACTGTATAGTAACTGATCTAAAGGATACTGCAACAGCGCGCAATCAACGAATATATGAAAATTCAATTTGTGATCGTTCGAAGTTCAGGCTTCCATCATTCAGGAAGCGGAGCAGGGCAAACATAGAAATTTCCGAGAAAATGCGGCGAATGCGCTCTCATAAAAGCGGTGAATCGACATGGATGCAAAAGTGAATACTTACCGACAACTTTGAGCTCGACGACCCAGCTTCTTTTGGGCTCCGTGCTGATCTGGCACTCATACGATCCGGCGTCAGAAAGCCGGGTGCTGGAAATTTGCAGCCCCCAAACTTCTGAATCTTGCGAATGGATTACCCTGAATCGCCCGTCTTGTATAAAGGTCGAGTTCCCGACAGACAAGATCGATGAGTCACTTCGTCGTACCCATGACACCTGAAAAAAAGAAAGGCTCAGGGTGAAACAAACAAAAAGACAGATATAAGCGTACATAATGTATGTACAGTATATACGAAGAAATGCTTCGTATTGCGACAAAATCCTCGCTGCCGCGTTACGTCGGAATAATTTTTCACTTCACGCACAAGGTGTGATACATTGCTCGCGATGCGGAATTTTGGTGCAGAGAACCCGCTTTTGGTGCTCAACGCCGTGAAATACCCGCACAATGAAACTCGGCAGCAATCTTTCATGACGGTTTTATTCGAAGAGACAGCTCGACGAAGCCAGCACAGTACTAGTCTGAACTGAACATTAAAACATATTTGGCATCTTCATAGAAATACCGACCCCTGAATATCAAAGATTAAGCTTTCGATACACTCAGAATAGCGATATTGTCATGCCTGCGAACCATCGCGGGAATTTGGAGCTGGTGTAGGAATGCCGTCGAAATGTGATTCCTCGCGATGGAATAAAAATAACATGCTCGCGGAGGCTGTGTATATTTCTTCGTAGAACACGGGAATCCGCAATAAAGCGATGAGGGCTACTCTGCGATAGAAAATCGTTTTCGCGCAGTTCGAATGAATGATGCACAGCATTTGAACTTCGTAGATATCATTGTTAGGAGCTGATCGCACGGAATTGTTTGCATAATGAAGCTGACCGCGTTATTTTTCCATTTGCGTGGAATATTAGCCGAACTCGGATTCCGGGTGACATTATTTGATCAAAAGCGCATGTAGCGTCAGATACGCCCGTCTTGCGTACAATTTGAGGGCGGTCGGGGCTTGACGAAGACGAAGTGCAACAGGATGGAGAACAAAGGAGCCGCAGGAAGCCAAAAACACGGCATCGTTTCGGAATACTTCATGAATATTCATAGCAAATATTCAGGTTTTCGACTTCAGTGTATGTGGCGTGACTCTTGGGCCATTTTGACCCGGGACAATGGTCTCCCTAGTGCTTTCTTCTTTAATGCAAGGCTATTTTTGCGCAAATAAGCCGGCTCTAGCTCAGGGTATATCACAGTTTCAAGCCCTTTTCCAAACACACTTGCGGCTAGGGTTTGCATGAGTCGGCGTGCTTCAAGAGCTCTCACTGAGCATTCGAATGAAACCACCCCCCATCATTTAGACAGTGAAGGGCGGATTTCATGCATTAATGAAAGGGTCGGAATGATGCCTACATCCACCATGCATATCCGCATTATGCCACAACTTTCAACGAACCCATTTTATGCACCACCAATTAAAGGCTAAGACTCCCTCATATACCAGCGCACAAAAGAACCCTTGGAAACCTGAGGTTTCATCCAATTAAATGCTGAGTGTCCCTCATTTTACGAAATATTTGCCTCGAAGAAGAGGTTCCTAATCGTTTTACTATTGCAGCGCTTAGTCTGAGAAAAAAAAAAAACGGGGCCCGTCGGGCAAATTAGTTTTTGTGGTCTTCGCCTTGAGTTTGAGTCTGGCAGGTATAATTCCTTCTTGTTGATCATGCTTTTTCGATTACACACATACCTTTTCAAGCGACAATTTATATTGATTTTGCTTTTGTTCCTTATCCTCTTCGTTCCCTCTACTTTTTCTTTCATTTTCCTAGAGGGATGGATGCGGAGCCCCTGAGAATCTGAGAAACGTAAGGCCGGGTCAGGGCACCCCGGAACACTGATTGAGAACCCCGTCTTACATACATATTGTAGACTTTCCGGTGTTAGACTCTTGGAGAAAGCCTTGCACGTCGGCACGGCATACTTTGAAAAACAATGCACAGTCGCCTTTACATTAATCTTGCGTTATTGCTTTGCCTTCGTGATAAGTTTCCGCAGAATCTTAGCTGCTTGTGGGTCCTTTCACTGACTCATGATCGTGTCATGATGAAAATTGTCCAACGTGCAGGAAGAATTCATGACTGAAAGCATTTCGTTGTTCCGCCAAGGATCAGGATTATCATTGAAATTAAGATACACTTTAGCTACGATGCGAGCCTGATGAAGTGAGCGTACTAACGACCTGAGCTTTAACGGAGAACCAATGTTCTCCTTCTTGTGATTTCCTCTCGTTGGGAGAACTCAGTTCCTCGAGTTCTCTTCGAGACTTCGTCGCCACGCCGCCTTTTAGCGGAAAATCAGGAGAATGATGAAAAGCGACATTTTCCCGGCGAAAGCTCTGGGATCGGAAGAGTGCTATTAGTTGGTAGTCGTCGTCGTTTTGCATAACTACACTTCCTCGATGCGTTTGTCGTGGCATGCAACGTCGTGTCTGATGAGTGAGTCGATGCGATTCCACTTCGTACACCCAAAACCGACGAAGGAATGGAGCCAGGGATGCATTCGGGAAGCTCTTGAGACGAAAGCATTAGAACCATTGGACTGGGGCGAAGACTTTCCGCGGAGAATAGATGGCGAGGCGACAAACGGAGTTTGACAGATGCTCTAATTGAAGCAACAAAAAAAAAAGCAAAAACAGGCCCGGACTTTTAAAACTTTCCTCGAAATATATGGCGAATTTGTTCCCTTTGGCGACTCGTGACCCGGTCGTATTCGTACCCGTCGGAATAACAAATATCACACTAGCTTCTCAGCAACTTGGCAGCATTTTCCGTGAGTGCGAACACAAATCCTTGCTTCACAAGGTCCTTTCTTTAAAGGCTTGGATGAAGATTTCTCGTTCAATTTTTCTTCTTTTTTATCGTTGTTGGAATGCTGGTTAAACGCGACCAGCAGTGCTGGATCTAACGCGTCCTTCATATCTGTCGTCGCGTGCTCTGGATTACTTCATGACGGTTTTTCGCAATACTCGCACCCAATTCTCTCGTTTCGTGACACACAGATTTGCTTTTCGAGATAAACAGAGCTGGGTTTCGTTGCTGCAGATTTCATGTGCCGTAATAGCGGCACGGAAAACGGATATTAAAGCCATCCACCTTAATTCAGAACGGGTGCATTTCGTAGGAATTCCGTAACTTGGAGCTTCCTCAGCCGGGAAAAAGTTACTTACGTTTGGACAAGATGAGGCCATTAATTATATTAATACCGCGAATGACGTAGATTAGATGCAACACAACATATGCATTCATGGCTTGAAAAAAAAGGCGGCAGGGGATGTAATTTTTAATTAATTAATCGATGGATGCACCGCAATTCTCGTGCAGTTACTTATCATGCTACAGCACTTTTCACCAATAGAGCATCCGTTAAATTCGGCGTGGCCTATATTTAAGATATTCAAGCGTAGTCCACAATTTTGACGTACATTCAGCAGGCGTATAATCGAGATAAATTGACATCTGCAATCAAATTCATATTTTAGTCTGGTGTTTTATTTATTTAATGGGATCCTGATGCTTCCTGTAAAGATCTATCAAATGCCTCTTACTATCATGTCATGCCTTGACTTCGGATTATACTGTGCATTCACAATTTTTCCTCTTTTTTAAATTTTTTTCAGGAAAATTACTGTACTTGATTTATTTTCTTACATGTGCCGCAGATCTTCCTCCGAAGCCATTTTTGATGGTAAAAATCCTTTTTCTGTCAAAATCGCGCAGATTAAAATCAGAGTACGGTATACAGCTTATAAATACTGTATTCGAATGGTGACTACGAATTGAAATACTGCACCGGAGCAATGCAGGCGTCATTTGAGTCGAGAGAAAAAAATGCGGCGGCCAAAAGTTGAAAGAGGATCAGTCAGTTGCACTAGTGAGTTTTTGATCGCCTCGCTCGTGTCAAGATCAGATGAAACTAACGCCGGACTGGGAACGAGAGGGATTCCGCACGAATGCATTACGAAGCCCGGGATCAGGCTCATCCATAAAAATCAGATCTGGACCTTTGAAAAATTACTCTCTGTGGCGGCTACCCGCAGTGCTGGTGGCATGGATCACTACCACGCCAGAATAGATGGACCATAATCAAGATGAAGCCATTGACGTCATCGTGCAATGAGGGATCAATGCAGTTTTAATGTGTGCCCTTTTATTCAGCGGCTACGCCACGGCGTGAAACTCTTACGCTCCAGCGAGGATAAATGTTTCAACAAGAGTAAAATCCGGGAAGAAGTTTTCGGGTCAAACGCAGAGGCTAGAATGGAAGATCAAGTTCCGGATTCAGCGGGATTCGGGGTGGTGAATGAAAGTCTCTAGTCATCTGTAGGATGATGGAACACCTCCGCGTTCATTATTTACGCTTTCCATGAAAGGACACGCGACATTTTTCACGCGTTCGCGCGTCGGCAGCTGATGAGAGCTCTCGGTGGTAACGAGAGAAAACTTATAGCCGAAATACAACAGGGAAGCCCGTTTCTGCTTCTGCCAAATACGCATGCTTTCGCAGCACCGCAGGCAGGAACAATGCAGAAAGCGTTACTTCAGAACAGTGCCATAACCGGTGAATGTGTTCGATGCAAGCTCATTTATAAAACTCGCTGCATGAGCCTGTCAGCGCAGATACCACGGGCCCATGACAGAAATTGCGATGCACCTTCAGCGCCCAGCTTCCAGCGCGAGGAAAAACGGGCTTAGCTTCGGTTTAGCCCTCTGATTTTTCTCCCCTGGAACCGGTGCACAGATTATGTGCCATCATTGTCAGTCGTAATCTCCTGTATCTTCTCGCGAGTACGCGACCTCGTTCTTACCGCTGCATGAGAAGGAAGACAAAGCGAAACTAACTCTTTCGCCGCACCCGTGGACTAGTGTTTTTCGGGAAACAGCTCTTTCCTCCGCCCTCCTCGGGATGCGATATTGCGGACGATAAGAATGTCTTTGTTTTGCAGCCTGGGAAAGCTCGTGCACTGCTGTCTGGCTTCCTCCGCAGCAACGTGATCTCACAAGGATTGAGGTGTTTGAGAAGATAGTCAAATAAAGCTCAGACGATTTTTGAAGCAATTCTATCAGCGTCTCGCTTTTGCTCACGAGCGGTACGGATGGTACGGATCTCATTAGCATCGAAATCGGATTTTATCTTGACGTCGCTGACGTGGACGTGTTCATTGTTCCGCGGCTCATTCTGCTGGAATAGTCTTTAGCGAAAGGATCCTGCTGGAAGTTGAGTTCGCTGAAATCACTGAGAAGTAATGTGCTACGCGGACAAGTACGATTCACGGGAGAAAAACAGTCACGGAAGGCTTCAAGAAGTGTCAGAGTGATGCAGAGACCATCTCCTCCACCGGCTCATTTCCCGTTGCCGGTAGAGCGAGGAAAAGAGAAAGAGAGAAAAGTGGATAAGCAGGAATAAGAACGGTCTTTGCGTCGTTTTGCCTTGCACTTGTAATATATGGTATGATTTTTTTTTTCCTTTCCGTCGGCTCCCGAATATTCCGCGTCATAGCTGTCGGCGTGGACCGTCATGCATCCGTCGGTAAGATATGAACGACTGCAGGCCCAAATCTTTCAATCTGGAGGACTTTTCCGTGAAGGACATCACTCGAGTTCTTCCTTCATGCTTGAGAGTAGGAACTGGTGCATTTCCCGTGCAGCTTGCATACACCATCTCAGCTGTCCACAAAACCATCCCCATTGTATTCTAACAGCTTTTCCCATTTTCTCCGTTCAACGTCTAGGTCAATATTGAAATCTCGTCTTCAATGCTTTCTTTAATGCTCGGAACATTTTGACAGGTAATAACGCATCCAAGCTTCTCAAAACAAGGTCGTGATGACACTGATGTTCGCCTTGTCTTTTTCATGTTCCTGCTTTAAACAGTCACAGCATTTACATTTCCAGAACGGCTTCTACAATTCCCTTTGGCTTCATACAAATTATCCCCGTTTAAAAATATGAATAGATATACATACGGGGAACAAAAAATTCTGGAAAACATGAGGTAGAAATCAGTACTGTACCGATCAGAGCTGCTGGGAGAGAGTTTGTATGGCTTCTCATCCACAGCACAGAAGTTCATATTTTTTCATTCTGAGCAGCTTGTTACAGCAGCAGAAGTTCCTTGAATCATATCCGATAACTCTCAAGACATCAATCTTGTATACATGGAAATATCCTAATCAATAGACAGTTTGATCATTCTCAACTTTATACTGTATTGTTTTACTAGGATTGCCCGATGACAGAGGAATATCGAGAATTTTTCGATTTGTGCATGTGTTTACCAGATACTGTAATCAATTCCACGTTATGTTCAGGGTAGATCTCCAATCATCCGGATTCGATCAACCGCGTAAAGTAAATTTCAGTTAATCGTCGGCAAATCTCGACGCATCACGAGGTAACAAAGCAGTCGGCTTAACAGCCTTCACCCGTTAATTTAACTTCTGCCGCTTTGCGAGCATTTCCTTCTCACCGATTATAATCGCCGAAGCCAAGGCACGTCGAGATCAGCGGGAATTTTGGTTATACGTCAGGATAACATGTTAAAATCATCGCTCATCGTTTGAATTTGTCGCTTTAATTTAGCTGAATAGCAGTTTTATTCTTGATAATCTAAAACAGTGTTCCCCAATCTTTTTTGGCCAACAGACCGGCAAATATCCATAAAATTTTTCACGGACCAGAAAATTAAAAAAAAAATGTTCTGAGGAACAGCAACGTCTTTAAAAAAATTTTGCACACTCAAAAAAGTTTTGCCTGAAATACTTTATGGCAAGTATTGAAAACGTTTCTGCTTTTTTAGAAAAAATTCAGTTGAGAACCAATGAAGCAGGTATAGTCGAATGTCTTCAAAAAATTGGAAAGGTGTGCTTGAACGAAAAATATATCAAAATGAAAAATTGAAATAATTTATTTCAAAAGATAAAAATTTGGTATGTTTTACTTGAAAAAAAGCCAACTATTCTCATGAAATTTTTAAAACTGCAATTGTCTTAGTAAAATTTCAGATAAAGATACGGTATCATCCTTCCCTGATAGTTTTGATAAATACTGTATATCATTCTCGAGAACATTTCATGGGGACCGGCAACAAAATTCCACGGACCAGCGCCGCTCCGCGGACCCCTGGGTGGGGAACACTGATCTAAAACATTTGATTATTTGAGGAAAGGCAGCCGATCATTAGCCAGGATCATCGTAATTTTTCTCTTGTTTGTAACAGACAGACGACAATGGAGGACTCCGTAACTAAGAATGCGTTTGGTTTCCACTCGGGTTGAAAAATGACGGGCACATACTGTACAAGAACCCTACATAAGCGTGGAATAAAGCAGTCACGAAGGTACAACTTATTCAGTTGCTTAGCCGCAACGAGCACGAAAACACATATCTTGCCCGTGAAAGTCTCAAGAGAAATGAGTCAGCTGAATTGCATTAGGGCTTATGCAGCAGAGCTTTATGAGCAGCATAAAAACCTGCAGCCGGGTGTTTCCGGACTATAAGAAGGTGAACCGTCTCCTCGGCCTCGGCGAGGAATGTGCCGCGTTATACGAATCATTGCGGCTGCCGTTGACTCCAGATAGTCATGCTCCGGGGCGAAATCGCGTCCCTATCTGCCTCTAGCACGAGGTGCAATGAACGGTGTCAAATGGGGAATTTGCGTGCTGTGCGAAACCAGCCCCCGGGCATCAAACGACGTTTCAGAACCAATTTATTATTTTAGCCCCTTGCTTATCTCTAGATTCAGTTCGCTCCCTGAATCGTACACATGGCACACTCGGCGCACAATATGCCGACATCAAAAGCGGGACGTACGATGATTTCATAGGACTGAACACAGAACCTTCATCCGGGACGCGTGCCATCGGCTAGTGCACTCCGAAATATTTGTTTGCAACGTGCAACTCGGAGCATCTCCTGGATTTTTAATTCCGAGTGATGACGTGCTCTCTTCGGAGGAGACGGGGCACAATTTCCGGTGCCGCCGGCGACTTGTTTCCTCTACTGCAAGTCGTAAAATCGTAAACACCACTCGGAATAAAAATCATTTCCTGGGACTGAGCTCAGTTGCGTGACTCCACTCGCCTTGTGTACGCCTCTTATATCCGACGGATGTTCGAATTCTTCCCTCGATCAGGGATCCTCAAAGAAACGGGATAGTTTTTTTTTCGCGCAAAACTACTGAACGTCCATTTTGTCAGCAGACGATTAGGATCGAGTCTCGTAGGCGTTCTCAGCAAACCACGAAACCGTTCTACTCAAAAACGTAACGACGCGGAGGGAATCCCACCAAGGCTTTTATCGTCGTATCAGTCTCGTCTCAGGGTTTTCAACGCTTTTCCAGCGGAGGAAATCGATAATTAAGTGTGGACGGCGAAGTTCGGAACGGTTTTAACGCGGGTATCGATTTTACTGAGAATCGTAACACCCAAAGTCATCATCACGTCTTGGAGTGCGCTTTTTCAATCCAGACACATTTCTCTGAGAAATTAACGATGAAAGGTGGAAGAAACGTCATTTTTCAACTGGCCAATTTAGACAAAATCACGTACAATACAGTATGCAATAATGCTAACGGTTCGTGAAACGAGGGCAATTTCCGGACGAAGAACGAAAACAAAAATCGAAGACCAGAAAAGCAATCTGAGAAAAGGTCCAATAATATTGACCGGATCACATTTTCCCTTCCTTGATGCATCTCTTGAATCCCTAAGCATGGTATTGTTTTGGAAGGACGAAGAATGATACGAACCCTTTCCGCACTATAGGAATTCTTGCTGTACGCTGAATATTTAAATATTTTAAAGTTGCAAAACCTTTTCATTATTTTGAATAAAAAAATTTCCGTCAGTGAATGAGTTTTTCATTCTATTGTATGGCACTTTCAAAATCATTCATTACTTGAGGGAAAAATAAATATTTCCAAGGATTCTTGATCTAGTAAAACAATGTGAATACTCTTTTCGATGTTCTTCGTCTGCTGAATGCTTTTTTTCTTGTTAAGGGACTATCGAACGGTCGTAAAATTATTTTTTAAAGAACCAGGACAGAATACGTCAGACGGATTACGTACATTTGAGTAAATCATGGATGTGAGGGGATCGGAAGTTGTAGGGTTCACAAGGAACGCCTTGGACGAATTCGTCCGGGGCGATGAGGGATTCGGTTTGTTTTGAGATGGGTAGGGAAAGGTGAGGATCTATTTGAACTATTTCTAGCGAAAGTCCCCGCTGATTCCCAAGATGTTATCTACAAAAATAACGACATTCTCGCTTCAACTCGCTTAAAGACCTGAGCTTGATCCCAGCACAAGAAGCCGGCAAATGGCACCAGGAAATCCCCACTGAAAGACCGAAGCGAGTCTAATTCGCATCTTCTCTTTCCCGATAGCGACCCTCTTATACTGTAGCGCGATTTTTTCTTCCGGTTTCCGTGATTCGGAGAGAACAGAATCCTCTGATGTGAAAGTTAGAGAAAGAAAGCTATACAATGACCTGAGTTTGCCTTCATATGACTGACGAAACTTTGTGCCAGTAGCGATTCGCTTCATTCCGTCGTTGAGAAGTACTCCGAACTAAATGCTTCCTTCAAGTGCGGCCCGTGTAACATTTGCACTCGCACTAATTGCGGCGCAGTCAAAACTGCGATGCCGTCAACAGCAATTACTTTGTGTTAGGTTTAATCTTCACAGCGAGTCGCAGATTTAAGTCACGCGCTCATCTCTTCACCGGTTGAAGCTGTTGTACTGCGTGGGAAACGAAAGTACAGTATACAGAATGCGCGAAGAAGCTCTTAATCCGTTATTTGTGTATGTAAATATAATCTTAGGGAGCTTTGTGCATACCAGAGTTCGTTATGCATATTTAAATCATCTTTCAGCTCAAAATTCCAGCGATAAAAAAGGAAATCTCACTGCATAAAAGCGATACTCGCCCCTAAAATGTCCCACTCGCATGAGAATTGAAACTCAGCTGTAGTGGTGGCATTATATACTCGGAATCTACTTTTCTGAAAAACCGGGAATACGATTTAGTCCTTAACACCCCAGAAAAGACCAAGAAATCCTATCCTGTTCATTTTTCTACCAGTTTAATGCACGTCTCTACCATAATCTAAGCCATAATCTAGAGAACACCGAGTACATACATTAGAAAATAAGAAAGCAAAAAACTAGTTGCTGTTGTACCATCATACTAACTCATTGCTCACAAGTGTTGATAGGAATCTCATGGGAATGGTTTCCTTATCAACTACTTACTACAGTTCAGTACTAGATTCCTGAAATCAACGTATCACCGCGTATCCGCCAAACCCCACATGGATCCTGAGCCCGAGGGGTATCGTCATCCCTACAGAGCCATACGACGGAACTGCTGTGGTCAACCCGGCTCTGATTACCCTTACTTTCATCGACTATATGCTAAAATCTCGATTAATTCAGAGGGAAAAAAAACGACTTGAATAATTTTAATCAGAAATAGAGTATTTGCAAGCCCTCGGACTGACCATATTCCTTCCTCACAATTATTAAAAAGCCAATCAATAAAAACAAAAAGATAAACAGCAGCAAATTGAAAAACAAAAAATTTAACCTTTTTGGATCGCTTATTTGGCTTCTTTCAAGGGATAGCATAATTTTGCCGCGTCGAATTATTGGTATTTGATTATGTATGATAGTTTGATTGCCTGGGGTAATAATTTGATTATTCGGGGGGGGGGGGGGAGGCTACCAGGATAATCGAAGTCGTACTGTATTTTATTCAAGTAATGATTCAAATTTGTTAGAGGTCATAATGGTTCCGAACAAAGGACGATAATTTTGTTTCAGGCATCCATGCGTAGGTAGACGAACGCAGTTCGGTAGGACACTGAACGTTGATTTCTCATGAAATCTTGTTATCCGTCGATGTTGTCAATGGCGACTCTGTGGTTGTCACTCGTGATGATCAATGCGCGTGCTTCAACATCCCTTCGGGACCTCGTTACTCAGCGTAACTTGGAATCTAATCTGTGGGTTTTGTATAGCTCCATTACTTGCTGAAGTGAGCCTGGTCCCTTTCATGCTTCGCACATTCAGCCTTTGCATGCGGGCTTACATGAAAGCGCTGGCACCCACTATACCCAGCTCGACGCAATACTGTACCTCTCGAAACTGAAACCTATAAGCGCTCGAAGAAGGGAAAAAATCTCTCCTCTGCTTGATGTTTCAGTCTCAGCTATACTTTCCATGGTTGGGCCCTCAGCTCGCACGAAAGTGAAATTTACTAAAGCAACGTTCCACCAAGTCCGCGATCAGGTACGGTGACTTAGAAGTACTGTACTTACCGATTTATCGTCGAGTTGTTTCACTCGGCACATCAGGTACGACTGGGAGCCAACTTGCACCGAAACTGCCTTCGGAGTTTTGTCGAAGTATGGCCCTGGGTAAAGACCTCTGGATTCCAATCCTGCGCCTTGAAAAGTTCCCTGGAGTGAGTTGTGGCCGCCGGATGGACTCCAGCGAGAACTCTGAGAATTGTCGCCGGAGACCAAGTCTGAAACAAAATCGTTGTGCATGTATTATTTATGAACGTATAATAAACCTCGAGGGGACTACTGATCCCCCGAAAGCTGTATTTCAGTCGGAATTCATGAATACTGAGAAATTCCTACATTTGCCCGAATATGAGATGCTCTCGATGGGAAAAGCAAATATCATTTTTGTGCATAGAACTTTGAAACGTTTACCTTGGAATATAACATGTGAATTTATTAAATTAAATTTCCCCAGAATCAAAGTCCTGTACAATATTCCATTGACTCTACTACTCTCGTTCAAGTTAACAGCATACTCTTTTCAAATACAGTACATGAAAAACTTAGGATTCCAACTTTTGTAATCGTGAACTGAAACTTGTAGCTTGTCAAATACATCTCTAGAATATTTTTATGAAAGATTGCTCGATCGGGAAAAAGCGGTGCTCCCTATCTGCAAACCTTTTTCATCATCAAATGATGACCTTCAGAAAAATTCTGCATTCGCCATCGAATACAGTCCGTACCGGATTTATCCAAGCCAATTTCTGTTGATACAGGTACAGTGCGCCTTACGTATGACTGTATTCTAGTAAAGTAAGGAAACAATTATATCGCAAAAATCTTGAAAGACCGATGCGAGAGAACTCGACGGGTTGGCTTCTTGATCGGTTATCTTTGAGAATCAGGTCACGAAAATATCTTAATTGGCATCGTTGACATGGCTGAGATAAGAAATAGGAAGAAATCATGAGTACCCCCGCAGTACTGACAAGAAAAAATAGCGCCGGAAATCTGCAGTTGCTCGCTGCGATGCGTGGGCGAGATAAAGGCGATGAGGAAATTCAAGGCTTCGTTTGGGTGCAGAAGCCACATCCTATCGACGTCTGGTAGACATTTTTTGCGCACCCAGCATGTGTGACCCCAGAGAAAAATGAAGAATGCCGAGACAGTTGTGCCAGCGAGATGAACGTTATTGATGGCATTCTTTGTAATCAGCCCGTATGACTATAGCAGCTATATGCTTGCCGGGCTCCGGACATCCCCGCGACGTGTTGGTTGACGGCACTAATGACCCCGACAGGAAGATGGGCCACACGAAAGGGAAACTAGGAGGAAGTTTACCCCCCGGGGTTCACGGCGCACGGAAACCTGCATGACCTTCTTCAGCTGAACACTGAACAGCAGTCAACACTCTCAACAACGAAGCATCGCTTCATATTACCTCGCGCCAGATTTACTTGCCTTCGACGCCAAGGACTCATGCACCGCAATGTAATTAATTATACTGCCGTTGTGAGCATGCTTTTAGAGAGACCGAAAGGCGACGGAGATTTCGATTGATGATGACATACAATTAATTCATGATCGACACGCTTGACTCCTTGCCTTGAGCGTGTGTGTCAAGTTAGTACTGTACATAATCTTCCTCCGAAACGAGTCAAGCCTAAAAAACGCTGATGCGTAGAAAATTGAAATTCAGTTTTCATCCACCGATACCAACCGGCTTATTCCAATATAGGCAGCACCATTCAAAAAATAAGTTCAGCACATTCACCTGGAATACTGCCTATGATATCCATGCCCCACTCAAACACACGATAATTGTTTGCCGTAAATTATTCAACTCAAACAGATTTAGTAGACAAAGGTACGGCCTCTTAATTGATGTTGCTCGTACGCACGCACTTCGCGTAAATACTGATAATCTGAAAGTTGCATTAATAATGAATTCGAAATAAATGCTTTAGAAATATGTTTCTTCATTATACAAGCATGCACACACCAACAAAGGAAATCGATAAAGGATGTCCAGCAGAGTACATCGGTGAAATGTGCCAAGTGCATCAATCAATGTTGTGTTCGAAAAGCTGGCATAGGCACAACACGCATTTTATTCAGAATTGAAACTTCTATATTCTACATTTAATTTCCGATCTGATGCGAGGGTGAGCGCCGCATGCAGGGTGCGCAAACTTATTTCAATTATTTTCTTTTGTAGATTGAAATTATTGTACTGTACATACTTGCATATCTCTATTCATGATTGAATGGGGTTGCGAATCATCGGTCAACATGAGATAAATTGCAATCTTTAGCCCTACCGTTGAACATTCGAAACAAGGGTAAGGGAATACAGTAATGGACAGTATTTTTACAACTTAGAAAACCTTAGAAAACATGCTTCTTGTTGACAGAAAAACTAGATGTACTTTTTTCTTATCACGTGGCGAGCTCTAATTTTCTCAAAAATATAATCAAGCATAGCTTTTATCCCGTTGACTGAAATATAAAAAAAGTGAATGAAATTTTTCCAAATTAAAAATATTCCTAAAACAGTTCTACATTTTTGGAATCGAAAAGTTTTCAAAATTCTTTCACGTGTTATTTCAATTTTAGCAGTTTGCTTGTCTCCTTTCAAATGTTGCTGATCTGTGTACCGACAGCGTTGAGTATTGGCGGAGTGACAAAAATTAGAAGAGAAAAAAAACACTGGTCAAACATCTTTTTTATAAAAATGTATATCATATACTGCATTATATTTTGAAATAAGTAAGAGATTTCCAAAAATAATCCTGAAGTTCATTACAATAAAAAGGAAAAAAAAACACTCCTGTAAGATGCAGGATGTTCCTTGTACAATACTGTATACTAGGTTGCTGACTTTCAATTCGATATGCCGTATAGACTGGATAACATAGTTAGTAGGTCCCACGAATATACTTCTGCTATAAAATGTAGCATTTAAAAACCATCAGGTGTCTGCCATACAAGAGAAAGACTAAAATTCCTGTTCGGAAAAATTTTAAATGCGCTAATTTTGTTCACGTTTCGTGTGGTTTGTGCATACCTGTACGAGTTTCATACTTGGAGACACTCGGTAAAATGACAAAGATTCATTTACTGTATCCCGATTCTCCTTTTCCTTTCGTCGAAGCTAGAAAAGCGCCGATCATTTTCTGTCTTTTTACCGATAAGCAAACACGTTATGATAAAAGTTTAGAAACATTTTTTTCATGGAGAACGAGTTCCTCATTGAAATTAAGGACGTGAATTTCCCTCATAAGACGACGAAACCGAACTTTAACTGCCTAAAAGGGATCTATGACTTTCGGATATAAAAATACTATACGGTATATGCCGGGATTATCCGAACAGTTCCACAATAACAAACTTCAATAACTACTGTGCAGCAGTGCCTTATTACAAGGCTAAAATCTGATAAAGTTGCCGAATGTTCCGAGTGTTTTGGGCCCCTGATTTGCTCTACAGAGAATGGTTGAAATTGGAAAATCATCTTGAGCGTCTCAAGGTAATGTCTCATTCAAGCGCTCTTCAAGGTTCATTCGACATCCGACATTTACGACGGAATCGCTCTCTAACATCAGTCAAGCGTTGTCACGTTGCTGCGCTGATGCGTTTCACTGGTGTCAAAACGTCAAGACCGTCTTGGAAATTCGAAAGAATTGTGTTCGACGGTTGGAAACACAATAAGATAATATTTGTTCGTTCATATTTTTCTTTCAACGGAGAGCACCATTTATACCACGTGAATGCATTCTACAGTTTTATGAATGAAATCCTGTCGAACGTGCTGGTCCTATAAATTTTGCTGCATTCTGTGCTCGCAGTGCCGCAATATTTCCCATGTCCATTCGATAGGCGTGAGATAACATTCCCTTGATTAATGGGTATTTTTTCTGCAGCTTCAAAGAAAGCTGAAAGTATTTCAAGTTGAAAGGAAACTTTTTCGTCTGCAAACTTCTCCAGGTGGATTTTCAAGAGGAAATTTGAGTTCAAGTATAATACGCAGGTAACTAGAACTGGGTATCTTCCCAGTTTAATAGATTTATGGATATACAGTACCACATGGTTCTGCAAGTATGTATTTAAAATGAGCAGTAAGTAAGTAACTCATTTTTGACGCCTGGACCAGCTTTCTTCTTTAAAGCCCAAATCATGGAATCATTTTTATTCTACGGGAAACGTCAAGAAAAACTGGGAATACGGGTAGCAGCGGGACCAATAATAATTCCATCCCTGATTATTCCGAATGCTGCTTTAGTTGATGAATGCTGCATTCATCAACTAAATTCTGAATGCTGCACATCAAAGTTGCCATACATTTTCAGGAAGTAAAGGCATATCGTAGTACTGTCATTGAGAAGGTTAATACGGGAACAAAGCTTTGTGTAAAATTTGTTGACTACCAGATATCTCCTCGGACGGACATTTTTGTGGAGCCAAGCTTTTCGTTATTGCCATTCATCTTTTGTAAAACGGAAGTGATGTTAACCAGGTGCATTTGACTGTTGAAAGTTATTTTTTTAATTCGCTAAAGAATGCTTCTGAATGATATTTTCAAATGAATTTGACTCATGCGAACGTA
Organism: Notodromas monacha; assembly: GCA_905338405.1. NCBI lineage: Eukaryota > Metazoa > Arthropoda > Ostracoda > Podocopida > Cyprididae > Notodromas > Notodromas monacha. The sequence goes on along the minus strand of CAJPEX010000033.1, from coordinate 42,236 downwards.
CAAAAATGATTCAGTTGTTTAGTTTTCAGTATTTTTTTGGTTCTTCCAAGTCACGTCGTTTCTGCAGTGTTCCGGTTCTAAGGCATGCACCTCCCACATATGAGTTCGCAAAATTAAGATGAGGAGCCCGCTGATGATTGTTAATCTTCAATCGAATAATACCACAAAAATTCAGCAAGGTAGGAACCCATTCTCACAGAGTAACACCAGCCTGTCGACACCGGAATAGTACTGTAACAAAGAGGTGGGATCGCACCAGTTTCTATGAACAGGTGCAAGTTGGATGCGAGCTCCCAGCATATGAAGTAAGCATGCTGTACTCGCGATTGAGTGTAGAATTCACGCATTCCAATTCAACTGAAAAGTACAAAGAATTGCTTCTCTCCCCGGAGTACAAATAATGCTCGAATTATTCAAATCGATTAGCAGAGGTTGGTGCGAGGGTCTTCAGCATTTTCTATCGATGACGGTTATTGGGGGTCAGCAGGGCGACGACATCGCAAAATGAGGTTTTCCTTCTCCGGCTTGTCGATTCAAATCCCGAAAAGGACGTCGCATTTCGTATGGGTGTCGGGTGCTTAATTTTCACGATTCGCTGTTTCCCTCGACGGGTCTGACTTTGGAGTAGAAAAGTGGGATGGTGGCAGGGAAAGCCCCGGGGCTCGCATCTCTGAGCCGCGACTCAAGGCGATGAGTATGTGCGGCATTTGAATCACGTCGCTCTGAGCTCTTTCTATCCGAAAGATTTGCGGAGGTCGCAAGGGTATCGAAGTGCTCCTCGGGGAGATTTTGAAACGGGAAGATATGAAAGCACCGGGGGCCCGATTCCACGCATTTGCGGGAAATACATTTGCTCGCGTCCCACCTACGTTCCTTCGCACAAAGAGTTTCTTCGGCTGCTGAGCGTTTTCTTCCCCGCGGATTCCGCCCCTCTCAAGGAATCGTCGCTATTGGCTATCGGTGACTTGAGCGCGATGATGGCGATCCGATACCCGATTCCCGGCTTCAGGGAGAAGATACAATAAGGATTGATGCTATGGTTCAATTGCTATTCTTGCAAGTCTGGTTTATGTCGCCTGGCGTGCCTCGCAGTCATCCATGAAAAACGCGAACAGTAAATTGGGGAGAAACCAGCCAAAGTTGGCGTTCGACGACAGGGAGGAAATGCAGCTTGGGTTAGCTGATCTCAGATCTAATCATTGGCGCGATGAATGCGGCTCATCCCAAACTTCTGCTCCTCATTATACGTGCGTTGCGTTCGCGGAAATGTAACTTGAATTTCTGAAGGTTACCGTCAACGCTGTCTTCGAAAACAAATTTCGCTTACTTTACCATCTACGTTCCCCAACGAGCAACGAAGAAGGCAGGATCCCTGATATGCATGATAAATGGCAGCTTCAAGGCTGTTTTAAAATTTATTTTCTCGTCTGGAGAGCGTGCAAGCTAATCGCCTGCCTTTTGATACGAGGCAGACGTTCTCCATTTCATATACTATGCATCTCCTAATCGTAAGTGCGAGCGCGGGGGCCAGTTTATACGGCGTAACTTCAAAAGGAATGGAGAACGATGTTAATTCCGAAGGTTTCATATGGTTCACCCGCTCAACGTGAGATCGGCGGGAATCTTTTCCACATCCAGACAGGTACTCAAAGAAACTCGATCTTCACTATGCTTGGGAGAAGCGGGAATAGAAGTTTGACGGTGACCCCGAGTAACGTTCCGGTCGGGAGGAAATCGGTGAACTCCGCGGCTTGATGAAGCGCCGCTGGGGAAAATAAAACGTGACCACGGCGACCGAATGGCTTGGACCATGATTCACCAGGCAAGCGTCTTGGCAGATAGAGACCTTACAAATGATCCCTTGCTCTAGCGAATTCTGGTGGAGATGCTTCGCGTTGGAGCTAGGAGGGACTCGCGAGCTTCTCTGCTGGAGTCACGTTATCTTTTCGTCAGAGTACTGGAATTAATTGCATTCTCTTTCAACAAAGCCATCGGTGTAGAAATAGCGGAAACAAATCAGTCATATACAAAATATAGCATGCACAAAATATAAGTCTGTATGTACTGCACTGTACTGTACTTGCTGACAACAGCAGCATGAAAAGATTCTCGTGTCACTCCAAGATGACTGCATTACAATATATTGAGATATACAGAAAAGACTGCCGTCCTTCTGCCAACCGTCTTGTGGACGTGGGAGAAAGACCTCTCTCATTTGCACTCCGGAGCATTATTTCTGAGCCCCAAGAGCTCGGTTCCTCGATTAATTACACGAATGTCGATGGTGGCGGAGATATATCTTCCTCTGGCAATAAAAAGCGGTCGAAATCTTTCTATCCAGTCGGTGATTAACTTCTCTGGTCTGACAATGTGACGTTGTGAGTTCTATCTAATTTTGTTAAGTACTCCCCGACTAGCCGAGTCCCAACTTTGAACGAAAACTAGTCGTCCAAGTTCACGTGTTACAATACTTTGAAGTTTCCGGTCCGGATTTCTGCGCGAAAACTATGTGTGATTTTCTTCCAAAAGTGTCGAAATATAAATCGATTCGACGGCGAAGAACTTCGCGTAATGATATAGTCAGCTACTGATACTATTACTGTATTGTAATAACGAGAACAGATAATATATAAGCATTCTTGAAAGCTTACAATATGCGCTGATCCTCGCCAAATAAGAGGTTACTTCACTCTCACTGCACGACGGCAGCGTTGCGTGGTTGCATATGGAATAATCATTTTCATGGAAGGTTTTCGACGGACGGGAAATGTCACCCTGCGTACAAGCTGTCCATGCATGCATATTGTTTATTCAATTATTGCGAGCTCGTGACTATAGGGCATTTTTCGCGTTTTTTGTAGCACAGCATAAACCGTCTTTTCGGATTAATTATTCAAAGATAAGAGAAAAATCAGCTAGTACGCGGCCACTTTTTCAGGGGTAATTCCTCTTGTCCGTGCCAGTCATTCTACTCTACTGCAACACAGACGATCCAATTCAAAAGAGAACGGAATGAACTTTGATCTTTTCTCTCTCTCGAAATAATAGCCTGCATGCCTCTGTAATTTTAACAGCTTTAAAAACTACTAGTTGCACTGCTTCACTTACGTATGCAGTATATTACGAATTTTCTTTCCGCTTCTGCGATCTTTCTAACATTTCGGACGCGTGGGTCGTTGCTGCTCAGTTGACTGGAAAATTTTCAGAGCAAAGCCATGCTTGGGCGAAATCAAGCATCACGAATTAACGATTTCCGTTTTTTCTCTTGCACTCGCTTGCTCCGTCCTGTTTTTCGTTCTCGTTCGTCAATTTATCCGGAATGTGAAAATACTGTAAATGCTAGTTCGAAAAGAAAATATTAGCAAGAGTCCTTGAAGTGGGCCATCCCATAATTAAGACAAGACATGACGCAAGACTAGCGAGAGGAGTTGCGCAAATTTGTTGGATTTATCAGGCAAAAATCCTTGAATTAAATTTTATAGTACAGTACTGTACTCTACCTTATACTGAAACATCCTTGATAATGGTAATTTTACTGGAAAACTTTCCAGAAATTATGGGAATTTTTATTGAGTAAACCCCGTATTCATTTATTCTTATTCGTAGGAAGCCGCATAAATCATCCCTCGTATGCTGGTAGACAACATCATTCATAGAATTCCTGGGAGAATAGACGAGCTCATGGCTGTTATCTTGACCGCTGCGGATAAAAAGCAGGGGTCAGTTGAACCTGCGAGATTAGGATCCCTCTCCGGGGTTAATCTTGGTAGCATACCTTTGAATATCCCTACAGGTTGGTCCAGAATGCGGCATACCATTAAACCTAAAATGATCTGAAATAAGCATTAATGAACGATGCGAAGAAAACTCGTAATACAGAGGTACAATATTGTATGCGTCCAATTTAATGTATTTCTAATGTGTACTTGAATTCAGATTCCCAGTGAACATATCCCCAGCATTCAAAAACAGTGCTCATTGAAATTCGTGCGATGTTCCTGGGTCACCTACTAATCAGCTAACTTACATCCCATGAAAGATGGGATACATTGTACGCGATTCGAGGTACTGTATAACGGCAATTTTCAAAAAACATGTGAATCTACCTGTAGTAACCATGTTCAAGATAACTTATTCCCCTTGCCTTCGCCAATCTCGAGGTGCGGTAAGTAAAGGTCAGCCGCGCTTACTTCAGTAGCACCGATTTTTCACCAGTCGATCCCGATAGCAACAGTGTTGACAACTCGATGATTTCCTGCCCCTCCCAAGACTCCCCCTGCCCAATTGTGGTATCTTATTTATGACGATTGCTTCCGGTATCCAACTCATCGAAGTGTACGTGCTCGCAAACGACTATCGGAGTAGAAGAAAATAGGTCACGTATTTCTTGGTTCATTTTGGAGGGGGGCTACGATCAACCGTGCTGTCAGAGGCGTCCGTTCTCTAGGGTTTCTCACCAGAAAGGGAAGTGTTTCAAACAGTTTAATGAATCCGGCACCGGCAGCAGGGCCTCGATAAACAGGATGGTAACGCATCTTCCCATTCTTCAAGAGCTTTTTCTTTTCCTTAATTACTCCAACAATCTGAGGCCCTGTTCGTTTCCCATTTCCCCGGCTTCCTGTGCGAGTGCTTTCTCTCACATCCTTGCGCTAAGCGATGTTTCACCTTCGATTCACCGACCATTTACCGACGATGTGAGCGTCAAGTTTTATTTTGGACGAGTACAATCGAATCACTTAATGGCTTCTGTGCGTCAATTGAATTGACCTTCTGACACGTGAAAACGCATTTGAAGTAAGTACACGAATACATCAATTGGTAGATGAGGACTGTGATAGATTCAAGTTCATGAGGCAAAAATCGATAATTTAATTTATATTTATTTCGCTTATCTTCCAAAATCAATTAATTGTTTTTGGGCTGATCTTAGCCACTTCTGGCAACAATTTATCGAGTCAAGTGTTCAAATCAGTAATTATGAAAAAATGAAAATTTATTATCATCTCCGATGGATGGTCTATGACGGAAGTGACTGCCGATTTAGTTTTTCGGAATGCTACTAGAGAAACGTTAGTTCAATTAATTCGTTACGCTTCCATGATCAATCAATCTGCAGAATGTTAATCTAGATTCTAGACCATTTACGTAAAACCATTCCTTGAGACTTGGCTTAAGGAGCGTGTCATTTAATCATCTTCAGAAAGAAAAATGAATCAGCATATGCACGTACGTCAATGTACCTTATTGTTCATACTCTAAAATTCAGTGATACAGTATTTTTATCGAGAAGCTTAAACAAAAATATTTTTCTACCTGGAATTGAGTTTCCGGAGCTTTTGATCTGACAGTTCTGTGTTTTTCGAACTGTTTATTCCACGTCCAGTCGACGACTGTACCGAAAGTGGTTGATGTTTCTTATACAGTATAGGATGTTTATCAAATCCCATAGATTCCTCCTAGTCTTAATCAGATTTTTCCAAGTCTTCAATGGAACGACGGAAAGCCTAGAATTTTCGCGTAATCGGGTGCCACGCTATCTTTTACTTACTGCTCCTCTCTCATGGCGTAATTTTTATTTTTATTTTAGATAGAACAGGATTCTCGTTTGTTTCTTTTATGCCTATACCCTTCCGGTTAAGGATCATGTACAGTAATTCTAAGCGACGAGAGAGCGTCTGTTATTTTCAGCTTTCGCCGAAAATTCACTCCCGAGCTGCTGTCGCTCTACTGCAACTGAAGTTTGTTGACTCGAGAATGTAATAACGTTCCGTGTTATATTACCTGACCTAATTTCAGCAAATTCTGTGAGGATGGCGCGAAACTTCCGTTCTCATGCAGTTCAAGTAGGCGTATCATTGGATGAGTGTGATGGTGATGTTCCTCCAAAAATTGTCTGGGATATTATGACAGAAGATACGAGGCTTTTGCTTCAGGTGCCCGAAGAAGAGGAAGTCCACAGACTGCTTTCACTGCGTGAAGTCACGCAGGGTTCGAGCTATAAAACGAGAAGGGTTCCGCGGAATCATCCAAGGAAGGGTCAAATGTGGGATGCTTATTTCCTTGCTTGAAAGAACTCGGTCGTTGGACGAATTGCTTCCCTGGCTCATATCTGGCCAGTAAAATAAAACGCGGAAGTCCAAATTCCATGAGTTCTTCAGGGTACGGAGGAAATGTAACAGGAAGTTCGCTGTTGAATTAATGTTGGAATTACTCATAACAAAATTAATTTCTAAGAGTACGTCGTCGACTGTCCAGACAGAGGTTCAAATAAAACCAAGGGCTGTGATGATGCGGTCAGAGTATGCTTCAGCTCGCTCGAAGCCCAGAGAAAAGGGGAGCATTTCGCATGAGATGTGGAGTTTCAGAGAACGGGAAGCGAGGAACGCGTAGATGGAAGACGTCAAGATTCATAAAACTCGTAGGTTTGAAACCTTCTCCTCATGCATTCTATGACAGGCCCTCCATAGTGCCTACAGATATTCCAGCAGTTGTCAACCACGAGACTCAAATACGCGCTTATAGCAAACGATACTGATCATCTGAGTCTTTCATGTTCGAGAAAAGAAGCGTTTTCTCTTCGTTATGAGCATGCAATTTTCCAGACCGAAAAAATGATGAACTCCAATGATACACCTGAAGGATGATATCATGCAAAGGTTACAGGAGATGAACATATTGTATATATGGTGAAAGTCACAATTGTGAGCTCAACAGTGATTTGGTTGCCATAGCACTTCAAATGCTACTTCGAAATTCTCTGGAATTTTGCTTATCTGGGGGTCGAATGGCCCGATCGATTTCCGATTGCGGTAACGTTATGGACTATGCAGCAGTGTATGGATTCGCATGAGGCTGCAAAGACCGTGTCTTACTTAGAAACACCCAAACTCGGCTTTACGGGATTTATGTGCAGCGGGTTTCTTCTCGAAAATCGACGGATGGGTAAGAAATGGAATCACCTAGAGGTGACGGGGAGCATTTAATGTGTTGCGTAACCAAAAATTCATTTGAAAGCCGATATAGGTATAAATATGTTATAACATGAATTAAATGTACATTTAAAAATTAAATGTACAGTGCATGTTCTCTCGCCAGAAAAGAATGTGGATATACTTTAGGCTGAAATCCTTTGTCTGACAAACTACGATTTCGGTTTGACAAAGAGCAGTGTTATTAGTCCACAGTGAAAATTCGACTTTTTGATTATTCAACCTGCAAAAGCTAGCGCTGATTCACAAAAAGTCTTTCGATTGCGTTTTTTCGGTGATTCCTTTTTTTTTTTTTACAGAATTGCACGCATTATGGAATCACTGCGTGTGCAGATGGAATCAGACGAGTATGTCAGGAATAAATGGCTCCTATAATGAAATTCGTCATGCTTTGAACAGTCTTGACGTAATTTATAGAACTCCTCTATTCTGACTTCTGAGTGGGGCCTTCCCTACAGAGTAAAAGTGAACAACACATGTTTCCTTGCACATTGAAGTAGAAAACGTGGAACATCTCACTATCTGGCCATGGAACTTTCTGTGCCGCGAAAAGTTTTTGCCGCACTCGACGGGAGAAACAGCAGTTGGAAGTTCTTCCAATCCGCACCGAAGTCAAAACCCACCCGCCCAGAATTTTTGCGGGTCTTGTACGTACAGCAAGGTTCCCTACTGCGAAAAAAACATGGCAGTCTTCCACTATATTACCATAAGACTTCTCTCATGTTGAATCAGCAGTGCTATCTGTTGATCCATACTGCCTATCCCTCAGTGTATACCAAAATAAATACATGCGAGAGGAATCAAAAGACACAGACAGCAATGTTGAAATAACGCCAGTAACTTGCGAAGAGAATTAAACTGTAATCTCACGTCCCCCCCCCCCCCCCCCCCCCCCCCCCCCCTCATGGTAAAAATTGAACGTCATTCCTCATTTCACTACCGAACCAGAGGCTCGCCATCCACCCCGAAAAAGGCTGTGAGAGAGGGGCGATTCCTCGATTGGAAACCTGCCCACTGTAACACAAATAACCGGGAACCATCTGACCTCAAGCAAAAGGGGTAAGGAGTCTGTGTGGAGAAAAGATTATGCCAGTCCGGCAGCTGGCTGTTTCCGGTCAACACGTCAGATGAACCCCTTACATAGCCGGCCTGTGGATCGCGCCGAGGGGAAAGAACGCAGGCCAGCTGAGGCGTGTCCTGTTGTTGGATCCGATAACGAACCCCGCCGCCGTATTCTCGGAAGCACTGGTGCCGAAATTCTGAATAATGCAAGTCCGCCGGAACTGCTCCCGAGAACCTGGTTTCTTAATAAGGCTCGAATGCCCAATTTGTTCAATACTAGATTTCTGGGAACCAATCCCCGGAAATTCGCCTCACTCCTCAGTCACGACGTCATTTCATTTGCAACAAAAGCATGAAATAGATCATGTCTTCACCAGCTCGCAGGAAACTATTTTCACGCTGCTCCACTTCGGTTTCTAATCCAGGATGGTGTTTAAAAGGAGTTTCTATGTGTTTCGTTCGCGGGTCGAGAATAGGTTTTCGAATGGGTTGCAAAGGAAGTCATTATTGCTTCCTGACCCCCATCGATTTCTTTTGTTTCCCAACACGACAAAGCGTCATCTCATTCCTTCACATTTCAATGCGGCAAGCATTACGGTTGCATGATTTCCAGCAATATGGAACGTGATCTGAACAATGCTGAGGGTGGAATAAAGTGTCATCGTGCATTATCTCGCGACGCATTGTGCGCCACACACTTCGAGCTTCCGCATTGTTTTCCCACAGCGACAGTCTGAAGTGACGGTCAACTTCATTTTTCATTCCTCTTCGTGGACCTGCTGACTCGACGGGTCAGCAAGGTTTCATTATTGTCGGAGAACAAAAGAACCCGTCGTACGAATTCCCCCGGGTAACCCCATGAAGTACCGTTCTTTAAATTCGGGCCAATTTGTTTTGTTCTTAAATGAAAAAAAAATAGCTGCTGGTCACGAAACCCAGGTGGGGCAAACTCTAAGTTGAATATGTATCCACATACTATACAGTACAGTATCTGAATTGTCCGGAGAAGTTCGAATCGTGTATAACGCGAGGAGCAGCTTTTGGCATCAATCTGTATGACGGAGCCCCTTCAAAGAATTATTTTTAGTAGTTTTCGTTAGGAAAAGACACTGTAGTAGCCATGGATTATTTCCTGTGGGACCTAATTCTTGAACAGTTCACTAATCTCTTCTTGAGCAAATTCCGATTGCTCTCGAAATAAAATAAAAAGAGCTATAAGTACCCTGCTTCTTATTGTGCAGTTTTACATTTTTTGCTCTTACTTTCCTGGGGACTACATCAGATTAAGCCCCTGGACCGGAGGTTTTCGATTGGTGCTCCTTTATTGGATGCCTCTGTGCTCCGAAAGCATTTAATTCGGGCTCTCCTGTCGTGAAAAAAGACGTGTGTCCGTAACTTAAGTGGAAGTCAAAAGACAGAAATTTTCACATTTTGAAGCAAAAGAAAATTATTGTCAGGATGTACGGTAAGGCTTAGAGTCTAAGCCATATATTTTGATTTTATACAAGATCCTTTAAAGCAAAAAGGTTGAGAAACCTTGAGCCTCCGTCGAAGGCTTCCTGCGATGGGGATATTCGTGCGTGAGTAAAAATGCAGGACTAGTGTATTCTTCTGTTCAGTGCACATGTTTGGAACCATCTCAATATCTCGAACTTCCAAAGTGTCTCATGATCGTGGAAATATGAGGCTGGAAAGACAAGCATTTCCTTTTTCGAGCTTCTTCTTGCAACACGGTGACAGAGCGGTGTCTGGAACGCACTCGATACACCCACTCGAGCGACAAACTCATCGGGGAACTGGGATGAAGCTGTGATGGCAGAGCCGACAGCTAAGACGCCTCTATCTCTAGATCGGAAACCGCATGCCAACCTCTGCAAACACACTGGAGGATTTCAGAAATGGAAGTCACACTTCATACCGAAAATTCGAAGATACCGTTCCCAAACTTATACACCACGGTGTCGAGTTACGCAGCTTGTTTTTCGTCGGATTTCATCGAAACTTCTGATCTCCGAGAGAACTTGCAAATACTGTACGAGAAATCGCTGGCGTTTTCTTCCCATCTCCGAAGACTCGTACTTCAAATCGACTTTGGAAAGCTATCGAGGGAATTCATACTTGGTGTCTAAATCCCAGTTCAAGAGGAACATTTATATTTATTCGTTTTTTATTCGCGAAATAGGAGTTGAGTGGCCTCTAAAAGATTCGCGGTGCTCTAAAAACTTTACAGCGATGTTCCGGAATAGTCGGAACGTGCCCTTGAGCTGCATAGCAAAAGTAAAAGCACCGTTAATACAGCCTTCATAAAACAAGCGGGAAACTTCCAAACGCCATCCTTTCATCTTGCCAACATTCGGAGGGGAAATTCTACCTCCCCGGTCATACGATACCTGAACATCGCAGCCTTTCATCCGGGACGCGAATTCTTTTAAATATTTGTATGCATCGTGAAACTCGCCGTTATCTGGAAAACGTCGAAGCATATTGTTCGGCATGCGAAGAAGCGAATAAGGTTTCTCAAAATCTTGTGCTTTTATTGCTTTAAAAACTTTGAAAGTTCACTCTGACCATTAACCCGGAAAGCCGCCTGCATTTTCGCAGGGGCGGAAAAAAAGCTTTATATCGCAGCGCGGAGAACACATTCAACCGAATATTGAAGTTCCCTGGGCAGGGCGAAACCCCGCGGAGCAGAGCAGTGAGCAACGCTGCTTCATCACGGACGCAAAAAAGTGCGCCGTAACAAGAATTGGATTTGCGAACGTATCTTAGCTCATTTCAATGTTTCTGATACAATAATCCTCCGGAGGATCCGGAAGTTGGAGCCTTGGCGGCGCAAGAGGGAGAGAAATTCAATTTCGCGGTTCAAGCTTCCCGCTCCGCGGAGCGTCTGAGCCCGGAACGCCAGAAACCAAAATGCAATAAGCTGCAACACTAGAGTTTTCGATCCCATTCCCTACAGTTTGACAGAGATTTCGCAGAGTATTGCAGCCTTGAGAGCCGGTCTCGAGGAGGTCTATTGTTCAGACTCGGCGCCTTGCCGTGGCTCGTCGGGCTCCTACTTCGTGCATCATCACCACGCGCCATGGGAAGAACTCCCGTTTCCAGTTCAGCTTTATTGAAACTTTTCAAGTGTAACACGTCCCGTAAACGACAGTACGAACAACATTAGCCCGTCTCAAGGAGGCCATTCTTCTTTCCCGAAAGCCCAGTTTTGCTCCAATTTGCGGCGTTAGGATAATGTATGCAAATATTCGCCCAGGACGCTGAACACGGGACCGCTTCTTCTCGAATGACGCTGTTCCATGTCGGAGAATGAAGGAATATATATGGGCACTTGGAAAACATCTGCTCCTTGTGAGCATTATCAGCTCTCCCTATTTATACGGCTTTAACAGTACCCAGACATCGGGGTGTCGATTTCCGACGATCAACAGCGATTCAATTTTCAGAGCGGCCGCGTGTCCGCGGCGCAATCTCCCATTCAATGCTCCGGATGCTCCGGTTGATCTTTTTTTCTTCCCTTCAAACCGTCAACTTCGATAAAATCCAAGATCTGGAATGGCCGCGATACTCCCAGCAATCGTGCAATGTAAGAGATGTACCGGGATGCAGTATTCGACTCTTTTTTCCATCACGATCTGAACTCTGTTAGCTTTGAAGTCTCGATCGGCTCTTCAGCGCGTTGACTTCAGGAGATTCGACACATTTTACTCATGATTTCGTCGCAATAAATAAAGTTTGCCGATGACAGGTGAAAAGCACCAAGACGCAGAGTAATTAGGAGAAATACAGCCTTGAGTCCTAACCAATTATTTTCCTGGATCAAATCCTTTTAGATTTATCTTTCTAAAATATTGCGTGGTTCTGCAAAGAAAGTTGAACCATCAATTTTCAAAACAGGTATGCTCAGTTTTAATACAGCATTATCGTGTATCCTATCGCAATGTTTTTAAATTTGATTGATAGCACTCGTGAATTCCCATCAAGCCGAACTTTCAAAAATTGTTAAGTAAAGATCCCATACACAATCGTGACAATTTTCACAGAAAAATATTAACCTCTTCGAACCAGAGATTTCTAGAAAAAATCAAAACTACTTGAACAAAATAACAAAACTTTTCAAAAGAATAATAACATATTACAGTAATTCCAGCAGAAGGTCATTGACAAAGTTTCTCCAATAAACAATTTTGTGCAAGTATTGTATTGCATTCTTACATGCACTGTATCAGAAAAAATATTCAATTAATAATAATCTGTTGAACGGAACCGATAAATTTTGCTGCAACGAGACTTATTGAGCAGTTTGCCTAAGGCGTTTTGGTCGGGACCTTGAAAACATTTTTAAAATTATTAAAAAAAATCGTTTTAACTGTGCTATGACAGAATTTAACCTACATTCAATGTTTTATTGTTATATGCCGTAAATTGTTCGTTTCAGCCTTTGTACAGTACTGTACTTCCAAACATTTCAACAGTGACAAAATCCGAACCACTGAAACAACTGATCTTGGTTGCTCTTATCCTCTTTCCTTTTATTAGAGTTCGAGTTATTTTCTCTTCTTTCAACTTCGTCACTTTTTTCTTGTTCCTTTTCGTCGGAATGTTCTTCTCGAAGTCCCGCGACCGAACGATGCTGAAGAACTACGCTTATTTTGCGTCGACAATGCGTACAACCCTGGATGGTGTGCTTCGGTCGAGTCTCACATGTATCGCGAGACTATCTCATAGTCGGTACTCACGGATAAAGGAAAATCATGGGCGTCTATAGCAGACGTGTTCCTGATTAACGTATCCATGAAAAATCACGTTTATCTGGGATTTGTCTTCGTATAGGATTCGATGAAGATAATGCACAGATGGAACATTTGCTCAAGTACTTGCATCTATAAGCATCCTCCGCCCAATGTTGACGACAGATGCAAAGATCCTCGTACTGTCTAATTCTAAGGATCTAAATCCTCGAAACTGGCGGAAGCCCTTTTATATCCGGGGTAGCAACGCACGGTTAACACAAATAAATTACGATATAACGCCTATCGATACGGGGGATAATGTTCCGATGCCCTTGTCGGTATATTTGTATAAAATTGACAATCGAATGCTACTTTTGAATTTTTATTGAAAAAACAAAATACCAGTTTTATATAAATCAATAATGCTCATCACATATTGCCGCGAAGCTCAGGGTGTAAGCTCTCAGCCTCGAGTATTCGACACTCATGAGAAATAGTGCGAGTTACGTTGAAAATGCCATATTTGCATAAAACGACTGCAATATACTGATTTTTCTCATTTTTGAGTAGAAATTTCGGCACGGTTAATCGGAGTGCGGATAATAGGGGATCTACTTAATACTGTACTACTGAATTCAGATCAGCGTTAAGACAACCCGGAAGTCGGTCGTGTTCCATCTCGCCTTGAAAGCCTCGACGAGATTGAGCGATATTTGATGGCCAACATTTAACATGTGCTCATTCAACTCCGTCTCGCTGATGTAATGTCATGATCTCTGGGGACATTCGGCTTGGCATGGATTCAGGGAACGGAGAAGGGGGACCATCTCTGCTGTCGGGTTGCGCTCAGTCTAGGGAATCGGAAAAAGGTGTTCCGGCCGTCGCGAAATTACTTCGTACATACAAAGCACGCTTCTCGAGAAAATGGGAACCGTTGAGTTTCAGGGCGGCACAACAAAGGCCAGCACTAAACCGGATCATCAATCGGCTGTTTGAGGACTTAATTTCAGACTTCTTGTAATGGATAGGACAGAGCAACGTTACTGGGATGGTTCTAGTCTCCGGAAATGTATGTGATATATCGTAGCCCGCTTGCAGTACGTTCGTTCAATACCTACTGAATCTCGGCGCCGATCGTCGGCTCAGTATAATGTCCATTAATCTGTATTTCATGAAGCCTTCCAACGGTGAACAAAATTTGAACGTTGTAAAAGGTTCATTGAAAATGAGGTTTTCAGAATCCATCTATAATAACCATTTCTTTAGTTGCTTTCGCTGTTTTCGTAAATACAAATACGTCCAGATATTGAAGCGAAACTGGAAGATAATTATGCTCTACAATTGAATATGCATCATTCAATGACTTATTTGGTTTTGCATTTTCTTGCGATAAAATTAAGATTCGAAAATAGTTCAAGAATTTTCATAATGTCTATTTATGTGTGAAGCTTTCGTGGTTATTCCAAGACGAAAATCGCAGAGTAAATTTCTTCGAAATTCGGCGAACACTTATATCTTCCGATCACAGACATTTCATACATTTGTTGTTTTTTTACCTGTTATAAGTGTGGACGTGGTGGACGGGAACTTCAAATGTATGAAAATTGAATCAAATTTGAAGTCGCAAGCGATGAAAATGGATGCAGAATAAACGGCTTTATTATAGAACACGACCGCCATGTCAATAGCGTCGAAGTTCAAGTAGCCCCATGATCGCGTTGTATATGAAAGTAAGAATACCCTTGATATGGGGAAAAAAAATCCGATCCCTACGTGAGGGCATTTCGGGTAACCGGCGAGCAAACTTGAAGCATTTTCTATGCTTTTTTTTTCCTGAAGAAACTGAGAGGCCAGCATAACCCAGGCAACAATCATCCTTGGCCTGAAGCGCGGAAGAAAGTGCTGGGAGTTGCACACGATATCTGTGTGCATGCTTCGCATAAGCAATTGATGCTTCCGCTGCGTGGACATCCATCTTGCTACCCATTCAAAATGAGAGGTCGCCATTGTATTTCTCAACGCCAAGTCAGAATTCGGATGACCCTTCTCTCTCGCAGAAAATCGCATAATCCCACCACCTTATTTCTCCGTGACTGCTTTTTTTCCGGAAAAGTTGAGGATCGTTGATCATTCGTCCCTTGCTATACATGTTGGCTCCTGGATTACAGTATTTTGGATGTTCAAAAATGTTTTCAAAACGAATGCCAGATGAACCGCCTCGATCATGTATATATTAATCTTAAAGCTGTGCCATAGATAATCAAGCTTTTTATGGTTGTTGGTGATGGACGATTGTTCGATCTGTAAATGCTGCAAGAATTTCGGATGATTTATGTCTTATTCTGGACATCGCAGTCAAATTTATAGAATCGCGAAGAAAAATACAGCATCATCCGCCGGAAGAAATGCAGTACTGTACTCATCCTCGCTATAAAGAAGTGTTGTTCTGGAATATGAGCAAGGATTTCCGGCGATTCCGTTCCACGAATCGGGTGACAAGATTTTGCACCCAGACCTACGCCCACGGAAGATATGATAAAACTAGGCATTTGTATTCCGCGGTAAATTCACGAACGTGTAAATTTATGCCGGGCGTTGTTTCGAGGTTCCGCGGATGTCCACTAAGCCGTCAGAATTGCATTACGAACGGAGCACGGAAGTACTTAAGCGCTGGAGCATGAAACCATCGCCGGTCCCTCTCGTTTCTCCGCTGGAAAATTCGATTGCCCCCGTTGTAAACAGGCAGTGAGAAACTCCTACTCCGCGACGACTTCGTCCAATTCTTGCTAATGAACCGGGGACTCTCGGAAGCAACGACAGCACAGATGCAGGGCATTGTCTGAGGCCTCTCTTCTGTCTGTTCCAGTGGTGCTGTCGCTTTCGGATCCCGGTGACTTACCAGTGGCCGGGTGTGACAGGCTGGAGCTGCTACCGCGCGCGGCGCCTGCATATAATGCGGGAGAACAGGGCGAAATATTGGGTGACACATCCGGAAGGATCTGGACGAAACCCTGAACGAGTTGCGCGGAAGACCGCGTCAGAAGAACAAAGGCGGCTGGAATGCAGAGGCTGGAGACGAGATTCAGGCAGTCATTCCATTCCTCAACCGTCTTTGATATCTAAGCTCGATCACTGCGTCACCCCATCCCGTCGTCTCGGAGAAACACCTAATCGGAATATTTTTCCCCCGTGTTCCATCGTCGTCTATGCTGGATAGAGAGGATCCTTCGGATGCCGGCACACTGGCGTTTTTGGAGTCAGTTACCAAATAAAGAAGCCTTTTCGGAGCCGCCCGCCCATTACGGCTCGTGATGCGATTGCACAGATTCTCCCGACGAATAATGGTTGGCATCGGATTGAAGCGCATGAACGTTATTTGTCTCACTCGGTTGGGAATATTTCCGGTCTCTCCGCGGAGATCGTATTGACGGGGAATTGAAATGAGCGGATGGACCATTAGTCTTTTCGAAAGCGCCGGGAAGTGCACGCGTCGATTCTCCCAGATGACGCTGGAGGAGAGACGTGATGCCGAAACACTGTCTGCTCAGAGCCGATGCTGACGGAGAGCATCGATCGACGGTATGGGCCCGCAACAGGAATAAATACTGCATCTCGACATCGACTGGCCCATAGAAAATGAGACTCTAAACTCGGGCCATGCACTCGACTGTCTTTCGACGACGGTCACCAACAAGTGAAAACTGACAGATGGACAAGACGATCCATCAGCAATTTCACGGGAACTCAGTCGGCTCGCTTTCGGTGGATTACATCTCATTCAAGCCGACTGCAGGGAAGGCCCACGTCATAACAGCTTCGAATGAAAAAGGCAAAAAAGCGAGCTGGCCGCTCTCCAACTGGTGAAATGCTTTGCGGAAACGCGTTTCAACCACGTCAAAAACTTCTTTGTTGCTCTCACTTGCTGATCCCTGCGAGCAGGAAGCACGCTTCCCTACATGCTACACTTCCACATATGCTGAATGCTTCTTTTATGTAGCGAGTGGGCCACTTGCGATGAATGCCCGCATTGCCTGGGCTAAACATGCATTAATTATTCCACAAGAGTTGCAGCGTGATTCCGATGCATATGCGTTGCATTTCATCCATGAAATGCTTAGTCTTTCAGATATTTTTTTGTTTCGTTCACTTGATGTATTGCCACGTGCCGTATGACACTTATTTGTGGCATTAAAAATATCCACGTGGAACTTGGAACCACATATGCAACCTTTTCATATCAAGTTATGTTCTGAAGAAGATAAATCAGCGATTTTCCGAGAAAAAAAATTACAGTAAGAGTATTTGTCCACATTGGTACCAAGATTCATGGCTTATTTAGGTTTGTTCCCTATTTATTTTTATTTTTTAATGCCTGTAAATCAGGATTTTGGTTTCCGTGTGGCCCTTAATTTCCGCAGGTTCTAAGAAAATAAACGAAAACCGCGTAATTCAGAGATAACTAGGACTATTTTTAAGGGGAACGAGAATAGAAGCTCGTTTTTCAGGCATCACGTCGAGGAAAATTAGTTCCCATGTACGGATGAATAAAAAATTTATTCTATTCGATAAACTGAACGCGGAAATCATTACGCGAAGGCAGCATGAAATTTTCTGCGGAATTCCGGTGGATAATAGCCGTCACCGTTCGATCTGGGAATGAATATCGAATTAGTTGCTCAATAATGCACACTTGAATTCGGGCGAGTCGGAGATAATCGAGTCATCATTACTTATTCAATAGAATGCCAAGGAATAATTTGAACCGGTTACTGCATCATCATCATAGGGATCGTTGATGATTTTTGATGGTACCCTAATGTCTCAGGTATACTTTGGTCATATTATTTTTTATGTAGCTCTGTTGAGCCAAGATTACTCAAAGTAAGAAATTAAAGTATAACCTATATTAGTTGTGCATCGATAATCTCTAATTCGATTCTCTATAAAATGTGTTTCTTCAATTTCATGCTGCCTGGAAAATGCATCAATCCTAGAAAAGAAAGGTCGGTAACATTCGGCCGGGTTTAGCAAGATTATCATTTTCAATTATCCGTGATTATAAATTATTCGGAATGAGGCATGACATCATCAGCCGTATTAATGGACGCTCTCTTATTATACTCGTCGATGTGACAGCTAATCATAAAGTTAAACCCCCTAATCATTTTCCGAGTTGAATAACGCGGGCAATCATGATTTAGAAGTTGAGGAAGCCTAGGAGTGGGCCTAAACCCACAAGCATGTATTTGTGAGCAACGATGACCATACGTTTATTTACGACTGTCGTCCATTATCCGTCACAGCATCTTGGCGTAGACCGCGTTTAGCGCGACGGAATCCTTGATCGATGCTTTACTTCTGATAGGAAGGGTTTCTTGTACCTTCCTTTCGTACAGTCCACACATTTTTTCCCCCTGTGATCTTATATCCACATTGTGAACGTAGCAGGTCCGACGTTCTGCTTCGTCTGGACATTCGCCGTTAAGCTGAAAAACGCGATTGCGTCTCCATTAGCGTGCTTTTTCGACCCAGTCCGAAAGAGATATGACGGTTTTTTGTCCGCTTGAAGCGAGGGCTACGCGTAAGCGTTGTGACAAGGAAAGATACTTTTGAATTGCAGTCATTTCTCTTGTGTCATACAACAGTGAGACCCACGGGGTGCCACTTCATAAGCCAGGTTCTTGTCCGCCCAGCGACAGCATTTCCAGTCCACGCACTTTGCTCGGGACAAAATTCTTGAAAAGACCACACGGATATATCCGTGACTTTTGACGAAATGCCGAAAGTCACTCAACTTACACCCGAGAGAATCGTGAAAGTACTGGGGCAATGGCGTGCACAAGCTCGCGTATTAGCCTAGTTGTCCAGTTCAAGCTACAGCCACATGACCGGAATTTCGCTTGACCATCAGACCAATGGAGAACCGTCTGGGTTTCACATACATTTCTTTGTGAGTAATGTACAAATTTTGAAATAAAAAACGTAGTCACCGTGGCAAAGACGGCCGTATCGAGCAAGAATCATCACTTGACTTTTCTAAAATAACGCTTCTCCCGGAGGAAATGTTCTATAGAAACAGGATAAATTATGCTATCCGTGATTAGTATTTTTACTTGAATGGAGCACACACTTTCTCAAACGATGTGCTGAAAAACTCAGACGAGGCATATATTGTAAATGCTGTATTAGAGTGCAATTTAAAAGTCGCTAGCTGTAATTCGTGCGGCCGACATTTCATGTGGTGGAAAGCCTGCTTGAATAGGAACGACAGAAACTCAGGTCTGTCCTGGCGCACTTTCCAGTCACAACATTTAAAGCTAATGCCGTTTTTATCATCAGTCCTTGATCTCCGAACAATGCTTTTTTTGGAAATTTAGCAGTTTTTCCTATGCATAGGTCACGTTTATCGTCGAAAATTCATTCGGTGTTCCCGGTCTTCACTTTTGTTTTCTTGAGTCCTAACCTTAAAATAGGCAACGACCCGCCGATGCGACCCATATATGTACTCGCGTAAAAACTGCGACTTAAAACTGGCATTTCATTTCATTCCAAAAAGAGAAGAAAAAAGGCATACTATTGTTGGTTCAGCGAAGATCTATGCATGAAAATAAGATAGGCGCTGCAGGGGGTTCGCATGGGCATTTTAGATTTTCCCATTCAAAGGAAGCCGAGGTGACAAATAGGAGCAACTCGCTGCCTTTCTGCCTGTGCATCCGAAGCCTGCTGCTGAGCTTCGACAATTCTGCGTAACGACTTCGGCGCCCCAGATTAGACAGGTAATAATTCAGGATCCTCCCTTCGAACTGCCTTTGTGAGACGGAAAGAAAATTCGTGAACGCTGCAGATCCCGCGCTGGAATGGCCGAGATGTTCGTCAGCCTGATATAAGGCTTTCATTGCCCAACGTGTGTGTGGGGTTCATAGCCGTAAAATAAAGGCGCGTGGTGTCATTATACGAGTGTTTATCCTCCGCGACCGCACTCATCCAGGAAAACTGATCAAATCTCTCCGCGCAGTCCCGTCACAGAAGATACAAATACAGCGAGATTCGGAACATAGATCAACTCTAGATAGGCTCATTTTCAGGTCCAGGGAATTCCGGGTCACTCTATCTTAGGCATGGAACAGTAGTGACCTGAACATTTTTTCTGCGGCGACTAGTAAAAGTGAGGTTCAGGGCGCAGACTCGATGCCCGCTCGTTGGACTTCCGAAAGGCTTGGAGCACTCATGAGCGTGGCTTTTTAATGCGCAGCGCTCCCTCATTGTATTTGGTCGAGGACGCTGATTATGTCTCACCGAGACCCGAAGCAGTCGTCTGCGACACCCGACAGCAGAGATCATCAAAGGAAACGGGTGAGCTTGCTTACTCCGACCTCCTTTCCAGTGTGAGCTAGCACATAACACGTAGTCAGAAGTTCCGCGGAGACGCGCAACTTCCCGCGGGAATGAGGGATGAAAAACAGCCGACGTAATGCGTTGAAAAATTATACGAATCGGGGCGAAACCAATTAAAGCACTAACTCTCGCCTTAGCGGGGCTTGTCGGCCGTGAATATCGGCGAAAAACACCCAAAGCACCACGCGTATTGAACTCGAATGGGTATTGACTTATTGACTGAAAAAATTATACGGTTGCAAAAGCACTCGCCGTTTTGAACTCGCTGGCTGCTCGTCCTCGAAAGCAATGCTAGGACGTGGTAAATATTTTCTTGTTAACCAGAAGATGAAAAATAACGAACTTGGCGGTGAACTAAATGGGATGGCCAGTACTCGGCAAGATCTGGCAACGAATATGCATGCTCACGAGTGCATCTTGGGCCGACTTTTCTTCTTTCACTATTTTTACGCTCTAGTTCTCATCAAGCAGCTGTTGGATCTTGGAACATGGATGGATTGCAAGAAATTCGATAAACTACAGGTTTCTATGCAGTCAGAGTAACTTCAGGCACTCATCATTCATGATTTTTGCCTAAGCCGTCATTATTTTGCCATAAAGAACGAACATACTGTACACGTGGCAATATCAGCCTGAAATCCTTTCATCGCTTTTTATTGTCCTTTCTCAATGCCGCGGTCGTCGAGAATCGTGGCGCATTTCCGGGTTTATATTTTTATTTCCCACCGATTCTCAGAATTCGCGTGAAAAATGTACAGTGTGTCACCGCGGATACTTTATCAGATGCGAGGGATGACGCTTTTCCTGTTCGAGATCGAGCGAAGTTGTCGGAATGACTATTTTTGCTCCGAAACCATGTTAAGCTTTCGAAGACTGAGCAGAATCAACTAAATTAAATGCGACAATGAAATACGAACCAGGGAGACTGACATTCTGGGTTGTTTTCTCGATTCGTTGGTTAGATCCACTTGCTCCCGTGAGTTCGATCATTCTTATGAAGCCTGATGAACGATAACGTTGATAACGTGTAACCAAATTCTGAGTGTTGGGCATCAAGGGTAGTTTTAGCTTTTCTCTTCGGCTTTATCGCCAACATTTTTTTCGTTGTTGTAGCGTAAACTTTTATTTAAGGTCAGGTATTGATGGCTGGGCTCTTTCAGTTCGCGGGATGAAAAGCGATCGCAGCCCTCTGTTCTCCCTCGAGCAGCGTATCAAGCCAAGGTACCTCTGGCTAATCGCATGATGTCCGCATCCATCATCATCTTTATCTTTGTGCGCTCTTCGGCGACTCATCAATTCCCGAACGCGGTATTTTTGTGGTGAGTAACTTCAATTCAGCCTTCCTGGGAATGATAGGGTCAAAACAGCTGTTTCGTTCCTTCTTGGCGATTGAACGAATGGATAGAATTCGTGACTGAAGCGGAATGAAAACGAGTGGAAACGATGACAGACACTGAACTCTACTGAATTGAGGTTGTATGGTATTCGTCGAAGCTAGGACATTCAAGTTCATTAAGTGTTTCCACTGTTTTTTTTTTCTGCGAGCATCACTCCATGAGGTCTTTTTAAGCCATACCCCTGAAAGGTCAAAATAGTTGACCAAGACTTGAAATAATACCTCAGAGTTCGATTTTAAAGACGGAAAAACTTCTTCTGAAAACAAAAATTTCAAAATTAAACTTCGATCTGTCAGCCAGCTGCTATCTGCCATCGAAAGCAGGATGATCTAAACGAGAAAACTTGCTGTTGAATCCGCTCTATGAAAACGCTGCACGCCTAAGACGACATGAGCCGTTTTTTGTCAACGAAATTGTGTCAATTTTTCGTGGCCTATGCTATTGTGCAGTACTGTATGCACTTTTATTTTGAACTGCCCCCCCCCCCCCCCCCCCTCCCTCCAACCAGAGAGAATTTCGTAAATACGGCAATCCATCAGAAATCATGCACGGATAACGCAGAATAAGAACTCCTTACAAAACGCAGATGACACTTTCTCCTAACTTCTATGGTGTGGTCAAACTCGCTTGGGATTTTTTATTTTTATTTTTTTTGCACGCGGAGGATGAATGGAAAAGATTGGTCGCCTCGAATCGGTCACCTACAGATTTCTGAACACCCCTCCACCCCGTTGAATAACGTATTTTTATTCGCGTAGAAACCACAACAGCCCTCGTATTTGTTCGTCACGTCGCTTATTCGAGTTTCTCGGCACGTACAGTGAAATTGAAGTTCTTATACAAAGGTGGATCCTGATCATAATTTGAATGGGAGGATAAAGTCTTCCTTGCATAATATTGACCCAGTTTTTGCCCCTCAAAATTAAACTTGCATCATACACTGGAATAAGCCGTCGACATAGCCGACGAGCAGGCATTCCCGGAGCGATCACAACACGGCAAGAAGGAATTAATATCGCACGTTCAGCAATCAAAGCCGGGTCATATCAGTGCGCAACGGTGGCTTATGCGGATTTACGCCGGGGGTAACTAATTGCTTATTCATTAATTACAGTCACAGAGAGGAAAATCGGTGCGTCATCCCGAACTCATCACCGTAATTACAGCAGTACGCGAAAATGAGCGACTTTCTTCAAAAGCTCTTGTATCTTTGAATAACTAGATTTTGATGCCGCATGCTTGATGCCGCATTGATTCCATGCTTTTCACCCCAATAGCTCGCATGCTTCAGCAAGCAACCTGTTTAGATGTAAACTAATTCGAACAACGATAAACAGAACGATGGTATCTGGATGGAATTCTTACCAATCATTTATAAATGATTACTTCAGCCGCTTTCCATGTGCTTCAGCGCATGATTTAAATTATTCTTCTCCGTCTTGCAAATGTCACTATCCGCACTATTTTCGTTGAAAACAGTTACCGTTCTCCCTGAAATTCCCTCCAATATAGTTCTGAAAAGCGTATATTGCTAGCATATAATCAAGGTATACGAGCAGTGGCCAAGCGAACTTTTACGAATTCATCGGCCAATATTGGAGATACGAGTAATCTCTCATATTTGGGCTGATTTTGAATATTGAAAAAATTTCAGAGCTAAAGCATCAGAAAATTAATCACTGTTCATTCGGAATCATTATGACCGTGATCGCGCGCAAAAATAGTTCGAAAACCTACGGGTGCAAAGTTCACAGATTGAATATAATTGATTTATTCGTTACTTTATAGGTCGCGGGTTTGTCTCCAAAACTGTAATGTTCTCAGCCTACATGTTTCTTCGTTGAGTGGCTTCGAAAATTCTGGGTTCAGCCGATAGTCAATTGAACACTGCATTCGCTCTCTAGAAGATATTCAGAATCGAAAACTGTGGGTGGTACTGAAAGGCTGCGCACGACTGAACCCAGTCATGGATTGAAAACCTCATTCAAAATGTTCAACGCATCGTGAACACAAATACCCTCAATGTAATGTCACACAAATGAATGTGGTATTCCCGACAACCGTGCCCGTGAAACCAAGGGTACCTCACGAACAAGTTCTCCTTTTTTTCGAGAAATTCTGTACCAAGTGCGATTGCCACCATTGATTACATACGCATCAGCGTCCAAGATCAATATCTAACGCAGTTTCAGGCACGCTCCCGCGAGAAATGAAAGCATGGACAGGGGAGCGATCGGACACTTCCCAGTTCGTGCGATGTGTTCGTATACGACGTACCTTCCTCCCCCCAACACTGGCTCCAGAATTTTTGATAAGAAAAAAAGACCTATTATTGGGTGATGGTCGAATTGGGTACTACGGAAGCGATGGGTGCTGAATACACACTCTTTTTTTTAGCTTTGTTCGTTCTCTATTGATGAGTCCTTCGCTGCAAATGCTACGACTCGTAAAAACTACCTCATATTTCACATGCCTGACTGAGTTTATAGGCCATCTGAACCTTCAAGCTCAGTGAAAACCTTGTGGTTTCACCTGGAACCGACTGAATGAAGAATACCTGGTCGTTTTAGTAGGTAATTTTTTTTTTCCTTTCAACTTCGCGAAGCAGAGCAGCAATATTTTTACGGATTCCAGTACATGGACGGACTAGAAAAGTTACTGCAGATCAAGGCCATGCATTGTATGTAATACAACGGGATGCAGCGGAAGTCTGGAAATGGGAAAAATTCATGAGTATCATGAAGACGAAAATGCCAAGAAAATTTCAGCGCACGAAACGCCCTTTGCTACGAGCAGTGAACATTAAAGGTTAGTAGTTGAACCAGAAAATTCTGGGGAAGTTTTTTATCCTCTCATTTCAGTCATGCGTTGGTTCAACCTGTTTCAACCATTTTTTAAAGTTCTAAAGTAACGAATTTTCCTGGACGTGTAACTCTTTCGCTTGTCCGAGAATCGTCAATTGTTTAGGTTAATAGATGTTACAGCGATGGTTCTACATCCCATACGTCGAGCAAGTTGTCGACCAGAATTTCGATTTTTGCCGGCGGGGAGATCCTAAAATACACACCTATAACCTCGATGCTATCGGGTATTTTTGGAACGAAGCTGGTGAGTGGGAGACCTCGGAGCGCATGAAATGGACCGCCGGGCACTCAAGAAGTTGTTCTTCTCTCGTATGTTTGTAGTAGACTACCCCCTCCGTTGGCTTTAGGGCGGTTTCTCAAAAGAGGCAATAGTTGATGAGTCGAGGCACGGAAGATTGCCCCCCCAGTTTTTCTTGCGCGTTAGCTGGAGGCGACCCCGGGTTAACTAGTGGAAATCTTAGACCAGCCCCCGGCTGTGCTCCGACCTCGAAATCAGCGGCACCCCGGGGAACGCCCTTGCGAATTCGATAGCGGATTCCCTCCGTCTATGCTGCTCGTCGCGTTTAATCAGAGCCGCGTAATTTAATTTTCTCCAGCCCATTTCCGCGGCATCTGGAGAGAATTAACGCTGTTTGTACCGCGATGATCGCCGGCCGAGGGGGGGGGGGGGGGGGGGGATTGGGCAGGGGGGAAAAATTCAAACTCCTATCCGACGAGCTCAAGGTCTGGGGGGGGGGTATTCGGCAGTGGGGAAATACGAGGGTTACCCCACCGTTCGCACGGAATACTTCACGCGTCCGTCGGGGGACTCTCCAATGCAAAATCCCCGAGAGACAAACTTTGAAATCCCTGTCCGCCATGTTTCGGGTACTGACGCTGATAGCCGGGATCGATCATTCATGCAAAGTCACCGTTTAGCTCGGGTATTTAACGGTGCTTCCCGGCAACGTCCCGAAACGAGTCCGAGGGATTACGAAGGCGATGCAAACGAGTTCAGGGAATCGAAACAAAGCGCTCAGACGAGCGAGAGATCTTGTGAAAAATAAATAGTTAATAAAATCCGCCCGTGCTGCATTCCGCATACGAAATTTGTCGACGCGCTTCGCATAAGTACTCGTCCTCAATAGGGACTCACTCCGGACCTGCGATTTGAATTCTTGTTTTGAGTTACTGAAAGTGATTCACAGGGAACCGCGCGTCGGGCAGTGAGGCATTTTCGTGATGGCCCCGGATCGAAGCCATTCCATCGAAAACAGCGGGGATTGCGAATATTCTAAAGACGATAAGCAGGAACGGGGCATTGAATGGCGTTTGGATCGGGCGAAATCAACTCACTTGTAGAAAATAGGACGATCAGCAAACAGCTGGTGACGATCTTCCTCCCACTCATTTTGCCGCTCTTCGATTCGCTGGGTCTTTCGCTGCTGCAGCGATGAGCAGTCAAGTTCATTCTTTATGCCACTTTTTCAACGGTTCAAAACGTCCGTCTGCGCGAGCCGCGAAAGGTATCTGAGCCCTGTAAATTTGATCAATTCAGTTCATCTTCAATGCGGAAATTTTTTTTCAAGGTATTCGAGATAAAACCCGGACGGATTGTTTCTCCTGTCCTCGATGCTTTTCCGTCAATGAACCAAATAAATCAATCAAGAGTCATGCCAACTTGGGTGTTGATGTTGACAGGAAATGAATACTTGAGGCGTCGACGTACCAGCAAGCAGTATTGAACGGGAAGGAAATGGGTTACACGCGTTTCGACGGAATTCGAAGCACGTGATACGTTTTGTTATGTTTTTGCCTGCCAAGACTTCAATGCACAATGGAAGACTGCTACACGTACCTTTCCGGCGGTACAATATCGGTGGGTATGAGAGATCGAATTGAATTCCCGAGCGTCCGTGGGGAAATGGTGATATTTGCAATGGCCTTCACAGAAAGCGCTCAAGACGATCCACAGTGAATTTGGATAACATTTCGTGCATAAAAGATTCTATTTTATGTCGATCTTGTGCATATTTTTGCATAGCTCCAACAGCAAATTGCAAAAACTCAGCCAAAATCCCTCTAGAACACGCTGCCGTGAATAGACCATCATAACGAGAGTCCTACAACTAGAAGGAAAATTGACGAATTGAGATGGTATTTACCAAGTAAAGTTTTTTACAGCGAAATCATCAAAATATGCGATACTCGCCACTCTTCATTGCCGAAATGCAGATCGGAAATCTTTAAAATTTGAAGATTGAAAAATTGATCCACTCACATCCATTTTTGCTTGTGAAATTCAATGGGCAATTCTTCCTCTCAACTACAAAAACAAATCAAGTAAACGCAAGAGAAAGTGAAAACAAATAAGCAACGTAGCAAATTGAAATAGAATGAAACACGTTAAACACGTTCGATTAACACACAGTCGGACTGACAGGCCTGTATGACGTTTGTTTAACCAACTTCCTGGAAACCCGATCTAACTGACAAGGAGGAGAGCAAGAAAAAAATCGAACCAATACGTCTCTTCAGGATGGTCAAGGGAAAAAAATAGAAGGAAATTCACGCTTGACGCCGTACCCAGACCTCAGGCCAGAGCGAGGTTCCCACTAACTGAGGCCGGGAGTGACGCCTCGTCCGGACCTCAGGCCACGGACGAGGGAAAAAACCCGCGCTCCTCACCCTGGACTGCATGCAACCCCCGGGCGGGAAAAGACCCTGGTTTGGGGCCAGACAATCCATAGCCATCAACCAGATCCCATTTCAGAATTCTGTAGTTTCCAAATTTTAATTGCCTTTCAACAGGACGCAGATTTTTTTATTCAATTTGAACTACAAGGGGCAAGTCGTCGTGCGACATTCTTATCCAGGTATCGAAAATGCCTTCGTCTCTTTGCGTTCGTAACCAGCTAACCACAGAATAATCTCGCTAAAATAAATTTAATAACGGGGTGAATTCAAAATATTCCAGGTAGTATTGAAGCTGAAACCCTTCGACAAGCCACCGTATACCATTTCAGATTCAGAATACTGACACTCAAAACTTTGATTGACTTTTTATTAAGCCGGCCAATTTCAAGAGAGGTATTGAACTGCTCTGTAAAAGTCCTGCTGCGGGCTTCTGCAACATCCCACATATTATGGAATCCAAAATTAATTTATATGATCTCGAGATCTATTTTAATTAAAACCAAGAAAATAAGTCAAAACATTTCAGCTGAAATGAGACTTCAAAAAAGGCGTGAGCGCTGAAAAGCTTCTCTAATGATGAAGTTGCGTTGAGTAAACAACAATCAATTACATTCATCATTTCCATACGTGAGTGTTGGTAAAACAAATCAAGGAAGCCAATTAAATGCTCGGGGATTACCAACTTTCAGATCGCTTGAACGTCTTGAGCAAAGAAGCACTTCGATACCGACTTCCCCCGCATGAAATGAGATTGAGATGCCAATGGAGCCATCCCTGCTGAAGCAAGACACGGGATTACAGAAACTTTGGTTTCTAAAACTGTTCAATCCAGTGTGCAGGCTAACCCCGAAGAAACTTCAGGAAGAAGAAAAAAGATGAATACGACGGATAAGGTTCCGAGTTGGGCTGGGGTTGCTCCAGGCGTCGCACCGTGCGGGAAACCGTGGGGAGCCGGGTTTCTGGAGAAAACCCAAACTCGGGGGGGAGCTCGATGTGACGCATCACTTTCCTTTGGTTCAGCAGGGTGCGAAAGAGGCATTTTCCGCAGGAGACTGGGGATGCGAGGCCTTCATGTTCCCACGCGGATGTCCTTTCTTCATATTCCTTCCCACTGATTTCTGTACACGCAGTTCGTTTATTGACACCGGATCGTGGCCGGGCCGCAAGCGCGAGGAGAACCTTATTCCAATCACTTGACCCAACCTCGAGCAGAGCAGACTGCCCAAAAACTTTTTAACCGCGGTTTCGGATGAGGTTTCCTTGCTTCTAAGTATATCGCGTAGACAAGTTATCAAATTTTCAAGAATTCAGAGTAAACTGTGTGAATATCTATGCATTTTTATCAGCCAGTTTTTTGGTTATTTAATCCATTTCGAAGCTCGACTAATGGATGCGTCGACACTATTTCTCTGCGGTTCGGCATTCAATTAAAAATCTCGTTCACTGAAATAACTTCGGTGTCAGACCCCAGGAAGAATAGACCTTCCTTCACTGATTTACCAAATTTAGAATGATGATTCAGCTGGAACAGAACTGCTTAGATAGGTGTACGTGCTGAACCCCCATGCGAATCCTGGTGCCTAATCTAGTTTGCTCTCAAGGTTCCAGCCACAATTTGTCTGATTCAGGAAACAGATCAGACAGCTTTGAGGGGAATTCGGCAGACCAATGAAAGATTACGCCCAAGTAAAGCAGCAGGATTAATTATGTCGACCGAAAGATCATACAACCATCAACCGGTTCCCGTTGCCTCAAGATTCTCACTTTGTCGTTACTGAAAATGTTAACTTTATGAGTTTGAATTTTGTTCTTTCGTTAATTCCGCAGATTATTATCGGCCATTAGGATAATTAAATTCTTCTCGCAGTAAACCAGATGAATTTGCGAACTATTTGCTTTATATAAAGTGGTGCAAAACATGAATACAAAATTTTTCCTACAACGACACTTATTTCACATGCATAATATGGCAGTACTCCTATAAGTTTAAATTTCCGTGCAAGCAAGTGATTTTAGGTATAAGTAGGGTATGCATGAAGGTCAAAAAATATCTCTGATTATGTTGCAATTCTTTTCACTGATTTTTTGTTTTTGTTATCATAAGGGAAGAGAAGAAAGTGCATGTATTCACATCTGTTGTGCCATTGTACATTCTGATGTGATGGCATTTTTTTGGATGAATGGGGGTCAGGAGAGGAGTGGGTTTGGATGTGGGAATGTTGCTTGAACCTTGTAAATGCTGAAAAGCAGAAAATAAAGCTTATGCTGTTCAATTCAATTCAATTCTCCAATTCAATTCTCTCTTGGATTATAACGTGTTTCAGCTGTATCAACCATTTAAAATGTTTCAAGATGATACCATTTCAGTGATGACCTAGAATAATCGGAAGAAATTTCACGTGAATCATAGAGCACGTTAATTCTTAAAATGAAATTATGCATCACTGCTGATAAGTTATTTTTTTCCTTTGCATTCAATCACGGATATACAGTAGGTCGCTTTGTTTCTCCGTTAAACATTAATCTAGACTTGAATACAAACACCGTTGCATATAATCTTGGATTAACGTATTTCAGCTGTATTTTGAGCTTCAAATCGGAGAAGGACCTTTGAGAAATCTCGAGAGAAGATGCGGTGACTCAATATAAAACCATCACAAAAACGCCATCAATCGCACATACTCTTACGACGTTCATACTCACTGAGTCAGTGTTCTTTGACGATACTAATCACTGTACCATTACTGACGCGACAGTTGAGTACCGGAAGGTCAGCGATCGCTTTCGTAAGTACAGTTGCAATCACCGCGAATTCGATTGTCAGCGTTAATTGATCTGATCAATTAAAATTATGGGACCATCAGAAAGGAAAAGGATCGCAAATGCTGTTAATGTCAGCAACTGCTTTTTTTTTTTTTACAAATCTGGAACGATGGTGTGATATCATTGTACTTGAACTTGGCTCCCGAATTTATGACAGGAAACAGTTGAGAATGAACGCAGCCACGCGAGTCGTTCAGAATAAAAGTTGGGGGACAAAGCGTCGAGCTTTTACCATTCATCACTCTTCTCGGTTGAACGCGTGGGGAATACTCGGAAATTACTCCCTAAAATATTATACACGGGGCCGAAAAGTTGAAAATGTTATTTCCAGAATATTTGAGTGACTGAGTACATATAACGCGTGCTCCTCTTTTATTTTCTTTTTCTGATGAAACAAAAGTTCAACGCGTTCAACAGTTGCACTTAATTGCATCGCGTGCACTCGTATGTTTTCCCGCACCGATTGCTAAAATGGCTATGTTTCAACGACGCAATAGCCTCGCTGATTTGTTTCTGGTCGTCTTCGAGCCAAATAAATTACGCTGTTGCGGGTATACAGGACAAGTTTACTGAAGTGTGCACGC
The DNA here is from genome assembly GCA_905338405.1 of Notodromas monacha. Taxonomy (NCBI): domain Eukaryota; kingdom Metazoa; phylum Arthropoda; class Ostracoda; order Podocopida; family Cyprididae; genus Notodromas; species Notodromas monacha. The sequence goes on along the minus strand of CAJPEX010000033.1, from coordinate 11,710 downwards.
AACCACTTATCGCAGTTGGATTTTGAAGCCTTTCAGAGAATGAAACGTGTCTTCGTGAAGTTATAATGCACTCTGTAAAGAATGCATTAGTTGATTTTCCTGGCGCTAAACGTATACAGTCCTATATATATATATATATATATATATATATATATATATATATTGCAGAATATTCCGCCACAGCGTTGCAAAAAAGATTGTCTGCTTGCTGGTCCATTTCCATTCTTCGATCCTGATATGAAACCATGGATGATGAAAAATAAATTGGCCCACGAGTGCACACCTTATTTATTAATTCCATCTGGTCATTGCTTTGAGTTGATGATCTATTCGGATCTCCTGCTTGGTTTCAGTTCAGCTGAATGTCGAAAGAAATAGACCCCAACTTACTCAAATGATTCCCTTAATTTAGTATAGACTCGATCGAGATAGGAATTCCGAAGAATCAAAAGTTACGATGCGAATCTTGAATAAAAAAGTGACGGCATCGGTGTTTCACATTTTCAAAGAATTGCTGAATCTTGTTCGTGACCTAAGCTGTTCACAAAAAAGTATATGCGAGCGATTTGGAATTGATCTTTTCAAGCTGTGAAATTAAAACCATATGAGCGTTTTCGTTGCCATGTAACTGCGGGCCTGAAGAACTCCGAGGCGCAGTGCAGGAAACCGCACTTACGCAAAAAGAAGCTCCGTGGGATCATAACCTTCTTACCCCAAGCTCCATTTTTTGGAGCATATGCCCACGAAGACGTGATAAGACCAAGAGTCATCAACAGAGCTTGAGCTTCTGGATCGGCGAATGCGGATCGAGCCAACTGCCCAATGAGCGATCCCTAAATGCCCATTTTCTTTTCGGTTCGTTCATAGCAATGGAATGCTATCTCTATCTGCCCTTGCAAGTACGTCAGAGCTCGAATCCTACCACAGCTAGGCCGTAGTTTTTTTTTCTCTCTTCTCATGATCACCCGCCAGACCTCCGTGTTATTGGGTGATGGCAGCAGCGGCTCGATTTCAAGTGGCGCAAAATCTCGTGAATATCTCGTGATTACCGTCATCGATTGCGGAGGAATGTTTGCTGGTAAAGTAAGCGACTGGAATTTCAAAGCATCATGCCACTTTGCATTGTGGATTCCGAGGAATCATCGTAATACCCCGAACAAGAGAGACTATATATTCTCGTATTCCTCTAACGCTCTCTACTTGAGTAAGCAACCCATCCAGAATACCACCTGCCATAATCGATAAAAGATCATAGAACCAAGGTCAAGATGGGCTCAAGTGTCGGAACGCAACGTGTGCGGCAGGATGCCGTAAATCCCTTTTAGGATGAAGCTTGAAATGCTTTGAAACGCCACGTTGCGGAAGCTTTCAGGCGGCTTCGTAAAATCTTTGGAGGACTGGCTTCAAATGAAAAAGAATCACATTCATTTAATCCTTAGAACTTGAAACATTAGATCGCATGATCTGCTCTTTGTTAAACTTAAACATGGGCAACATCCAGCAAAAACCTGGAGGCGTTTGATGAAAACGATTCCGAAAATATTTCATTCTAGCCACCAATAATCAAGGAATTTCGTTGCACTTTATTTATTAAATAAACAGGAACGAAATTGGGCGATATTTTAGATTTCAATATGCTTGCGATGAGTGCATCGTTAGATGGCTAGTACAATTGCGCAAATTCCCAAAAACATGCGATGCAACAGTCATCATGCTTCGAACCACGGATGAAAACATATTCGAACGAAAACCAAGGTCGATATTTTTTCAAATCGACTGAAACTAAAACTTGCATATGTGCATTTTCATTCAAAAGTCACCCACGTACACAGCAGCGAGATACAATATTGTAATAGTGATAAGTTAAGCAAACGTTGGTAAACAGAAAGTCTTTGGCTCAGACAACATCCAGTCTAATAAACCTGGAAATGTTAAATCACCAATATTCAGAGTTGATCTGGCTGTGGAACCATAAAACCGATCATCACATTTTAGAGGATCAATGTAGATAAGGACGAACGGAATAGGAAGTGGTTTTGGGTCCAGGTGCTGCATGCTTTTCAGTATTTTTTTCACGGCTTCCGACAAAAATTTAATGCTGTAATAGTCATGACTAAAACCGCGGATAATACAGTACAGTTTTTTTTTTTTTTTGGAGCAAAGATCGACATTTCGAGCAGATTGGCAACAACTGATGCGGTTACATGATTTGGTAAAATTTATTTCAAATTTCAAAAAATAAAATTTTATGGACGTTTCTGTCAATTAAAGGAATAAATTGAGTTTTTTTTTTTCAAAGTGCAAGCGTAGCATTGTCAGATGGCCAGGACAAGTCCATAGGTATCCCCGGGAAATTTCGATGCGGTAGTCGTCGTCGCGGACCACGGATAATTTATTCGGGCGAAAAACAGGATTGTTCCCCAGGAAATAACCTGGACACCGGTCATCGCCGATATACCTGACCGCCGATATCGGTCACCCCGCGGGATCGCCGAGAAGGCCTTTAATATTACTATTTACTGACCACGTGCACGACGACTATACGCGGATATATCGAAATCCCGACCCGAGTCGAATAACGTGCGTCCTAACGATCGTCCGGAATCGCATGGGGTTATGCTCTGATTTATTCATCATGACGAGTACTATTGGAACCGGGCACGACTTCCCGTCCCGGGGTACAAAAATAGGACCCGTGGCGATGCGCGGCGCCTTTCTTCTTCCAGTGATGGGCAACGCGGAAGAGTTCTGGCGTGTCGGGCATCGGGCTCTGCGGGGGTTCGTGATCCGGAACGGAAGCCCTCCCGGGCAGGCCTTGTTGAAACAGTAATCTCGAAATACCTTTGCTGAAACACGGCTGATGCCTTTGGGACAGTAAATAATTTCGGCGGACTTCTGGTCTATCCGAGCCCAGCGGGCTCTACAGAATCAATCAGGTTATTCTGCTTGGAACCCCCCGCTTAGTTTTTTACGCTTCATTGCTCCCATCATCTCGAAGAGCCTCGACGCACTAGTACTCAAAACGGTTCAACCGCCGAGGGAGTACTTAATCATTGAAAAAGATCCATTTTTCGCCATATCAAGACGTTAAATTCCCATTTCAGGGCATAAAGCCCCCTGCCCGCATTCATAAACCAAGCGCTTTTATGAGCTCGTATACATTGCTTGAAACCGCGGAACGGAAACACGCTCTTTCTCAAGAATTAAACGTCAGAGACCTGTATTTCCGGGTCTTGGGTCATTTTAAAAATAAATTTAGCGAGTTGTTGAATGTAAAAAAAAATAGACCAGCCTGAAAATAACAATTATGTAGAACCTTTTCAAATGGCTAACATTCTGTAGGAATTCGAGAATGTACCAGAATCGAACAAGACTTACAGTATTCCTACTCCACATAAGCATCAGTGGCTTGAACATGTTTTTAAAAAAATATCTGAAGGGAAATTATCATTTTTTAGTGTTGCTGTAAATTTCTCAGAGCTATCCGAATTTCCGGTAACCAAGACGACGTTTTGAAAAGTGATCGTGAGATTTTTTGAACGAGGAAAATGTACGGCCTGAAGAAGGAAATCTCGCGGGGTTTCTTCCTGATAAAGATTATTCGTGAAATATTAGAACTGGTTCCGCGATCGAGGGAAACATATTTCGACTTCAAGTCGCCTATGATATCAGAAGCAAAATATCGGGGTTTGAATGTTTTGAAAACTCCGATTTAAAGCCCCATAAGCTATCCATAGTCGTCATTTTCAAGCGCGAGATAGCGTTCGAAGTTGTACTGATGCGTGCTTATAAAACTTCAGTGGAACACCGAAACGACCGTACACAGTATAGTTCTCGTCGATCCCATCTCAACGCAGCACGATCTCTCGAGCAGTACACTCGGTGCGGTACTAGAAGAGAAGTATTTCCAGAATAATATTTATTTGATCAGCGTGACGCAGAAGCCTTCCCCTGCTTCCGTGAGACATTCGGAGGGCGTCGCGTAGATCTTTTTCGGGGAACGAGTTCAAAGCAATTTTTGGTGTGACGAAGAAAACAAAACGAACACACACACGAAAGCTTACCGGCGGAAACCAGGCACTCGCAGTAGCCAGGACACTGATGAATTCTTTTCCTTGGTTTGCCAGCGAGATTTTCACGGGACACTACCGCAAATATTGTTCCAGATAGGCAAACACGGCGGAGGAATGCTTAGCGACGCTGATCACGTAATACAATAAATACATGCATTTCTTCTGCGTCATTACAGCGACGACATGGATCAAGAGACGCAGCAGCATTAACGAAATTACACATATTTTACCACAAAACATATCAGCCGGACAGATTAAGAAAACTTTGCTTTGGATCTCGTCTCACGCAAGCCCGGCATGACAAAATTATTTCAATTTTAATCCGTTAGTTCATTATGCATGGATTCCCATAGTTGAAAACACATGTACTGTACTAACCGACCTAACGAACCGATTTCAAAAAGATTGAGCCGTGAAGAAACATTTGAGGTAACATCGTTCGTCAACGGAACACATCTAGAAAGGCGCTTCCTCTAGTTGAATAGGCTTTTCAATAACATTATTATTGCACAAGGCATGATTTTGTCGTCTTTCGTACCTGTTAAACATTTTTTTAAACTTGTCAAAACGCCGCATTTTTTAAAAGCCGCATTCCTCTTCGTGGGTCTCATCATCTGCGACAAACACGGCGTGCATGCCTGTGGTCCAAATTTTATGGTAATACATGTAGCGAATGCAGTACATCAGTATTTGACTTTCTATTGCATTCTTATATAATTTTTGTGCTGTATGCTCGTACAGTATATGTCCACAGGCGAAAGATAATAATACGAAATTGTCATCAATCCTCATGCACAGCACTGAAAAGTTTCAGCAATTTCCCAAAAAGCGTTGCTGACTGGGATTTGGTTGTCACAATACGCGATATTTCCAATCCAATGCGTGTGCACGTGTCACTTCTATCCGAGCACACACACATTTTCCTCAGAAATTAAGATGCAGGTATTCAAAAAAGTTATTTATGACTTCAATACTAAAGGCATTGAGCACATCTGCGTGAACCTGCCCATGCATTCCAAGCAGACAAGTGGCAAAGTGATCCAGGGTACGAAAAAGTTGGTGTCATGCTGCAAACTTCTGCAGTGTGTACCCATATACTTTACGGTCAAAGGTGTTCTCAGAGGCAAGATACATACCAAAACTTGGGGAACCACAAAAATGTAATCCTGCAGCGATATTGTTTACTTTTGCATTTCTTTTAACTGACGTCGCCCACTCGATAATTCGAAGAAGTATATACACTATACAGTATCTTTACGCTTTTCCTAAGAAGTTTCCACCTACAGTATATACATAATCAGACTTCAAGCAAATGTGTTCTTGACCGTGAATAATTTCGTCACATGAGTATCGTAAATTTTACCGGGTATATCTGCTTATTTGCGCTGTGATTGTGCCATGCCCGCAGATTTCGATTCGTTGAAGGGAAATGGCCTGTATGATAATTTCTTTACGTCGCTTTATTTGCAGTAAGATAATGCGGCATTTCTTCGGGATATTCTAATCGTGCAGACTCGATTAGCCCGTATCTCCAGAGGCACCGGGCTAATGAATTGTTGGAATAACTCATTTCGAAATCAGAGGGAATATTGACGATGTCAGCATCAAAGATTACCTCGTGAATCTTTTGAAACACTGGATTCAAAAACTCGGGCATTTAATTTTCTGCTCATGAGCGTTTAGTCATTAGTCCGGATAACCGGATTTCTATAGTGCATCTATATGGTGGACACTCATGCAGCACAGTATTCGCGTAATATACCTAACACATGCTCATCTTTACGGTTGATCGTTGCGAATATGTACAAGTCATGTCTCGTGGAGTTAGCTGGACATCGATGTGAGCCAGAAGAAGGAAAGATAGGAGGATTTCCAACTCGCTCATAATCTTGTTATCCGTTCTCCGCTGCAAAAACCCCTCTAACCCAATGCTTGTGGTCATTCTTCCGGAGAATCTGTTCCATGGGAGGAAAAGGTCACTGCTGCATGTGATGGGCGAGGGAGATGGTGATACCTTATCGTGGCCAGAGCTTGTTAACCGCAAAAAAGGGCTATTTTCTTTTATTTCTTAAAATACGGCAGGTTTACGTGCACAATGAAGCCGCTCGCAATCAACGCCACGAAAGCACTGCAGCTGTAAAGCGTCGTTTGGCAGAGAAACGTGCGCAAGAATTTTCGTGAAACTTTCCCATTCGTAAGACAATCGCTGGATTCTCTGCATTGCATTCAACATGCTGTCTGATGCGTCCGATCCGTTTTCAGTCGGCGAAGAAATTTTCCTTGCCGGAACCAGCGAAGTCCGCGCAAGCAACCATAAAGCATTTTCTGAGCCACGAGCCCTTATCCATTCCCAGCTTCGTCTTCTGACTCGACTCACCCGCCCACAAGCATCCTGACGCAACGAAACCCTGTCAAACCGTCGCAAACTCTCATTTTACTCTCGAGTGATCCGCGATTGTCGCTCTATTATATGTTCTGTTGCAAAAAGCTTTCCGGTACTCAGATCGAGGCCACGGTGATCACCGAACAGCACTGAGTACCTCTTGAAAACGATCTGAGAGAAAAAAACTGTATCGGAAACGGTATCGGTGAACAACGAGCAGTAATTGAATGCGATAATTGAATTGTTCCGGCTTTGAGGTCACGAGGATCCGCTTAGCGGAAACTTCTGCTTGATCGCTTGAGAGTCGCTTTCCGTGCGGAAAAAAAAATGAATATCACGCGCACAAACTTCATGACACAGTTGACAGTGACACACGAGGTACAGTACTTCACCGACAAAGATCACTGCGTCTGATTTCATCCCGACTGCGGCGGAGATATGACTTGCACGTACGCATTCAGTGGGGAGATCCAAGCTCTTTGCCGTTTTGCTTTATTGACATTTTCTGGTATCAATTCAGCTATTTTCGCTGTTTCCCTCTGGCGAAAGTTGAGACGGGCTTTCAACATGTTACTGCGTACCTTCGAGCACTCGATGTTGCATGGACGAACTATGTTCGAAGACGTCTACAGAACCTTGAAAGAAGGGACGGTCGCTGCGTATTGGAATGCTCAGTAAATAACAGGAGGAGCCTGTGTTTTGTCAGCCTCGGCTCGGATAGCTTTACTTTAGGTGATACTGTAGATGTAAACTAATTAGCCTTCACTCAAACAGCATCACATCACAGGCGAAGCATTGCAGAATGCCTTACGTCTGACTCCAGAAGAACTTGCCTTGCAAAGTGCCAGCAATAGAAAGGCAGTACAGTAGTCCCGATCATGAGACCGTCGATTGATTGAATTTCATGGAATTTGCCCAAACAGCAATTCAATCATAGAAGGTATACGGCCGCGTAACTTTAATCTGAGCCATTTTATTTACCTTTGATTTTTATGAGTGAATTGAAAATCCACACAGAACTCATCATCAACACGATAAGCATTGGGAGACCAAAAAAATTCAGGGATATAATTATGAAAGAGCGAACGAGATTTGAAGTCGTAAGAATCAGGGAACTCAGTGCAAACAATTTAAGGAACACAATATCAGGTAAGTTTGGTGCTCATCGAGATTTTCGGGAATGCCCTCACCCGTCATCGTTGAAACTTCTTGGAGCCTGTTTATTTACCGGCTCCAATAAGTATCACACTGTTGGATGATTTTTTATTCTTGATTATAAGTGATATTTTATTGTCTGGGGAAGACACCGGTCATTAACCCATTTACTCCAGGTTTTACAGCATACCGTATATAATTTATATTCGAGGTATTAATTATTATATCTTACCATGGTGTCTGAGGACTTTCCTCGAGAGTTGAACTTGAAAGTCTTTGCCAAGGTCAGCCTTTTTGATGAAGAAATTGAGGAAAGTTTGGGGTAAAATTCTGTGTCTGCTGGCAAGGAATATACGAATACCTTACCCACGATGCGAGGCGTCAACAAATCTTGGAGATGGTTCGCCTATGGTGCGCTAACATTCCTCGTTACTTTCCGATGCTACTTCTGTGCAAAATAAAATTGAGAAATTAAATCAAATTTAAAAATTAAATCAAATGCAAAAAGAGAGAAAAAACATCCAAGATTGGATGATAATCGCCGACACACTCATGATGGCGATATGTGCTTCTTCTTTTGGACCTCAATGGCCTTTCGATTCTGTGCCTGGTTCCGGTTTGTTACATAATACACGGGTACCTTGCAATTCGACCTCCAGCAGTTCGACCGTCCCGCAATTCAACGGTTGAATTTACTCAGAGGTTGACTCCCAATTTGACCTCTTTCCCGAAATTCGACCTGTTTTAGCCTCTTTTCTTGTGCTTTTTGTTCTGGTTGCCCTCGATTTTATAGAGTGTTTTGTAATTCGACCATTTTGCAATTCGACCCTAATTTGGCAACGGATTAGGGTCGAATTGCGATATACCACCTGTATATAGCATCCCACCTATTCCATGAAATAGCCATTTAAAAAGGTTCTCAATGTTTCATATGCATAGACAACATTTTACAACTGCCTGCATGCACCAAGTAGTGCGGACAAGATGGAAGTGTATGCAGGACTTGGCTTATTTGCGTTCCTGTGCGATGAAGGCATCTTCACTATATATGTAAGCCGTACGCGTCCGAAGTCAAGGACAAACTTGATGACGGCGATAAAGATGGGCATTAAAAACGGATGTTCGGACATCGCGAAGTCCCTAGAAGCATTTAAATTTATAAATTTCGTACATATACACGCATACTTGATGAAGCTTGAAATCGACGAAATAAATGTTTATGTATTTACCGAGGGAAATGTCAACGGTTCGATCCTGCTGAATGATCTTTGGATTGAGAAAGTTTCGCAGAAGAACATGGTTTAATGAAAAAGATTATTTCACTACTATAACAAGAACGCATCAAGTACTGTCAAGAAGGTACTGTACAGGCGGGGACGCGTAGACAGTACTGCAAAGATAGAATCATATCATTCGGATGGATCATATCTGGACGCAAATGCGCGAGAAATGGACCGTGAGAACTTAATTCAACGAGATGGTGGGTTGTCAGTGCTTCAATATCTCGGCAAACTCGTTGGTAGTGTGGACCCGAGAAAGGCCCACTGCAAAAAGAAATTTCATCATGGACATCAGCTTCTTTCATTTTATTTTCCCCCTTCAAACCTGTTGTTGCTACAGTCAACGCCTCGGCATCATCTGCTGCCGACACTCCTGTCTCAAACATACCAGAGCATCGATCCGTTAAATCGAAGAAAATGAGTGAAATTCAGCTGATGCAGCTTTTGTTGCGAGCGCGTCGTTTCGAAAGAACGTCGGTTCAACGTCGGCGGTATAATTCTTTGACGTGATTCTTTCAACCAGCATGGAAATTCGTTCGACCTTCTCTTCATCAGGTTGATTGATGAACCGTAACTATATGACAGTGGGCGTATGAAAAAAAAAAGAAGCAAAGAAAGAGGGCGGGCATAAAAGGCCCGTGGAGAGACTGGGCTGGTCGGCATTCGCTTTAGAACCACGTACGTATAGGACCCTGACCCAAGAAGCCGAGATAAGCCTGGAGAGGATTCGATTTTCCATTTGTGACAATTGGCTTGATTTTACTGTAGATTTCCTTGATATCTCTCATCGTTTTTCTTCCGACTTCTTCCCGCACTCGAACGTGTCTTTCAACAATAACCTATATTGATCCCACTGCGGGAAGAAAAATATATATATTGAAGCGGTGTATACTGTAAGACCCGCACGGAAACCATGTGTATTTCCTTGTTATGCGCACATGGAGAATAGTCGTGGTTCTATCCTTTGTGGGGAAAAAGTCGAGAGGAACTTAACGTCGAACGAATTTAATCTACTGTTAAGGACATCTGCAACACGTAGTTGAACTTGCTTTTCCTGAACCGGAGCATGTTTTATCTTCGCTAGGGTTGCGTCTTCGTATATAGAGATTGGGTATTGAGCGAATGGTACGATGATTTTGCCTATTTGTCCTTGTCACCTGCACCGTTGGACGTATTTCATGGCAATATCACAGAGCAACTATAGTTATTGTCTCAAGGAAGCTGGGGTCTGAAGACGGGGTAAGCAGCAGTGTATACGAGAATCGGAACCCCGCGGTGAAGGCGAGCATCGCGACTGCGGCGCGTATGCATCATGGTCTCGCTCTTGGCCAGCACGAATGATCGAATCATCTAATCTCAACATTTCATTATTTGTTGAAGATCCCTGGACATACAATAGACTAGTGAAAATATTTTTGAGTCTCAAAAACGATTTTGTGCTCGATCGAGTATGAAAGAACAAACGGTGTGGTATACTCAACAAGAACAGTAAATTCTTCAAATCTAAGCAAATATTTTTAGCAGTCGCCTTGCTGTCGGTCAAGTACTGTGAACTTATTAGGAAAAACGGAGTGTTTTCGTAAAATTTCGACCTTCCGCACAAACTTTCAAACGTGTTGGTTTCCGTTTTCGAAAGAAAACACCTCGAGGAGTTTGTTCTTGTTGACAATTCCTGTGCATCATGAAATTCGTTTGGCAGTTTATGCAAAAGACGTTTACAGCGAGACCTCAAACAACAAACGCCCTAAGCAGTAAACTTCTTACAGCCTGTGTTTACGCACCAGTTTGCCTTAAAGCTACGAACTTGACTTGAGGAACAAACCCCAATAAGTCAGGAAGAAACGTGAAGAAAACAATTTTTTAATAAAAGAACATGACATTTTTCAATTTAATGACTGTATTCCAATATGAGAATACGTTGTATTCACAAATGAGGATACAGAACGAAGAGAAATTCAAGTTTTGAGGAGTTTTTAAATTCCGCGGTATATGCTTCCAATTTTGCTGGAACAAATTAATTGATTGACCGCGTAAAAAGATTGCTTTATTGTCTTAATTTAAAATTGGGATCTTTTCATAGAGTTACCGGGAGAACAAGAAAGGAATAGTTATTCGGAGAGGTCTATGATTATGAGGAAACTGAATTTGCTAAACAGATGGCACCTGAGCTGCGGTATCCAGACCTTTCTACCGAATGAAGTACAGTAATATAATTCATAGACGAGGGGGGGGGGGGGGGGGGTTAGAAAAAGTGCCCGGTCTTTCTTTCAAGTCTTTTCCCATGAACGAGTGGTATTCAAACCTGATGAAATCCTTGCAGCAAAATTGATCTCAAATCGAAATATAACATCCACCGGCTAACCCTCATGAGAAATTACATCACAAATGTTTCCCACGGGCATATTTTCTCAGTGACTGTGATGGTGTTCGTATAGTGGCTCACAGGAATATACAATGGCATAGTTCGGTAGAAATGAGTTGAATGAGCTATAATTTATTGAATGAGCTATTTTCCTACATCATTATTGTATTTGATACAGTACTATAACATGTAATCATGTCCTTATACCAGTCAATTTTTAGCTTCTCCCTTTTTGGAAAGAAGGATCAGAAGATGAGACAAAAAAAACACACCTGGGTGGAAAAATCAATGCCTAAAAATCCTGCCATGGCCCAAAGAGAAAAAAGTCCATTCCTGTTTCAACTTTTGAGGCTTTTCCTTAGGGACTATGTGTTGTGCCTAGAATGAGAGGCTACACACAATTGTAAGCTAATGGTTGAATGACTCCGAATTTAATGGTTGGGTGCCCTCAGCTAGG
>CAJPEX010000032.1:162217-271882 GCA_905338405.1 Notodromas monacha | reverse complement strand
ACTGCTGGCGGAGGAGCAGCTGGCTGAGGGGCACTTTCCCCTTGGCGCGGGCTCCCCGGCGGGGTTGGAGCAGGGCGCGGAAGATCTGGTTGCCGGTCCACTTCAAGTGGAATTAGGTGCGCAATCGACTGGCTCCGCAAAATATGCGGGGTGGATGTGCCGTTGGTTTGGTATCTACGGGACACCAGCACATCAACGGCACAAATTTTGCCGTCCCGAGGGCTGGCCTGCACTTCCAAGATGCAGCACAGCTTCCATTTGAGGCGTGACATTGGCGTGTCACCCTTGAAGGATGCAACCTTTAGGAGTGCGACCTGGCCCACTTTGGGTTCCAGGTGTGTGGGCCCGCGGCCCACATAAGTAGGAAACGTGTGGAGTTGGGTGATGTACCCAATGTAAAAGGCGTGCCAGAGGTCCTTAAGATAATCCATGCGCAACTTCGTGCGCCATTTCAGACCTTTCTCATTGGCATACTCAAAAAATTGGACCTGTGGGGGGCCGTAGCAATACGGATCCCATGTTGGGTCCGTAATGTCCTCCGCGGCGGGATTTAAGAACATAGATGGTGTTATGCAGATTGGATTGTTCCGATTGGTGGGCAGGTATGTCAGAGGGCGGGAATTCAACATCCGCTCCACATACTTCATTGCCTCATAAATGGTAGAGGTGTATTTGAAGCGTACTCCCTTAAAGGAGCATGCTAGACACCCTTTGATCATACCCATCATGCGATTGTAAAAGCCACCCCACCAGGGTGCGCAAGCTGCATTAAAGTGCCATTGGATATGATTCCGCGAAAAGTGTTGTTCAAATTCCATCTCTTTTGCAAGCAGAAACCGAGGCCATGCTGCCCGAAAGGCTGTGCCGTTGTCCAAAATGACAGTGGCCGGGCTAAGATCCCAAGCATGGCAGAATGTATTGAACGCAGTTACAAAGGATTCTAATGAGACATCGCGAACTGGTTCCAAATGGACTGCCCGGGTGAGGGGGCAGGAGAAGACGCAGATGGACATGGTTCGGCCGTCTACTGTCTCGAACAGGCCAGCAAAGTCAATGCCCACGGTCTCAAATGGCTTGAGGCCGGAGTACCAATAATGCGGTAGGGGTGCAATGGGCTGTACAAACGGTAAATTCTCAAACCGTTGACACCATGGGCATTCCCTGATTATGCGGCGCACCAAACGCCGAACGCCTTTCATCCAGTACCGGTGCGTTAATTTCTCAAGGATGGCAGTTGTGGATGCGTGTCTCCACGTTTCATGGTATGCCCGGATGAAGGCCCGTATTAACGGGGGTACCCTACCTGCTTTGGGCACAGGGATGTGAATGAGTTGTTTGCGTGCTTCCAGACCTTGCCGGTGGCGCGGCAGGGAGACGTCTGTATCTTGACAGCTCCGAGACATCACCAGCTGGGTTGCTGGATCAAAGCGCAAATCTGGGCGTCGCTTATTGCAACGATTGTTAGTCCCATCATCCCATGCCAAATGATCATGAAACTTTTGGATGATGCGTATGGCATCATCATTGGCTGTGCGCCTTTCTTGCGCAAGCCACCCCGTGCGATAGGGGTTTGCAATGTCACCCATGCGTCGCCGTACCACAGGTCTAGGCTGTTGGCGATGGCAACGGACAAAGAAGTCCTTGAAGCGCGTGAGGGCCATGATTCGCTTTTCAGCTTTGTCCCATGAGCCCACTTTTTCAAAGAGCGCAAGGATAGTTTTCCGTTCGGCTAGGTATGCCTGTTCTGGGTCAGGCCGTGATTGGGCCATGTTGGCATTGACATTCAGGGGCTGCGGTGGCCATTTATCCTGGTGGGGAAGCCATGCGGGCCCTTGCCACCAGAGAGTAGCATTGCGGAGGGTCTCCATGTCACAGCCTCTGGATGCAAGATCGGCTGGATTGTCAGTGCCGGGCGTGTGACGCTACTGATGGACAGCCGTGCTGGCTGCAATTTTCTGCAAACGGGTCTGCACATACCCATCGGTTTGGGCAGCAGCATTCTGGATCCATGCCAGCGTTACTGCCGAGTCGGTCCAGTAGTGCACAGTATGTCTGCGCAGATCAACCTTGAGTGCCAGGGCCTGCATCAATTGTGTGGCCATGGTGGCTGCAGCCAATTCAAGGCGATTGATGCGAAAGGTCGGGAGGGGCTCCCCAGGTTCAGGCCTGCAAGCCTTGGGGATGACTTTAGATTTTCCCCAAATTAGCCGCATTTGCGGATTCTCCCCCCTGGATGTGAAATAGACTGCGACACCCAGGGCAATGCCACTGGCATCAGATAAGACATGGATGTCACCTGGTTCTTGAACCTTGAGAGCGACTTTGCGTGGCACCTTGATGGTGGATGCCTTGATGGCTTGGCGAATGATATCATGCCAAGGTTTTGTTTCTTTCTTAGTAAGCAAATAGGTCCAGGACGCTTTGGGGTGCTTTTCATCAAACCGCTGCCACATGGCTTTGAGAGTGGTCAGGAAGGGTGTGATCGTCCCGAGAAGATCAAAGAGACGCCCTTCAATTCCAACAATCTGCCGTTTCTGCAGGCGCGGGCACTTGAGGAGCGCCTTCAATGATTCTGTACTGACGCTGAGTGTGTCCGCTTGTGGCGTGTCCACAGAGCCTAGGACTTTATATGGTTTTTGGTCCACCGGGGTGTTAGCCCGGGGATAGGATGTCTTGATCTTGGTCAGATCAAAGCTCCCAAGTTTGAGTGCGTTGGTTGCATTGTGCAACTTGGCTTGAACCACCTCTGGCGTGTCCCCGGTAATGAGCAGATCATCCACATAGGTGGTGGCATCTAATTCGTCCTGCTCTGCTTTCGACATGAGACTGCGGCTTACGGCCTCGCGGTACAAGAACCGGACTGCTGCGTTCAAGATGAATGGTGCGCAGTTGATTCCCCATGGTAGGCGTAGGAACCGGAAGAATTTTGGGATGACACTCCCATCTGGCTGGACTTCGGGCCAGCGGATGATGAGGACCCATTGATCCTCCGGTGCAAGCTCCACTTGGACAAAAGCTTTGCGGATATCGCCCACAGCGAATTCCTCTGTAAACCGCCAGCCAAGGAGTATTTCGGTTATGCGAGGCAGGATATTCGCCCCTTGACTAAAGAGCTGATTGCAAGAGAGACTGCCGGGGTCAGCGGCATTGCCGGCCATGACCACGCGGAGAGGGGTGGATGCACTGGAAGGGCGCGCAACCCCATGATGCGGCAGCTCTGTGTATGCAATGCCTCTTTGATTCATTTCATCTATTGTGGTAGGCGCAATAATGCCTTCATCTATCCAGTTTTTAAAGAATTCCTCGTAGGCTGTGGCCAAGGGACCACCAGCTTTTAGGAGTTTCACAACAGATTGACTACGCTGGGCCCCAGTGCGCAGATTTGGCTTACACTGGGCAGGATACAGCGAGGTCTTGAGAAGGGGTGCGACCACACGGCCACCTGGACTGACGACAAGTTGTTTCAAGTATGTCTGAAACCCTTCGTCGCGGGAGCACTGCTCTTGCCGTGGGTCCCCCAAAATATTTATTTGATCTTGGTAGGCATATTGGAGGATGAGGCTGTTAAGCTCTCCATCCGATACTAGGCTGGGAGTTTCCAGTGCCATGCAAACGCGTGGGGCCAACACAGGGGTTGGCAATTTCTGCGAGGCCCAAATCCCACGGGCCACAATACCCAAATGAGTAGGGATGCCCTGAAAGCCTGCAGTCCGAATGGGAGGCGCAACGTTTTGATATAACTGCACCAGGTCTGCTCCCCCCAGAACAACGTCAAAGGAGAGAGCGGTGTCAGTCAGAATGCGCCTGTCGGCCAAGACTGGGGCAAAGGACTCCAGCCATGGGAGGGCGCTGGGATTGGTTCCTCGCCAAGGTCCATCATGTGGAATTACCACTGCCGTGGTCATAATTTTAGGGGAGTCTGCAACCTCCCCCCTGAAGGTGAGCACAACTGCTTCAGATGTAGTTACTGGTCGTCCCCGTTCAACGCCACCGATGGCGTACGGAGGACAGGCCTCAATGGGTAGATTTAAGCGCTGGACTAAGGACCGGGTGATGAGCGTGAGCTGTGCCCCGGAGTCCAGGAGGGCATGTGCAACAACCCCTGAAGGCTCCAAGCGGATGGCGGCCGTTTCCATGAATGCGCAAGTTGGCCCTGGTTTCGGAGCTGAAACAACCAGGACCATTCGACGCTCAGCCGCCGGGTCATGTCATGCTGATGCGACAGGTGCTGCCGTGGGGGCTGCTGCAGCGGGCGCAGCTGGTGCTGCTGGTGCGGCAGGCGCTGCCTGGTTGACGGCGGGAGCAGCAACAACGGCTTGAGCGACCGCTGCTGGGCGCGCATTATTCTGATTGTTGAGCTGATTGCAGGTGGACAAGTGATGGGACTGCTGACAGTGAAAGCATCGTCCCCCTGCCTGACATTTGCCAACATAATGATTACGCCCCAAACAATTTTGGCAGAGGTGCAAGCGGCGGACAGCCTGCATGCGTTCCTGCCGTGAGAGGGGGCAGCGTCCGGGGGTGTGCTGCCCGGCGCAAAAGGGACAGGTGTTACGGTCTGGGGGGCCATGACGCTGGCCCTGATTGGACCGATCCCGATTGCGGTCATCATTGTATGACAGTGAAAGCATCGTCCCTGTGCCTGACATTCGCGAACATAATGATTACGCCCCAAACAATTTTGGCAGAGGTGCAAGCGGCGGACCGCCTGCACGCGTTCCTGCCGTGAGAGGGGGCAGCGCCCGGGGGTGTGCTGCCCGGCGCAAAAGGGACAGGTGTTACAGTCTGGGGGGCCATGACGCTGGCCCTGATTGGACTGATCCCGATTGCGGTCATCATTGTAATGCTGTGATCCGCGCTGATCAGAGCGGGATCGCTGCGGAGAGCAATTGCGTGGTTGATCATTAGATCGTCCGCGTTGAGGCCACTTGCGGTCCGGACTGCGGGACCAGGACCGCCCTTGTTGGTTGAAGGAGCGGCGCCGATTCTGATTATTGTTTGACTGGTTGTTGCCATTGCGCCGACCCTGGCCGTTGGACGTCCGATTCTGATTATCGTTTGACTGGTTGTTGCCATTGCGCCGACCGCGGCCGTTGGACGGCTGGGCGGTGGCTGAAGTAGTAGCAACAGCCACGACGGCGGCCTGCGAGGCAGCTGCTGCCGGAGTGGCGGGTGTGGTGGTGGTTGCTGCGGGAGTGGTCCCCGCGGGGGCTGCCGCAGCACCCAGGAAAGCCAGGGTTGGGGGTGGTTCAGTGATCCCCAACGTTAACGCAAAATAATTGCGAATAAAGCGGTATTGATGATGCGGGCGCCGGGCCCAGGCATTCTCATTTTCAACCGCAAATCCATGTTTATCGGAATGGACCTGGAGTAGCTCTAGGAAGCGGGCGCGCTGCAGGTGAGCACGAAGAACAGGGCCCATGCGCAGGCAGGCCTGATTCATGTCGGTTTGAATGGTGCTTAGTTTTTCTGTGTTTATCAGAATGGACCTGGAGTAGCTCTAGGAAGCGGGCGCGCTGCAGGTGAGCGCGAAGAACAGGGCCCATGCGCAGGCAGGCCTGATTCATGTCGGTTTGAATGGTGCTTAGTTTTTCTGCAATGCGAATGACATGCGTAAAGTAGTCATAGAACTCCGCGCATGTAGTGGGTGCTGGCAAGGCATCGAACTCTTGATAGAGCTTAAGCCTATGTGTATAGGTTTGCCCATATTCAGCAAAAAGGACCTGTATTACACTAAGTTAGTCCATGTTTATGTCTTGGTACGCAAAGGCGCCGAGATTGCGGCGTGCGTTGCCATCCATGTGCAGTAACAGGATGCAAATGCGTTCAGTATCAGTGAGGCGCATAACTGGTATGATGTGGACAGGAGTGAAATCATGCCATAAGCGTTCAAATGGGTAATCAGACGCCGATGCTCCTGTAAACTTTGGGAAGGTTGGCGCCCTGGCCTGTTTCTCATATGATTTAACAAGATCATGATGGGCCAAACGTGGGGCTGGTCCTGTCCCAAAGATCCGGAGGGCCTGGCTGTATGCATCCAATGTCCTTACTAAGATAGTCCATGTTTATGTCTTGGTACGCAAAGGCGCCAAGATTGCGGCGTGCGTCACCATCCATGTGCAGTAACAGGATGCAAATGCGTTCCGTATTGGTTAGGCGCATAACTGGTATGATGTGGACAGGAGTGAAATCATGCCATAAGCGTTCAAATGGGTAATCAGACGCCGATGCTCCTGTAAACTTTGGGAAGGTTGGCGCCCTGGCCTGTTTCTCGTATGATTTAACAAGATCATGGTGGGCCAAACGTGGGGCTGGTCCTGTCCCAAAGATCCGGAGGGCCTGGCTGTATGCATCCAATGTCCTGGTTGGTTGGACCAGTACAGAGGATGGCCCAGGATCCATAATCTCGTAACTCTCTGGGAACTGCGGGGACAGAACCGATGGGGCGCGTGGTCTTGGGACCAATGCAGCCTGGTGCGAGCCTGCTCCCCGTTGTGCGGGCGCAAGTTGGCCGCTAGGGGGAGGCGCAGACCCAGATGGATTAAACTTTGGGAAGGTTGGCGCCCTGGCCTGTTTCTCGTATGATTTAACAAGATCATGGTGGGCCAAACGTGGGGCTGGTCCTGTCCCAAAGATCCGGAGGGCCTGGCTGTATGCATCCAATGTCCTGGTTGGTTGGACCAGTACAGAGGATGGCCCAGGATCCATAATCTCGTAACTCTCTGGGAACTGCGGGGACAGAACCGACGGAGCGCGTGGTCTCGGGACCAATGCAGCCTGGTGCGAGCCTACTCCCCGTTGTGCGGGCGCAAGTTGGCCGCTAGGGGGAGGCGCAGACCCAGATGGACCAGGGGCATTATCTGGTTGCGCCGGAGGCACCGGAAAGGCGACGCCTAAAACGCGCGCTTGCGTGGGGCAAAGGTTAGGCCATGCGCCGTTTGCAACATCAGGGGCATGAACAATAATGCTGTTTACCTCTGCCGCAAGTTGCTGTAGCGCGGCCGCCTCTTCTTCGGTAAAGTGCCCGGGCTGCAGCGTGATGAGACGCGCAGCGGCATGGAGGAGATTGGGCACAAAACTGCATGAACAATAATGCTGTTTACCTCTGCCGCAAGTTGCTGTAGCGCGGCCGCCTCTTCTTTGGTAAAGTGCCCGGGCTGCAGCGTAATGAGACGCGCAGCGGCATGGAGGAGATTGGGCACAAAACGTTCGAACCTTGCCTGCGGATTGCCGAGTTCGGGTGTCCGCAGAAGGTGATCGACGGCCCCTACAATGTTCGCGATACGTAGAACGTATCTGACCATGGCGGGACGCCCGTGGCGGGCCGCGCTAATCGCCGAACGATGGCTCGACGCGGCAACGGAACCCTGGCCCCGAGAAGCGGAACGTCGAGGTTCATTTGGAGCACCGGACGGGGGTGCTGGCTGGGAGCGGCGCGTGGACCGTGAAGCCACGCTTGCCCGACTCCCAGTACTAGAGGTACTACGCGAGATGGGATGGCTGGTGGGTGGCGCGGGCGTGGGTCCCAAAACACGACGAGACGGACGCCCGGCGCGCAGCCTACTTGCGATTGGTGGTGTCGGTGGTACGGCCGACATATTTGGAAAGGAAGCAATGGGACTCAAAAGACGGTGAGTACAATTTTAATACGCGTTGCACCGGGGAGGGCTCAGGGCACACAAAATCCCGCGTGAATCGAACACGTAAAATTGAACACCGTAAGAAAGAACACCAGGGTAAGGCCTCTAAAAAAAGGCACCCGCTGGCCACCAGTTTGTCGGGTGGAAATCGACAAGGGATAGAGTTAGGAAATGAAAGACAGATTCAGCCTTTACCGGCCTGATCCTCCAGAAGGGAGTCCCAAGAAGTTAGCTCCTTTAATACAAGCTCACAACACACTTCAGATTCAAAGCTTCGGACAGATTTTGCAAGACAAATAATATCTCAGACAAACAGACAACAACACAACAGAGGTCCACTCTGAATCGCTGCACAAACTCTTCTGTGGGCTTCGGAGCCCACGCCACGCTCTTCGAGCCCTCCTCCTCCTTTCCTCGATCTCCGACCCGGTAGTCGGTGTTACGACATACCGGGCGCGTACCACGCCGTACCCGTGTACGGCTATTGTCAACATGCCCGAGTGTGTGTGGCATGCTCGGGTCACGTGATCTTCGGAAAACGCGGCGCCACAGCACATGTGACAGTCTCATCACATCCTACATTTGTGAAGCATATCCACCATATTTCTACATTCAATCTACTCATACCTGGTTGCGCATCTCCTTGAACCCATTGGTGTCTTACAATGGTACCATGTCTGCTGAGTGGTACTGCAAGAGGGATGGTGGCTATTTGGCTCCCACCTTTGGACCCAATGGGTTACCAACTATGACCCCCGCTCTATCTATGGTTCTGGGTACCAATGCATCACTGGGATTGTTTGCTTGTGGTTCTGATGCAGCTTTGGAAGACTCATGGCTCATGTGTGGGGGTTAGTTTTTAATTAAAAGTGTCAGTACAACATTGAAATGCACTATAACAGTATCCTTCAATTTCATTACCATGCTTTTCACATTTATCCTTGTTTTTTTAGACATTTCAATTGTGAAATGGTTTATTGAGGTGTATATGTTTATTTTTAGAAACTCACATAATCAGGGTTGTGAGTATTGGTAAAAGTTGGTAAGTTTTAACAGTTTGGTTTCACTTATTGGAGCCGTTCTTATTTATGAATATGGACATTCCTTTTGGAGAGTATTTCATATCTGATCCAATTTTTTCTAAAACAAGTTGAAATGAAGAGAAAGTGCAAACATTAAATTGTACTCAACTGTGCAAATAAATTTTGTGCTTCTTCCACAACACATCCAGACGTGGTGTAGATTGTCCAAGTTACACTCAATTCAATACTCCATTAAAAATGTATTGCTAAATTGTTTTAATGAAAATTCAAATCTTCTGAAAAGGGTAATTCTTGAGTTATTGCGGTTTAATTTAATGGTAACCCAAATAAAAATGGCAATTGGCAGAAAGATCATTTCAAAGTCAGAGTAGGTATTGGTGAAAATTCATACCATTTGAACACAGGATTGTTTAATTTTTTTCATCTCTCAAGTGAATCTGACTATGAAATTAATCTCCACGAATAATTTCATTCAGTTGGTGATCATAATCTTAGTGTGGCACTAATTAGCCAGAAAACTCTTTTGTTCCTTTGGAAAAATGTATCTACAAAAAAAAAATGTTTGGTCTCTTTCTTTGCAGAAACGATAAATTCGACCCAAAATGCTACACAGCCATCAACGCAATTTTGGTCGACGAATGAACCCGACGGTGGAACAGATGAAAATTGTTTGACAATCGCTTACGATGAATTTACCTCTGAGTATGGATGGAAGGGCACGAATTGCACATTCCAATATGGATACATTTGCGCATTGCCCTCAGACTTGATTTTCAAACGGGCATTTATCGACATTTGGGAATTCTAAGTATTTTTGACCATTGCCCGCGTTCAAACTTTTTCTTGCATTGCATTACCGCGGCTTCGCCATATTCTAGTATTTTAATGTGTTCAAAAAGGCAAAAAAAAATCTGCATTTGTTCTTCTTGCTGAAGTAATGGCATAAAATGAGCGGTAGATTTTTGTCTGCGCGAACTTTCGCGAGTTTTTTGCATAACTTAGATCAGGATCTCTTCTCGGCATATTTCTCTGCCCCATGCAGAGTATACCTCTCCAAAATTTTTGATTGATTTGGCAAAAGCATGTTTCATACATATATACACGTTGTGCTCTGAGGCGCCATATTTCGTGCATCGAAGTAATAAATGAATTCAATGCTTGTCAAACACTTGTGGTGGTCCAAATTTCAAATTTCCGTATTTCTAATTATTTTTGCTCCTCAAAATTTCACGATAGCAGAAAGGGTTAGTTATGCCTTAAATTTTATGCATTTAAATTTATTTAATATCCTGTAAATAAATCATATCCGATTGTTCCGGAATACAATAAGTCAGTTATTGCGGATGTAAAATGGTGGGTGAAGCGGAAATAATTTCCTTGAGAACCTCAATCGAAATTAGTTATATTGAGCAAATATGTATGATACAAAACTTTAAAATAATTACTGTGCATACTTTTACTGATGTATTCTCGGATTTACAAATGCGAGATTTAAGTGATAGCGTCCTCTTGTATGCGTTATAATAACTATCGTGTTTTAATCTTCAAAACGCCTTAGAGATGTCGCTAAATGAGCCTTGAAAAATGTTTTTCAAATCTTTCCACATAAAAAAAAAATTTACATAACTGCCTGCTATTTGACGATGAAAATTATGCACGACACCTCTACAAGAACATAACTTTTCAGGCCTTGTCAAATTGTAGAAATTATTCCAACTACTCAAAATTTTAAGCAGGGTTTGTGGCTTATTCGCATGTGATGTGCAATCAGGCCTTTATTTTGTAACGCCATTTCTTGGAACTAAATTGAGCGTATTGTATTCTGTTTAATATAAGTGAGGTAATGAAATACAATAAAACATTATGAAAATTCAGGTAGAAATTCCTGACACTGAATGGGTGTGGCATTTATAATTGACTAAAGTGAGGAGTCATCTCTTTGCATCACACTCAAAATCAACAGGACTGGGGAACCATTTTGGAAAGATGAACCATGTTCATCTCAATCCAACTCTGACATCTGTGAAGCTCCCTATTTTCAAATTCCATCCACAAAGAGTTGGTTTTGCCTTTCTTTGTACCCAGCACCAGTGACATATACTGGATTCATGTGTGCCTAATGGTATTGCCAAAGAGATGGAGGATATTGGGCAGCAACATATGTTATGACAGACTTTCCAACACTTACCAATGGTTTCTTAATGGCACATGGCAATGGTGCTTCATTGGGTCTGCATTCTTGTGGTTCTGACAAGTCACTTGAAGGCAGTTGGGCCATGTTTGGAGGTTATTAAAGGGAACAACTGTGATTCCTTGCCTTCATTTGTTTTTATAATCAATGGCAAAAAAAATTGTTGCCTACATTTTTTAAAACAAAGTATACTGTACAAACAACTGTAATCAAACTGTGTACTTTTTTGTGTTTGTTTCTTATTTTCAGCAAAGTCAATGCTAGTTTGAAGAACAATGAGACTCAGTTTCAGTTCTGGGCACCAAATGAACCAGATGGTGGAACCAATGAGAACTACTTGGGCATCAAATATAAATCTTCTTCATACAAATATGGCTTGATTTGAAAAGTGCAGTCATGTGTGGTTACAATATTTGAGTGAATTGCCATGATGCCCTCTGTAAGATCAATGTATCATTATATTTTGTCACAAAAACTTCACACACACTTCAAATTATTTCATAGCTCATTTACACATTTTCTTTTGGATTCATTTCCTGATTCACATTAATCAGGATGCTTAATTTCAGTTTTATGAGCAATTGTTTTGACACCTGAAATGCACTAAAGTACTGATTAGCAGTGTTGTTTTTCATTCCATCAGAGTTTTCATATCATTGATGATTGCAATATTCCTTGCAATATCCTTTTAGTATATCCACAACAATATTTGTGACTATTTCGAAATTGTTTTCATTATAACCATGTGTTTCTTCAAGTTCCCAATAAGTAAAAGAGTCCCCAGGTAAAATGTATATACATATCACAATGGATTGAGTAAATATACAGTAATGTAAACTGATTGTAAAATGACAAGAAGGATAAAGTCAGAAAAGGTATTCCCTTGATTAGTACAGTATGTCTTTATTACATTACACTGTTTCGCCTATAACTCGAAAACTTGGTCGGTCACTTGTGTCCTTCATTTGTTGTAGTTAAAGTTTATGAATTTTTATACTTACAAGATATCCCTTGGTCTAAAGAAAGAGGGTTCAAAAAGATTTCCGTGACACGAGCCAAGTTGCAGAAAATCTCCCCCTGTTATTTCACGTTTCTGTAGGCAATCACACACCACAGTACATATTTTCGCAGAGTAAAATTCCCCGGAACAAAATTTGCCATTCCAACCTTTTCTTTGCCGGATCGGAAAATTGGCGGTTTGTGATCTGGCGCCACGGAATCACTTCTTTCAACGAATGGCGCCACATCATACCGCAGCAAACTTTTCAGGAAGTGATACATATTCAAGAGGGTTGGGGGGAATCAGAGGAAAAAACCTCTGGTCTGGGTGCAAGCAAGCATCAACTTGACTGAACGTGGCGCCACGCGATGTTTGAGAGCCGCCCTTTTGTGTCGGAAATCCCGCCGGAATCCAAACCTTTTTTCCGTTTCAATCATGAAAGGAGAAGTTGATTTGAGCATTCTGACATCATCTCGGCACATTTGTCGGCATGGGCGAAGTATTTGATCTTGACATTTAAGAGAGGACGAGAGTCGTTGTGAGATCGCATTGGACATTCTGCGCTGACCAGCGCGTCATCTACTTTCCGAATTTATAAACAAGTGCGGCTAAAGATACCGCTTTCTCACGCTAGGGGCCGTCGCCAGTGGCAAATAATTGCCCCGGGATCGAACCCCACAAGGCAGGGAATTTTTTTTCTCCTTAAAACCCTGTTTAAACGGGGAATTCCGTCGCGACGAGACTAAAGTGACATCAAATACTTGAGTCGCCGTTGAATTAGAAAAAAAAAAATTTTAGCACTCACACGCGATAAAATACAAAAGATAATTAATACACGTGTAAGTGTGAGGATTATAGATACGCCTTTCATGAGAGATTTTTCAGAAAAGATGGATTTCGGATTGTTATTGATTTACTAAAGATACAAGTATATTGCATGCTTATGAAAATCATGCATCGAATATTGTAATGATCGAAAAATGAATTTCCTTGAAAATATTTACATTTCATTTCGAATTTGATTTATATAATGCATTCATAAACCATTTTATTTTACAAAAACACCGAAAAACTGTTTTATAGGAATCTACAAGAATTCAGCCAGTCAAAATACTGTACGTTCAAATCACTCAGTTAGGGGACATTTTGGGGGTCCTCCATTACAATATACAGTATGTACTGTAATTCTAATTTGACGTTCATAACTCATTTATTTGTCTTTTCGAACGCTATAATTAAATTTATGCTGGTATGGTAGAAGTCCATGAACGGAACCACCAATTAAATTTACATCGTGTCTTGGGTGGGATTGGTCTTATTATTTATAATTCAGCTTCACAGGTGTCGCTCTTTGCATCTGATTTCCGAAGAGTCTTTTGCTAAATGAGTTGGATGCTGGCACAGTTTTGTCTTATTTTCCCCGGAAGGTTTTCCAGCATTGAAGTTTCCGTTTGCTTCCTGATGGTTCCTCACTTTCTTCATGCTTTCGTATTAAATTTCTTTTTTTTCAATTTTTTTTTACTTTTCAGTATTATTCAGGCAGTCACGGCCCTCAGCGTGTCAAATGCCGTAATTATACGGGTCGTAGTTCCACTTCTAGGAACTGCAGCACAGATTTTCGGTGTATCAGGGGTTAAGAGAGAATATGGGGTCCAATCTTTGTCCAATATAGAAACCCGTACTTTTATTATGCTTCTACAGTACTTTCTAAGTCATCTCATGCGTTTCTGGGCGACGTTCACTTGATGAAATACAAAATTAATTCGTGTACGAGTAAGACATGCGCCAGCATTTTGAACTTGAAATTTTGAGAGAAATTAATCCCTGGGTATGATGTGAACCCAAGTTTTTACAGCCAAAAATTGCAATTTTTTGGGAAATCATGCATTATATTTGATGATCTCTTGGCATCCATTTGTGCTGGAGAAATAATTAAATTAAGTGGATATCTCTATTTTCATGTTATGATCTACAGAAGCATATGTTCCCAACGTTTCTTGGGAGAAGAATATTTTTACTGTATGTGCTAGTACATACTTGCATTTCAGACTGACAAAATACAGTACTTCTTTGTTGTTGTAAAAGTCTTTGGAACATTGATAATATGTGTTTTTAAAATGTCAAGATACAGTAGTGCTAAATCAAAATTAGCATAGAGACAATAAAATTGACATTTTCTTAGAGATACATTAGTTTTTTTATTATATTTTATACCAGATTCTGTGGTGAAACAAAATGTAGTAAGAGTAATCTTCTGGAAAAAATGTTACTCTTATTATTTTCAAGCAATTAAAATGCAATACATTCTTGGTTAGGAAGCACCATCCGCAAAAAAAATTGAGCTTAAATCAATTCTGATGAGATGGAATGTGTTTGGATGAATGTCAGTGTGGAGGGGAGGGAGTTTGGATGTGGGAACATTGCTTGAACCTTGTGAATCCTGAAAAGCAGAAAATGCAGCTTCCTGATCAATCAATCAAGAAAAACTGGTTCCAATATAGTATTTATTAACTGAAATGTTTCTAAGAATGATTAAAATAATTTCAATCCTTCCTTAATGAACATTTTAAAATTCTGCCAAAAATATCTGCATTGCTTTTTGTAAGTGGGAGTGGAAATCATTTATACACATCAAGATTGGTACTGTATATAGAAAATATTACCTGATACTGAGAGGAATCTTTTAGCATTGGCATGTAGCATAAGAATGTTAAGGGGGGGGGGCAAAACATGCTGCTCAATGTTTCATCTTTCATGGGTTAATTCATTCATTTATTCATTGTACAGCATATAATGCAGAATCTCATTACAACTTATCTCTTCATAATAAATAATTTGCTTACAACAAAGTAATGTTCATGTCTTTGCCTATTAGCCACAAGTATGTTAAATGTCATACAGTTAAGCCTTGCTAAGTCAAACCTCCCTGAGTCATCTACCTAAGTGAAATACTTCCCTAAATCATATACCTCCCTAAATTAAAGTTTTTCTAGTCCCTGTTTGAATGCCCTAATAGCAATGTATTATAAACCTCCCTTACTTGAAGGCTTTCCCTCTAAAACCTTCATAAGTCAATTTGTGTTATGTCTTCTGGCTATTATTTTTATTGAAACAGGAAAGAAATAAGCAAAAAAATGGAATTTGATGTGCTTTGAAATAATGTGAATGACTAAATTTGGCTAATGAACCCAAGTCTCCAAGTTCAGCACCCTGTCAAGTCATTTTAGAAGCAATCACCGTGTACAATTTATTGAAATTCTTCAATATTTCTCACAATAAAAATGCTTGATCCCATAAGTCAAATATCTATATAAACCAAAACCTCCCTAAGTTGAGTTTTTTGCTGGTCCATTGAAATTTGACTTACAGAGGTTCAACTGTACTTCAATAGGAATTTTCCATTGCAACACAGATGTTCCACTTGTTCCCAGGGGCTTCCTGGTATAAATAAATTCTGCTAGAATCCTTGTCAAGAACATAACCAGTCCCCCCCTGCTACACCAGTGCGGAAACCGTTTCCTGCTTGGGGCGTGCGTTCAGTTTCATCAGTTAGTCAGTCAGTCAATCGTACTCCGTGTAAGTATGCGCGGAAACAAAACGCAGGCATCAGCAGAAAGAAACAAAATATTATTTAAAAAAAAAAAAAAACCTTGGTGCCCCGAGTTGCCAGCAGATGAAGGAACCAGCAGCAGGAGCCGAGAAGAGGGAGGGTTTTATTGTAAGACGCCCGGGTCCGTGGGAACCAGTGCACGCGACGCGTTCCCACGGTCTGGGGGCGCCCCGTCCGCCCATCTGTCTGCCCGCATTCGGAAGCTGAGCCGCCACCTGAACCTGATGCGCCTCTGGGTGGTTTTCCTGGCGGCTGTCCTGCTGGTGGTGGTGGTGGTGAGTGACTGCAGGTGGTGTCCGCGTGGACAGGCGCGTGTGTGACCCAGAGAGAAAGAAGGGAGACTGGCATGAGTGGCATCTTCCACCATAAAATGCATGGCATTAAAGTGGTTTTCTTTTTTTTTTCAAAAAATAAAAAAGGAACAGGAATTTTAAAGCATATTTTGCTGAACTTCCTCTTTCAGTATGAAAGGACAAACAAATACAGTACAGTCAAACCTCTCCAAGTCAAATTTCAAGGGACCAGCAACAAAAAATAAATAAAATTGGCAAGATTCCAAGTTGAAGAGGATTTGAGTTCGGGAAACAAGCATTTTGTGTTGTAGGAAACATGAAAGAATTGCAGGAAATTGTGAATGATGATACAGTATTATGAGCCTTAAATTGCTACACGGGTGAGTTGATGGGATCCTGAAGTCAAAAGTGGGGTTTCATTTGCCCAATTAGTTTTTCACTCACTTTCTATACACATCAAGTTCCTTTTTTATTGATTCTCTCCATCAAGTGCTAAGAAAAGAATAGCAAAAAGGAATCAGAAAATATGAGCATGGGAGGTTTTAGGAGAAAAGCATGAAGGTGTTTTACAAGTACGGGTGAACCTTGACAACTCAAACCGCCCTAAGTTGAATATCCCCCTAAGTTGAATTTTTTTCAGGTCCTGTCTGAATCCCCTTAGAATTAATGCAATTAAAACCTCCCTGAGTCAAAGGATTTTCCCCTTAGACCTCCATGAGTTGAATTTTCTGTGGCCTGTTGGCTTTTATTTTCTTGACAAAAGAAAAGAAAAAAAGCATTAAAACAGAAATTTATTTGTTTTAAAAGGAGGTTAGAGACTGAATTAGGCAAATGAACCTGGCCTCCAAGTTCAGGATGCTTTCAACTCATTTAAGAAGTAATTTCAGCCTCAGAATATCACGAGTTAAAATTTTGAGAAATGGTTCAATGTTTCCCAGGAGACAAGGGCTTTGTTTTTTAGCTCAATTCAAAACCTTCCTAAGATGAAGTTTTGCTGGTCCCATTGAAGTTCAACTTGGAGAGGTTCAACTGTAATTATTTTTTAACAGTTAGCTACAGTACTCTGAATTTTTGTTATGCATCCTGTGCAGTTGATGCAATATGTTATTTTAATTTTGAGGCTGCTTAAAAAAATTCATAATAATTCCAAGTTCACTAGCTTTTGTGCAATAAGATTTTACTGTTTAAAAAAATATTTTTTTGTTGATTGGTGCCTAAGATTGTCAAATCTGTGGTTTTTGTTTTGAAAATACTGTACTGTATATCATAACATTATCAAGAAAAGTAACAAAGTTTTGGAGCAGAAAATAGCAAACAATTTTTACAACAGAAGCAAGAACATGTAATGTTCCTTGAAAAGCTGGGAGTGAATGAAAGGAAAAATCAGTTAAACTTTTGAACTTTTTTCAAACTAGAATTTATAAGGGGGTGAAATCCCCCTATACACGCAAGCAATACAATACAGGGCCTCTTCTTGATGCAGTGAGTCAATCATCTGTCTTTTTTTTTTATCCTCCATGGACAGTTGTTCAGGATGGATATTTCATGCCTCTCTCATGCAAACACAGGCTCCCCACCCCTTTTTCCCTCCTCTGCTTTTCTCTCTCTCTCTCATTCTCCACCTGCTTCTTTCTCTCTGTCTCTGTCTCTGTCTCTCTCTCACCTGTGTCCATCCAAGGTTCAATTCTCTATCCTTTTTTTTCACCCAACAGTTTCTTTTCGCGGCTTGTGGCGTGCGTATGGGGCGTGGGAACGCGCTTTCTGGACTCCTGTCTAATTATTGTCCCTGGGTGTGTATATTGTGTGTGTGTGTGTGTGTGTGTGAGGGGGAGGGGAGAGGGTTAGAGTAAAGGTTAGGTTCTTCCTGATAATGTCTACTGAGGTGTGACCCACTGCATGATGCTGCGCCTAATTAGGGAGCGTTTTGGAATTTTTCAACCGTAATTCAAGATAATGAGCGGGTTTGACTATTTTTATTTTTTATTGAGTCATGTCTTGATTTTTTTTAATGCTTTTCCTAGAGATCATTGAGTTAACGCGTCCAAAGCGTGTGAAATTTTTTATTTAAACCTGGAATGGAACTAGAATTTTCAATTCAAAAAATAAATTTTCGAAACTAGGAAATTATGTAACGTCAAAATTAGGCTTATTCTCTGTGGGTTTTCTTATAAATAATAATTTGCCTTGCAATGATCGGCTGTGTTTTTTATTGCATTACTGAAACGAGGTCAAATGTAAAATATGTATCATAAGCTTGACATTTAATCAGTTGGATGGTTATTATTTATTAAAGGGATTGATGTCAATTCATGTCGAGATTGAAAATGATGTCGGCGTTGATTATGGATGGGTCAAATTAAATAGTGCTTTTGAATGCTTGAAAGCTTTATTCTTAACAATATACAGTATTTTATTTCATTTTTCGGTGCAACGCGTCAATGCTTGAACATTAGAATTTTTGGATACCATGCCGTTATTTTGGGTTTTTTTAACCATATTCTTCTTGAAATTTTATGGATTTCTTTTGAAGTCCGTGAAAGTTTAAGTTGTTCCATATTTTAATGAAAATGCCCTTTTGCAGATGAGGTCAGATGTGATGTACTGTACAACAATTACCGTATTTTCTCACTTACTCACAAAAAAGTTCTAGGTGCATATCATTCAATGTATGTGGTATTCTTTGGGTTGTCTTACATTTACTAATGACTTGGATTTGGAAAAATAGGAAAATTACTCAGAGTGACATTGTGTCAAAAACATCACAGGGTTCTCATGTTTTATAATATCAAGTATGTAATCTTTTTGAGTGTATGAACCTCTTGAAAAAAAGGTTTCCTATGCTGAACACAATTCATGCATAGGGTGTATCTTTTCTCTCCAAAATATTCATGTTTTTCCTTTGTACAGTTGACCCATGTACAATGGACTTAATTCCTGCAACAGACTAGTATGTTATGTGAAAAGTCTGTTGTGCAAATGTGATTTTTTTATATGTTTACTCTTAGGCAAAAAAAGCAAGATTACAACATAAAATAAAATAAAAACTCAACACACACACATACACGCATTCACAGCAATAATAATGAAATGTTCTATTCAAATTAAGTTGGGAAGCAAGAGGAGATGTGAGGTACTCATGCCCACTGGAAGCGCTAACTTATATACAGACCAAAGTCTGTTATGCAGATTTGTGTGTTATGGACAAGGAAAATCTGCCTCCAGAGGCAGTCTGTTCTGCCAAAATCTGTTGTGCAGGAGGTCTGTTGTGCAGGGGTTGACTGTATTGTATGTAGAATCTTCACTTGAGTACTATAAGTACCACACACAGACACACACACTTGTTTCTCAAAATAATGAGAAAAAGAGGGTACATGTCTTAGAGGAGTATAAAAATTTTAAAGAATTTCTAAAGCTTTGGTGCATGTCAAACTTGATTCCAAGGGGATGATTTTAAACAATTTCAACAGACAACTCAAATTTTGGAAATTATGTGCAGTAAAAGTAAAATTGAATCTAACTTAATTTCATATCAAAATTCAAATTTGGATGCAGTTCACTTTGAAAATACATATTGCAATTTTCCTCTTCAAAATGGGGTTTGTATCTTACTCAGGGACTCATTTTGATCCCCTTCCTTTCTGAAAAATTAATTTCACCACCTTTCTCAATTAAAGTGCATGATACCCAAATAAATACAGTGATTCCTTTTTTATTGATCCACTTCCTTACATCACGGTCCAACTTGCAGTTTTCAAAATACTGTCAGACATTATAAAGTGAAAATTCCATGAGAAGTGCTAGTTGGATTCAACCCCCACCTTTTGCCACTTTTAAAGCAGGCCTTCTTCAACCTAGCTCTCATTCAATTCGATTGTTTTCGGAAACGAAGAGGAATCGGAAGGCGGCAAGCGGAAGTGCCCCAGGCGTCCAAAAATCTTCAACGCGGATCAAAAGGAAAAAATATGAATAAAGGAGGAGCGAGAGGAAGATGAAGCGGTAGCCACAGAAGAAGGAACAAAAACGCGTAATAAAACAAGGACCAGAAATATAAATGAATAGAAAAGAAAGAAAGAAAAAATTGAGGAAGAGAGGAAAATAAAAACGGTGTGCTTGGGGGGGGGGAAGAAACAAGGGGCCGAAACGCGAGGAAGCCGCCTTGAAGGCTTCCAGAGAGACGCCGGGCGCTGCGCGGGGCGGCCGCTATGTTTCATCCGCGGTGGCGGCACTCTTGGTGGCGCCCACACGCCTGCCACACGTGTTT
This sequence comes from Notodromas monacha, assembly GCA_905338405.1. Taxonomy (NCBI): domain Eukaryota; kingdom Metazoa; phylum Arthropoda; class Ostracoda; order Podocopida; family Cyprididae; genus Notodromas; species Notodromas monacha. The sequence goes on along the minus strand of CAJPEX010000032.1, from coordinate 251,844 downwards.
CTGTGTGTGTGTGTGTGTGTCTTTCTTTCATTCACACACTTCATTAAACCCTCAACACCCCCCCCCCCCGTCCCCTTTTCTCCAATCCAACAATTTGTCATCCGCATTCAAGAGCGTTTTATTTTAATCCAAGAAAAAATAATAATGGTACTGTTGCAGTGCTTATAGCAACATACTTGGAGAACTTTCAATGAGGTGTGTGTGTGTGTGTATGACCATTTGAGTATGAAGAATTGAGAGCACAATTAACCACCTAATTTTTAACCCTTGGGTGGAGAAGCCAGGATATTTCCGTTTGCCAAATTCATTGCCCCAAATTCATGAATTTGAAGTAAAGAATTTTTATTTTATTTCTTAATCCAAGGAAAAATTGTATAATACTGTTGCAGTGCTTATAGAAACATACTTTGAGAACCTTCAATGAGGTGTGCCTCATTGAATTGTTCTTGTGTCTGCCAGTGACATCTACACATGAGGGACAAATCAATCTGTCCTCTGGACAACGCTGGATAATTTTTTTTTACTTTATTTGTCATGCTTTCCCTGTGTTATTCCTTCATGGAAATCATCTTGGCTTGCCTGTTACCACCAACAGTGTGTTTCTTTTTATATTAATTTTAATACATGAAACGGAATGAGATTTTTCAAAAATATTTGATTATAAATTTATAACACTCTACAGAAATTACAGAGATGAAACATTTTTGAAATAGTTTTCAAAGTCAACCCATTTCTTGGATGACTTCAAGGATTAACATTCTGCGAATGTGCCAAATTAAAAAAAAAAAATTTACTCTATTGAAACAGCAGTAAAATGAAATTTGAGTATTCAAACTGCAAAATATTCTGCGCTTGCCAAATGGATTGGCGAGAAAAAATTGTAATAATGGATGGACCTTCTCTGACTTATTTCCTCAAGTGAATGATTCAGCAAATTGCAAATTATGTATGCGTCGATTCTCGACACTTCATTCATAATATCATTCTTCATATTATGAATCGCGAAAACATCAAAACTTCGACGTCATCGAATTACTTATTCCCATATTTCTGTCTCCCATTCTTTTTTTTTAAACATAAATCACGAAAATCGACGCAGCAATTTTTTTCTTGACTACATTACACAGTATTTCTTTCTCTTCATTATTCGTTGACTCATCTCGACGTCGACACCAGTGACAATGCAAAATGAAATCCATTCCAGGTTCCGATTCTGCGATGAACTGATCTTAAAAGTGTCGCGGTTTCTTCCGGGGCAGCGAAAAAGGGCCGAAATCTCGTCACTTGTTACGCGAATGAGTGGCCATTAATTAAATAACTTGTAAAACAAAATATGAAATCGGCGACCAGTCGTCGTCGAAGTGCGCAATGACTGTGACAACAACGTCGACCATCAAGTCCAGAATGTTGAGAGAAGATGACGTCGATGACGATGATGATGACGACGAAGACAGAGGACGAGTGCCGACAGTGACGAAGACTCGTGTAGATGTTCCTGAAAGAAACAACAACAACAACAATTGCAGCAAAAGTCATGAACACGATGACGAGGATGACGACGAGTGGGATGAAGAAGAAGAAGAAGAAGAGGAGGAGGATGTCGATGACGATGTCGAGTATGGGGAAGAGGAAGAAGACCGGAAGCGGAACAAGGACAAGAATCATCCTGTTGGGCTATTGTCTTCTGTGCCACAGTTGCTGTCGTGTGTGCCCAGACATTTTTGCCAATCCGTGAGTACAGTAATTACAAATTTTCCCTTTTTTCGTATACTGTATCAAAAAGAGGGTTTAATTTAGTGATGTTTCATGTGCAATCAACGTGGTGAGCAGAAAACCATTTTTGTCCGATGTGTGTCAAAAAGTTTTCCGTCTTTTTAAAAATATTTTTCCTGCTTTTTCGAAAGTTCGAAAGTTTTTCAGCAGTTTTCCAAAAAAAATTTCACGAATTTTACGACGATTTTTTTTTTACCGCAAGTTTTTCCCCCAGATATTTGCATATACAGTGTGTCCTGGTTTGAAATTACTGCGTAATAAAATAGCTTTGTAAAAGTCTTTTTCAAAGGTTGTCCAATTTGTTTTGATAAGATGTCCTACAGCTCGCCAGTTTTGGCACATATTCAATGCTGCCAAATCATTTTCAAGACAATTCTTTAAAACTTTTAAACAAATTGAATAAATTTTTTATTTGAAAAAAAAGACTGGAGAACTTTAAAAATTTTGATGAATGTTGAGCAAAGTTTTGCAAATTCATCCACGCCTTTTCCCATCAGATAAGCCGTCAGACGATGCTCGGAGGCATTTTGCAAGACACTCCGAGCTGGCTACTAGGCTTGCCCCTTGCCTGGCACCACCCCCAGCAGCAGCAGCAATCGACCCCCACGGCCACGCCCACTCTGCCAGCCCCGCCCTCCGCGCCGCCGCCGCCTCCACAACGCACACAAATAGGCGCCCCTGGCATTCCGTTGTCGTCGCCTGATCTGCAAAATCACCTCCTCCACCACCGCCTTCACAAGGACCCTGATGATCTGTTCTCAGCCAGTGGTCACACCCTGCACCAGCATCAACAGAACCACCATCATCAGGCAGCACCGGTGTCCCGTACTTATCAGTACCGGAAAGTGATGAAGCCGTTGTTGGAGCGGAAGAGGAGAGCGAGGATCAACAGGTGTTTGGATGAGCTTAAGGAGCTCATGGTGACAGCATTGCAGGCTGAGGGGGAGAATGTTGCCAAACTGGAAAAGGTTTGCATCTTTTCCACACTCTTAACTCATATAACCAAACAATCTCAATTAGCAAGGACTTTCTATGCAGTCTTATGTACAGTAACATCTTGTTCAGCATAGCCCTTGGGACCAAGAAAAAAGCTTTGTCATAACAATACAAAGTTTTTGCCAAATAAATTTTAAAATCAATACAATGGGATCTTAACTAGCAGAGGCCTCTGCTGAAACACATTTATGGTTAAAATACTATACTGTATTTACACATTCCCTTTCATTGGGTTACTATGGTTCCTTCTTCTAAGAAGCAGTCAAAATACAGTATCTGAAAAATCCAGCTCAAAAAGTTTGCACATGACAACATTTTCCTGGAATGGATATGGATTGTGTTTTCTAGCCATGATTGCATTGCTCTGTGTCTTTTGGGCTGAGCTCTCCTAAATTAACTATATCCTTGAACTGAGGCATTTGTTAAATTATAGATGTGTTCTAACAAAATCCTACTCTTGTGCATTTATAGGTAATGTGCCTCTCGCGCCTTTCTTTCAGAAATGTCTTTCTAAAGAGAAACATTTGTGTGCACCTATGTAGGTGCAAAGTTTTCAACATAAATTCTCAATCTAGGTCTGCATTATACTGAATAACTCAAATCACAAAGAAAACACTTTGAAACCAAGAATATTTCAAATTACCATCAACTCCCATACAATGGACTTAATTTTTGCAATACACTAGTCTGTTGTGTGAAAAGTTTGTTATGCAAATCCAATTATTAAAAAATTAACATATATATCTTTTACCATTAATTTTAAACCAACAGAAGTCTGTTATGTGGATTTAGTATTTTGCAAAGGAGGGAAAACTGCCTTTAGAGGCGGTCCATTGTGCAAAAATCTGTTGTGCGGGAGGTTTGTTGCATGGGGGATCAACTGCACATGAAAATGTGAAGGTACAATATGTATGCTCAAATGAATGTAGAATCCAATTGTTTTTAACTATTATTTCATTTTTCCACGTGTCCATATTATCTCTGATGTAATTGTTAAGAAAATTATTTCCACTTTGTATAGATAATTTTAAAAACTGCAAGATTTTTCAGAATTATATTTTTATCGAACCTTATATAGGACAGCTAAAATATTGGAAGAAGCATTGCTAGTCAATTTTTGGTGACGTTCCAAGGTTTGCATCATAATTTTGGGAAAATGTGAACTTTTACCCCTAACGTGTCTGATAATTATAAAGGAAAAAATTATGAAAATTTTGATTAAAAATTGCCACTCCTGAGAAAATAACGTTGGATCTAAAAATTGGTCTACTGCTACGACATTTAATGTTAATGGGGACACTTTCTTGTAATGCTTCTATATTACCTCTGCGATGATATCTTCTTACAATGTCATGCATTAGAAATTACTCATTTTAAAAAGTCAAAGACAACATTCGGGTATGAAGGACTTATTAAAAAAGGTTACTCGGAGAATTGCAGTGTAACAAATGTTTCATTATGCCCGATTTTTCTCTCGGTCCCAATAATGAGTTTGCTGCTTCATCGGCAAAAAAAATAATGGACTCCTGTCGTAATCAACAACAACAACACCCACGAAATTAACCACGTGTATAGAAACTCCGGTGAAGAGAATTTGCTGTTGATACAGGCGGACGTGCTGGAGCTGACTGTGTCCCACTTGCGGAAGCTTCGCCGCCAGCAACAGACCCATCATTCAAATCAAAATCAGCATCAACAGCAGCAGCAGCAGAGTGGAACAAACACCGCTGGCCAATTGCTGACAAATGGCGGCAAGAGCGACGATGACGAGGAGGAGCGGTTCCGCGCGGGATTCGCGAGATGCGCCTCCGAGGTGTCCAGCTTCCTCGCGCGGCATTGGTGCCCGCCCGGGGGAGCGGAGGCGGCGCCTGCGCTCAGCTCCCGCCTCCTCGGACACCTCGCCCACTGCGTCCGCAGCTTGCACTCGGTGGCATGCGGAAGTGGCGGTAATCCTACCGGGAGTGGTGTCATGGCGCCTGCGGTGTCCTGGTTTCCGTCGTCAGAAGCGGTGGCGGCGGCAGCTGCTGCTGCTGCTGCGCAGGACACTCCCCTTTGCCTCGCACCCAATTCCCGGTCCATGTGGCGTCCGTGGTGACCAATCAAAAAAACATTAAACAAATCTCGCGAGTGATTTTATTTTTCAGTATTTAGAGGTGTAATGTGATAACCTTTCCCCCCACACCTGGAAACGTGTCAGAATGGTGTTCCCGGAGCTCTTGATATTTATTATTATTCTTCCATTTTTGTGGCTAACGGAGACCCAGTCCATTCTAATAAGACACGGCTAAGTTTAATGTGCTATGCGTGAGACATGTCCCGTAACTTTTCATTCCAAATCGATCAATTTAAAAAGTTGCTGAAGCTTAAAATGCAGTATCTACCAGAATGGGCTCTTCAAATTGGACATATGAACCAAAGCCTTCATCAGACTGTGATTTTCTTGTGTGTGCATGAAGTATGTTGCAATGTCCATATTTCAAACATTGTAAAAATTAAAGATGAAATCCTCTACCAGCAAACTCATAGGGACTCGTAAAATTTTATTACGGTATCAAATTCCTAACCGAATTTCAACATTTTCTTTTATAAATTCGGAGGTTCTGGACAATTCAACATTCTTGAACAGAAAGATTATGTTTTCCAGCAAAATGCTCTAGTGAAAATTGTTCTAAAGATATGCTGGAAAAAAGATTCTCCAGCGATGATGAATATTAAATTTCGAAGTGGAAAAATCGTGAACAAGGAGAAAAAATGATATTTTTTAATCGTTCAATGGATCGGAGAATTTCATGAGATATTTTAGTACCGTCTCTTTGGACTATAGACCAGTAAATTTCAAAAATCGTTTTTAAATCCAAAATGTGTCATATACATTTGACTTGCATGAAATTTCGTTACAAAGGTTAGACTGCACTAACCGTATAATTTAGGGGAATTGTGAAAATTAACAGTGAATTCTGAAATCGAAATGTGAGTGTAGAGTATGAAAAGAAATCTTTCCATTGAAGAAGACATTCCTGAAAACAGATGAAAGTTGTGGGATGATTTTTTTTTCCCCTGTTGATGAGTCTTAATGTGATCAAATTTCCCGAGTATGTAAGGTTATCATGTTACACCTGAAAGCCGGTGGAATTCCCCAAATTCAGTGGTGCTGGAAATTTTCCATCGGCCGCAGATTTTGTCTTCTTTGTGCCACTGTTTTCGATAGGTTTTTTTTAGATCTCGTTCATGGCAAATTTAGTGACATCATTCCATGGCTTTTGCTCGATTTATTGTGCGCTTCGATGATCAGACATGTTGACGAGAAATGCAAGTTTAATATCTGTTGAAGGCCAACAGGAAAAAAAAAACAAAAATGGCTCCATTTTTTTTTTTACAGGTAACGCGTTGGTTCTGGTGCGCTGCGCCGTGATTCGTCCGCGCCTGTGCGTGAAAATGGGAGGAGTAAAATCCGCGCATGTCGTTGGGCGGAGCTCATTGCGCATTAACTTTGTCACGTTTTGTTGTATCACATTTCCGGAATTTCCCGCTATCTTCAGATGGAAAAAATGTCGTCAAGACTGGTCTTGATTTACAAGATTTAATGCTCGAATTTCTAGTGCGCATTTCGCTCTAGATTATCAGATCTTCTGACAAGTTCGGAGCTTACGACTCGGAAGTCTGATCCACGTGAAAGATTTTCGGATTATTTGTCTGCTTTAATTTCCTTATGCGTAACTTAGTAAATGATTTGATGTGAATTCTCGGTGAAGATCCTCCACTTAACCTTGAGACCCACCCAAATTGTAATAAGGAAGAACAGACGCATTTTTGAACAGCCATTCATGGCAATTTCTTTTCCCGCACACGTTCCCAGATCGTTCTCACAGGCACTTACGAATAATCAAAATATAAAAAACAGGAAAACACACACAGGAAGACAAACAATAATATTCCGCACGGAATTATCACAGGGAGTAGATGTGTTGTGCCCGGGGAGGGCTTTGTTGTGGGCGCGGCCTGAGCCCACGCGACACAGCCCGCCCCTCAAGCCCGCTACACCGCCCCCATTCCGCATCCCGGAATCCGTATTGCGTCCAAAACTCGTCGCACTTTTTCGGCACGTCGTACACGTGTTGGACTGCGAGTTCATTCAGCTCATTATCCCGTTCCTCCGCCGACAGCCATGACAGGCGACGCCACGCCTCCTCGTTTTTCTGATTCTCAGCGTTAACCTGAGCGTCCGCGTACTGCTGCTCCTCGAACTTCCACACAGGGCTGAACACAGATGTCGCTTCTGGTCCGCGACTCGACTCCGCGCTTGCGCACTCATCCGCCTCCAGCTTTCGCAATGCCATCTGTCAAGATTTCAATAAAAATTCGAATTCAAAACCCCGGAAAACTTCGACACATGGCACTTGAATAGCTATAGTCCAATTAATTTCTCGACGAGACACAAAAAGAATTTACTTCACGGCGAAATTACACGAAGGATTATAAAAAATTTCGGATCTCGGCTATGGTTCAATGTACAGAACACCGCAGATTCCATCAATATTCTTGAAGCCAGGAGATTCTTCAAAATCACCGTTAAATGAATTGTAAATGAGAATACGCCGAGTGATTTTTCCCGACCACGCAACATTATTTTCAAAGGAAAAAATTGGTTTCAGAAGCCAGGTTTTACATAGTAGCGGAATCATTCCAAAACTTAATCCGGACCACTCATTTCAATCACAAGAGTACGAAAGCGACGAGGAATATGAAATAAAAAACTCACCTCTGCGATTTTGACAACCAGCGCCCTCAGACGGCGAGTGAAAGACCTCCGTTTGGCCACAGAGGCTTCATCGAATCTCCTGCTGTCAGACATGACCAAGTCCGTCCGCTCGACACCAACACTCAAGCGCAACTGAGTATAATAATTCCAAGTGAAGGAAGAAAATGACCTCCGTAGCACAAGCTCGAAATCCCTGTCCCACTGTCTTTATCTTCTCCGTAGGTCCAGCGTAACGACGACGTCTGTCGCACTAATTTTCACTGTATATTTCTACGGGTAACTTCGAAGAGCTTCTCTTTTGATCCGCTCCCTGCGAAGCTTGGGGTGCAACTGACTGGCGTTGAGAACTGGACTGTGACTGGTATACGGTATGGGTTCCCAGGACACACTAACACACGCGGACGTATACGCACAAGAGGGGGGAGGGGGGAACTCTGTTTCGATTTTTTTTTTCTTCTGTCTCCTCTTGCTTGCTGTGCACTGGGTGAAGCTCAGGTTGCGAATGATGGGTTCTGGGGTTGGGGGGTGAGGTAGATATATATATATTTTGTACCCCTGGGTGACCCCCCTCCCCCTTTTCAAGAGGCACGCGTGTGAAAGTAGGGTTGCACAAGGGGGGGTGTTTTTTTCAGTTCCCCCTGCCTTTTGTGTCCAGAGTTTTCCATAGAGAAGTTGGGGTGGGGGGTTTGTAAAGCATTCCAAGTGAGTGGGTGTTTTTGGTTTGGGGTGAAGGGGCAAGAGGAGAAAATGCTTTTGGTGCAGTGGAGCCTGATTTTCTTTCTCTGGGTAATCTTTTGAAATCAAATGCACTACAGGTACACTATCTTTGTGAAGCTTTTCCTCCAATGATTTCCCAGTGCAGAGGATTTTTCACAGATTTTTCTTTCCTGGCAGTGCAGCTATGAATCTACATCCAGCTTCTATGCAGAAATGTTATGCCATGATGATTGATTAGGTGGTTTCATAGGATTTCCCAAAAATAGAGCCAAAAGTAGCAGTTATGTGTCATTTTGAAAACCTCTCTTTCAATCTTGCCTTGATTTAAAAAGTAGTGGAATCACAAAGATGCCAAGAAATGGTTGAATTAATGCATTATCCATGTTTGCCTTTCAGGACTGATGATGCATGAAGCATCAAATGTGAGAGAACTTTTTCAACTTTTCTGAATATCATTAGAAATTTATAATTTTTTTTATTTCAATCCTTTTTCTCAAGGATTTTGCAGGAAATCATGCATGTACAAAACGCAAGCTCTGATTTTTGTTTTTTTATCATGTTGCACATCAAATAGCAAGGAATTCCTGGACAAAATCACACATTTCAAAACCTATGGATTTTATTACACTTTAACCTAAATAAGTCAACCCTCCCTAATTCAAATACCTCATCTCTAAGTCAAAATTTTTTCAAGTTCCTGTCTGTACTCACTTAAAATCAATGCATCAAAAGCCTCCCTAACTTAAAGTCTTTTTTTCTCTAAAACCTCTGCAAGTCAAATTTTCTGAGGCCTTTTAGTTATTTTTTTCTTGAAATATGAAAGATAAAATCAAAAAACAAATGATTTGATGGATCTTGAAAGGAAGTGAAAGACTAATAGAGCAAATGAATGCCTGTCTCCAAGTTCAGCAAGGTGTAAACTCATTGAGAAGCAAGTTTAGGCCCAGAATATCCTCATTCACAATTTTGATTTTTTTTTTTACTTTTCCTGGTGACAAAAATGTTTGTTTTCTTACTGATGGGAACTGCCAAAAATCAGAAACCAATTTTTTTCCTGGTCCCTAGAAATTTGATGTGGAGATGGTTGAATGTATTTGCAAGGGGTTGATAAGATATGGAAATAATTTGTGAGGAGAACTGTTGGCACACATTTTTACAATCACAAAGGAACTACCCAGCCAAGGCAACAAGGAAAATAAAAATGTATATTTGGAATCAACTCACAAGGAACTGAATTTTCAATACAAGACTTGCCATGCACCCAACAATATGAGCTCAGATTATCAGGAATAATTTAAGGTTTGGGTCCACTAAGGTTGAGTTATTTCCTTAAGACTTGTTTACTGGATTCCAAGTCTCTGTCAAGGAAGAGGGGAGCTTGTTTTCAAGAAAAAATCAAAACCAAAGCAACCTCATCACAAGACATATTGTCTTGCAAGCCCCACATCACTGTCGCATGCGAGCACAATTATTTTGTATTTGTCTACTCGAAAGAACATTCAATTGTACCAAATAAATGAAACAATGAAAAGCCCACCTTGTTGAATACAAATCCCAAGACACTGGATTGATGTTTTCCCTTTTTACCCATTCCAAATGAAGAGATACATGAGGGTTACTTCAAAAGATCTTTAAAACAACAGAAAATTCACAAGCTTTCAATTTGATGTGTTAAGTCATTGTTGCTTCAATTCCTGGCAATCTTTTGGTCTCATTTAATTTTTTTCAATCCCCATCAACAAAAATGAAGCTTTTAAAAATGGAGAGACTTTTTAAAAAAATAATAAGCTAAAACTCATGAAACCTGTCCCATTTAATAAAATTCCACATGCATGTCTTCCCCCTAAAGTGGCAGAAAAAAGCAGAATGAAATTATTGTTACAAACTGCTGATAAATGGAAAGACTTACTGGTGAATATCCTGAACCTGGGGAAAATTTAGAATCTTGAGCATTTTTTTTTCAGAGCAAACTGCATTTTAAAGAATTGAAGCAGCTGATGCTGAAAATCTAGAACAATCATAATTAATACTTAGGATGAATTCAGATTCACATTGTCTTAATTGAATTTTCTACTTGGTTTATCTTTGCAATGATAAAACCTATCTAAGTTGAATTTCTGGGGACAAGGAAAAATAAACTTGCCTCAGGGAGGTTTCAACAAACATTTTTGTTGCAAGGAAAAGAGTTTAAAAAGGCAGTAAATTGTAAATGAAGATATTCTTCAAGGAAATGATAACCAAATGACCTCAGACAATTTGATTTGCAGAGGTTTTAGAGAAAAATATTTTGAGTTATGGAGGTTTTCAATCCATAGATTCTAATGGAATTCAGACAGAGACTTGAAAACATTTGACTCAGGGAGATTTTTGGCTTATTGCAGTTCAACAAACTGTATTACAATTTTTGGGGGGAATTGAAAGTGCAGTGCATGTCTTATAGTAATGCCTAGATTTTTCCTTACATTTTTGGGCTTTAAAGATTAAGTTTTAGGGCAAGTAATGTTCTATCCAATATAGTTTATCATGAAGTGTTTCAAAAAAATTATTGGATACTTGAAATGAGCCAATTAAAAAATATGTTGTTCAATTGATCAGTCTCGTCAAAAGAAGGCATCTTTATATTGAAGGAAATCTCAAGTTTTAGAAAGGTTTCTGGTATAACTTCAGCCAATAAGGTTCTTGATGAAATATCTTCTGTTTCCATCACTCCCAAGAACTTTAGAAATGACCCCTTCCTAAACACACACTGTACTATACAGTATCTCTTTCTCTGTGCCATTTCTTGGTTTTTCCCCCAATCTTATCTGTTTTTACCCCTTTCTTCTATAGTCTACGGGTTTCTATCCCTTAAGCAAAAGGATGGAATTCCCCTTATGTATCTTCGTTCATCCGTGAGAAAAAGTTTTTTTTTCTTTTCCCTGCTTATAGGAGGGGAAAAACATGAATTCAATGTATATCGCAAACAAGCGACTAGAAGCGGGATTTATTCGGTATTTCCTGTTGGTTAAGCGAATTTTTAAATTTTTTTTTCGCAATTAATGATTTCTTTTTCCACGTGGAAACGCGAAAAAATGCGGTTTTCGGCGGCACATTCGCAGAACGAAATGGGGAAAGATAATAAAGTTGTTTCGCCTTTATGCTCAACTTCCGAAGACTAGTTCGGGGAAAAATTCCTGGCATCCCGAAGAAATTCTCACCTCCCCCAGGAAAAATGACTGTAATTTGCAGGGGTGAGGTCGATATTTAGAGAGGGAACACGTTCCAAACAGCAACAATGGAATGAAATGTTTCTTCCTGGTCTGACCCTGACATTGGAATGTCTTTTTACTTGCCGCCGAAACCTGTGACCTTTTTTTTTATTTTATTTTCAGTGTACGTCCTGGTGGGAGGTGTATATAGGCATTGAGAACAAGATATTTGCTGGTCTGAAAAGATCAGCTGGACACAATGAAAAATTTAGAAAAGACACATTTTTTTGCATAGAAAAGATTTAGCAGATATGAGAATGCTTTCAATGATAAATTGGAGAAAACGGTACAAGAGGCGAAAGGAACCAAAAAATGTTTCCAATGCTCAGGAATTTTAGCATCAAAATGTCAATCAATAGCTTGATTGGCATTATTTGATCGCATTTTATTCAAAATTTTTCATGTAGTGCATTTCTAATACATACAATTCTGAAGAAAACATTGGGATTCCTCACCAAAAAAATCCCCTTAATTTTGCCTTCATCCCACACTTTCCCTTGAAATTATCAATTGTATGTCCCCAATTTTTTCTTTGGACATATGATGGCAAAAAAAACATTTGACCACCTTCACTGACTTGGATTTTAGGGATAAGTTAGTCTGTAACCTCAAATAGTTTCTCCTGAAAGGAAAGCAGAGGCTCAGGTCAGATGGTACCTTGCAATTTGACCTCCAACAATTTGACCATCCTTTTTGCAGGGAGGTTGACTTGCAATTTTATTCTTGCCCCTCAATTCAACCAGCTTTGGCCACTTTTTTGCATTTCTGTACTGATATTTTTGAATTTCCTAAAACATCTCACAATTCAACTGCTTTGCAATGCAACCCTAGTTCAGCAACATATTAGCGTAAAATTGCAAGGTACCATCTTTACTTGATCAGTCCACATGCTATTTATCTTATTTTTCCATAATTTTACTTGGGTAGAAGTCATTAGTTGCCCCAGAAGAAGGTGAAAAAATAGCAAGGAAAACCTTGAAGTAATTTTCCTCCTAAACACAAAAGCATGCAGTTGCAGAATTTCTGGAAAGCCCCTGCTGTTGTCTCCAGCTAGTCTCCCAAAAATAAACGGCCTCAGCTAATTACAGGGCAAATTCAAAAAATTTTAAAACCACCAGGCATCAAATCTTGAAGAAATGTGAGTCAACAATAGGAACCACCTCAAAACAATTCCTTCACAACACCCCCCAAAAGCAAGAGAAAGACTGGAATGTGGTGGAACAATATTTCATGAAAACTCCTCCCAAGAAAATGGGCTTAGGTAATCACAGGGCATTTTTCACACTTTCACACCTGAAAAGGTGTAACCACAAGAAGAAAAAAAGGTGTGTCTGCCCCTCCCAAAAAAAAAAGGCAGCAAGAATGCCAAGTATCCAGAGCCCAGGCGTTGAAACACTAGTTCCAGCACATTATCCCAACCATTTCCCACACCACCTCCAAGCATTCCGGAAGGCGTTCCAAAAAAAAAATTATATATACAGCACATATAAAATGTAAAAAAAAAAATAGTAAAGCTACTGTTGTCGCACCTGAACCCTGGGCACAACAGGTGGCGGAATTTTTTTCGAGGGGGGACCACCCTAGTGGCAACAGTAACATAATAACAACGTCCTCATTCATTCAATTCACAGGGGATTTGCCCGGAATTCCAAAGGCTTATGGCAACAGCAACAAAATTTTTTTTAATGCCGCAAGGAAGTCTTGAATGCGGAAATCATGATGGATTTCTTGTGACGGAAACTCTAAGAAGGAAAAACCGTTTCCTCCTTTCGGCATTTTACTTTCCATATCTCTCTGTTCAACTGTCCAACAGACCACTAGGATAAGTAATGTTTGTGACAAGAAAAGGGATGTTCAGGGAAAAAGCACCAGGAGGAATTTTCTATTTTTTTAAATATCTTTCGAACATGTTGGTTTTGGAAATTAAAGCACCGTTTTTAAGTCTTTGCATGACCAAATGCTGGCATGGAGAAAATTTGCATTGATGCACGTTTTCTCATAGATGACTAAATTTGAAATAGAATTCCATCTATAAACTTTCAGAATTATGTAGAAGTAGTGCAAGGAAATACAAGCATGGAAGATTTTAAATAATGTCCAAAATTGATAAGAATAACAGATTAGACAAAAACTGTTACATTCCATGTGGTACCTTGCAATTTGATGTCCTGCAATTCAACCATCCCACAATTCAACAATCAAATTTTACTGGGACATCAGCTTGCAATTTGACCTCTTGCCCCTCAATTTGACTGCAGAGAAACTCAAAATGTCAAATTAGATGTAGAAAACATCCAATTTGGCATCGTATTGCAATTTGACCACTTTGCAATTTGACCCTAACCTGGCAATGGATTAGGGTCCAATTTTAGGGCACCACCTATATTCATCTGACAATCTTTGAAACAAGACCAGGAGATTAGGCAAGTGTCACAATGTGAGACCCAGGATTGGTTTTAGATGTCCAGGGTAATACCGTATTTACTCAAGTACCACGCACACCTTTTTTCTTGAATTTCAGAAGAAAAAAAGGGGTGCGCGTCATAAGCAGGTACAAATTTTTCAAGAAGTTTTAGAAAGTTCTATGTGCATTATACTTAATCATAATGAAGAAATTTGGAAAAAGTGACAAGAAAACTTTTTTGTAATGAAAAAGTTGAAAATTTTTCAGATTTTTGTTAAATTCATGTCTAAAGTCAAACTTTTTGTTTCTATTTTCAAAATGTTGTGGTTTTAGATTTACTAAAAATTGGGGTGCGAGTCATACTTGGGGATACGATTTTAGCCAAATTTCCAACTGAAAAAACCCTGTGCGCGCCTTACTCAAGGGCGCGTGGTACTTGAGAAAATACGGTAGTTCCCTTGCTTTCAATAACCTAAGCCCACAATAAAAAATGATTTCATTGGGCAGTGAAGTTTTCAATCTCAATATTTTCTTCTGACCCAAAGAAAATCCAATCAATATCATTACTTGTCCATCTGGGACAAACTCAAAAAGTGTACTGCTCATGGGTTTCCCTTCATTCAAGAGGAAGTGCATACCATGCATAAACGCCTGAAGACAATCAAAATATTCTCTTGATAGGAACTACAAACTTTGTGACATTCCCCCAAGTTAACCTGACCAATATCCTCACTGTGTATACTATCTGCTGTATTTAAGGTGGTAGGTTCCATTCCATGACTTGCATTGCTTCAGGGACGATTTTCACTGCCAAAGAAAACTTGTTGAGTTTCTTTGCAGTAGAGAAAATTTAAGTCAAATCTTCAAATGATTCTCTCACTAGTGACATTGTCTGTTTTGCTTTCCACGCTTCCTTGGTGTGCTAGTGGGGCTCAAATTCCTCAGCATCAGTATGTGAGGTACATGGAACCAATGGCAGCTGCACCTGGAGCAGGTCAGGGCCATAATAATAATCTGCATATTGCCCATGCAAATATAAAGATTTCACATGTGCCAATCCAGGAGCATCACATTTCTGCTGTAGGTGGAAGAAGTGACCATGGGACTCCTTGCCTTAATCCTGTAAGCTTCCCTTTTTTCTGGAAATTAAAAATGGAACCTCTTGTTAATACTTTAAGTCTGCTGGTTCAAAGCTAACATGTACTTTACATGGTCAATTGGAGAGTAGAATACAATTTAAAAAAAAGTTTTTTTGTTATTGCTGGATTACATGATTAAGAATGACCTTCAATTGTTGTTTACTTTTAAATTATGCATAAGATGGTGCGCCAAGAAGTGGTACAACCCCCAACTGACATGAAAGTTGGACCAAGGAGCACCACAGCTTTCCTGTCAGATGGACGCATACATCCTGTGAGGACAAGAGGCTTTTCTGCACATGGGTCCACCACCAAAGCAACTCAGACAGAAGGTTGGCAAAATTTACCACAACATTTCTTTGAATATTTTACCAAAGCAATATTTTTGAATATTTTTGAAAAATATTCCCTTTTAGGTACGCATACCTTAGTGCTGGACAAAGTGATTCACAATTATGGAGGTGGACTGGATCTGGCTTCAGGAGTCTACACTGTATCAGTACCTGGATTCTATGCATTGACTCTGTCTGCGCATCTGGAATCAGCCTCCAATGTCGCCAATGGATCCTCTGTATCTGTATTCAAGAATGACTTGGACTTAGTTACCAGGGGCTATTTTGGTGGGCAAACCACAGGATCCCTGTCTATCTTTGGAGAACTCTTCCTTAACATTGGAGACCGCTTGGAAGCCAGGATCAAATCCAATGGCGCACACATGTCCAAGTTCTTCTTTTCTTCTAGACTCATGGTGGCCACTAATGTTCCTCTGCCATTGGTGTGCCCACCAAAAGGTTGTGCTGATGAGTTTTCAGGATTGTGTCATCGTGATTCCAATTGAGGATCCACATTTTCCCCCAGCCAGTCTGAAGTCCAGTAGGAGGATAAAGCTTCTTCATATCTGGTATCTTGTGAAATTTGACCAATTGGCAACATTGTTCGTTGACCAGAGAAGGTCCAGAAAAGATAAATGGATACTGTTTTATTTTCTTTTTTGCTTCAACAATAACCAAAACTTCATTTCTGGAAAATATTCATGGTCCCATTTAGCTGAAAATGAATAGGGACCATTGCTTAATTTTTTAATTTGTTTCAACAATGACAAATTTATTCTGAATTCAACACACCATGTTTGAGTTTCCCATTCAGTTGCTGAAAAAACCTGTTTCTGTTGAATTGATTTAAAATTCACTTTCTATCTTTAAAATTCTGACAAATCCTTGAAATTCTCATGTAAATTTTGTGGAGAAACCCCAAAATTTTACCTAGTTGTCAAGAAATACAGAATAGATAAAGAATTCTTATTTTACTTTAATTCCTTTTTAACCATAAACACATGTCATCTAAATCGCATGATTGAATCTAGTATGAAACTGGTGAACTGGGCTATACAGTAGTCCCCCCCCCCCCCCACACAATGGACTTCTTCACAATGTACTGCCTATGGAGACCGTTTTTTCTCTTGCACAATGGAATAAATCCACCAAACAGACTTCAGTTGGTTTAAAAGTAATGGTAAAAAGTGAAAATTTTAATTTCTTAATACCGTAATTGAATTTGTATAACACACTCTTCACACAACATACTAGTCTGTTGCACTAATTAAGTCCATTGTGAGGAGATTGGCTGTACTGTATAGACAATAATATATTTGTGGGGCACAAGACTGAAGGAACTTTTGTTTTAGTGCCACACAGACCTACAGACCAGTTTACAACTTGACATACATGGTACATTCACCTGCTGCTTGACTTACAAGGTACATTAAAAGGTACAGAAGTGAGAGTTTAGTAAAAACAACTAGGATTGGGGTTCAGAGGAAGATTCTTTGAAACATAGGAATCCCTTTAGATTTGATTTCAAGTAAGGGCGAATTTATGGGATCACTGGAATTGATGAATTAGGAAAAATATTAGTAAATACTGTATGATATAATGTCTTGAAAACAGGGTACTTTATTTGGTTTTACAGGTGGTACACCCACACGGAGGTGACACCAGAACCCTAATTGACACAAAGTGGGGTACAATTTAGCTGTCAATAAAGATAACAACAAGTTCTCTTGGTGTATTTTGAATTCCAGGAAAATCCTGCTCTTGATTTTTCTTGCTGTTTAGCAAACGTATTGGTTAATTCGCAAATTCAGTTTTCAAGAAATGAAAGCAAGGACCTATTTTATTTGTGTCGAGTTCGTAATTGCCGAATGTTGGCAGAGGAACGGAAGATGGAAAGGGGTTATTTGCATTTTGCGGGAAAGTCTTTTAAATTTTCTCTCGCGATTTTCTCTTGTTTTCTTTTAAATTCTCTCGCTCTCTTGGAAGTCACAAATCCTGGTGTTGCTGCTGATGGTCCTGAAGCGTGTTTATGTTGAGACCGGCGTTTCGCATTTCAAGAAGCCCCAGAAGAACCGTGTGCGCGGCGCCTCTTCCCGTTTCCCACGCTCCGGGGCCGCCCCTCCGCCTTCCAGGTGCGCGCATACTCGTAAAGTACTTTTCCGCGATTGCAGCAGCAGCAGCAGCTTCCCCCACGCACTTTTTTTTTTTTATAATTTTATTTTATATTTTTTGCTGTTGTTACTTGACCGCGCGTGTTGTGTCCCTACGGCCTTAGGGGCGCGTGTGATGGGCGCGATACAAATCTGGGGAGCAGGACAAAATCCCGCCGGGTTTTCTGTTCCGCTTGGTATTTACCGTGATTTGCTTCGGTTTCAGGTTTTGTTTGGGTTGTTGTTGATTTTTTTTAAAGACGATAATCGTCAGTTTTCTATACTAGAATAGGACTTATTATCTCTTTGCATCTGCATTATTTTTTAAATGGTCTCAAACTCAGCTTGGTTAGTCTGGTCATAGGCTAAATTAGGTTTAGTCTGATGTTGGTTTGGTTTTTGAGTTTGATTAGTGCAATTTTTGAGTTTTGTCAAGTATAGGGTTTGAGTGGTTGGTTTTCATTCAGTGTTATAGGTTAGTTCTGAATTAAATACTTAATTTTTATTAGTATCTAAAATGACATGATTAGTTTGGATGCAGAGATATTCATTCAGATTGGTTAGGTGAGGTACTTTTTTGGCTAATAAAGTGTGAAATTGAGTGTCATCAGTTCTTATGCAATGAGGGATCTTATAACCATGATGTGACTATCAAACATTGATGCTCAATGTCAACTAACCATAACTTCCTCAAATGTGGATGGTTAGGTACATTTCAAGTTTTACTGGGCACAATTATTTAATTTTTTGTTTGTTTTCCAGTTGTGAAATGTGTACACAAATGTATGGAAGAGAGATAGAGATATTGAAAAACAAATACTGCGTATCAAAAATTAGTTTTGAAAATATACTTTTTCCAATAATACTGTTCACAGTTAAAGGCCTCAAAGTGTGCATTCTCTTGCTTTTTCAAAGTTTGTGTATGGATTATTTCAGTATTCAGCTAGACTAGATATTCAGAGCAAGGGAGCACCAGGATGAAAGAAGCATATCTAAAAAATTCAAATAATGTATTCTGTGTAGGCCAACATGCATACTTACTTTTAAAAAACCTCATGTGCAAAATACACATTGCATTACCTTTTTTATTATTGCATATTGGTAAACAAAATCCCTATTCAGTAATGTCTTGGCTAGTCAAAGGTGAATGACGCTGCTAAAAAAGTTCCAGCTTAGAAATATGGTCTTTCACCTGCTATGTCCCAGTTAACAAATATTGATACCAAAATTTCCTTGTAGAAAATATCGATATTTGAATTATTTGAGAAATATTAAATCCAGCACACAAACAATTGCCTGGAACACCTTGGGTTTACTAACCAAGATTTGGCTCTAAGTCTATATTTTGGTAAATCGTATTTTTAATGAAAATTTACAAACAAAGCATTGAGAATAATGGCAAATTCAAATTTACAAAATCACAGTAGAAAGACAGCAGAGTTTCAATAATTAAAAAGCAACCAATAATAATGAACGCATTGCATCACATTCATGGGATATACTTTGGAATGCGTGGTTGAAAAAAGAAATTTCCTCTCATTTGGCTGGCGATATTTTGTCTGAGGATGCTTAACAGCGACACCCTGTGACTGTGATGAGCGGCCGGCAGCCACGCGGTCAGCTATTAGCGCGTGTACCAGTCTCTCCATCTCTCGGGGCATCATCATATTTTCTCTCTCCGTGTCTCTCTCCACTCCGCGCTGACGGACGGATGCTGAGCTTAACTTGTCCCCTTTTCCTTATACTTACCTTCTTGCATTTCTTTTTTTTTTCATACCTGTGTTTCATTTATTTAATTCCCTTGGTGTTCCATTTCTCCGCGCGCGTGGGGTTTTGATGTTGCCCGCGCGCCGCCGGACGCTATGGCAAAGCATCGACTGCGCGTTACTTCCGCACTTGCTGCGCATCTGAGACGTGACCTGAGAGGCTGAGACACATGTCTAGTCATCTGATCTGCATCAGCAAGTACAGTATATTGATTGAGTAAGTGCAAGATCGTAATAACATATGCGTGACAAAAGTATCATGGTGACACTTCCATAAGAGGGTTAACTTAATAACAAGACAATTGGCTGGAAATATTAGTGTATTGAATTAATTCTGCAGAAAGCAGGAGAGAAACATCAGGAGAATCAAGTTTGCTGATGCCCTGGTGGATGGGGATGAATGATAAAAAATTAAATTCACTGCACAGAGCTTATCAGATAGTCGATTTACCTGTTTCCCATTACTTTTAAAAATGTTTAGGACAACTGATGTTATATTGGAAATGTATTAAAGTTTCCTTTTTGAATCATAATTTTACTGAAATAAACTAATTGTTAACATCTGATACAGTAGAATGGTGTCACCAGGGTAATTGTTTCAACCCAGATTTTGTATTTACCAAATCAAATGTGACTGAAGGTTCTGCTGGAGAAGCTTGCCCTCACTCTTCAGTCCTCTGTGAGACATAAACATGCAGAAAACACCTGCATAGGGATGAGGGTAAGATGATTAATTATTATTGTGGTGTTTAGTCCTTGTAGATCTTATCAGTGATATATAAGCTACAAAATACTATAGCTGCAGAGTACTTGAAGAGGCATGTTCTTGTATCCAGCCTGCAGTCTTCCTCTTCTTCTCCATGTCTCTGTCTCTCTCCCTCATATGTATCTATCTATACATACACAATATGTGTCTGTCTTGAATGTGTTTGTCTCTGCATATACAGGTGGACTCTCTCTCTCTAAAACCAAATTCAAGGGACCAACAACAAAATTTGTTCTGGAGTGAATACTGTATTGCTGTAGAGAACCCCTTTAACATATGGAGAGTAACCTGTGGGGCTGAAGAAAAACTTTCTGTACAGTATAGAGAAGTTTCTTGTAGACAAGCTTTTTTTTTGTGCATGTGTGCCTCACTTTTCTCGCTTTTGTGTGCGTGTGTGTGTCTCCTGTTTGTCTCTTTCGCCTTCTCGCTCAAGTTCCAACGCATCTGTGCTTCCGCCGCGCGTCGCCGCAGCTCTCTTCTCATCCACAGCGTCCTTCATTTATCTCTCTCTCTCTCCCTCTGTCTCCTTACGTCTATCTCTAACTATCTCCCCACCCCGCCCCACTCCGCGCCACCGTCGGACCGTGGGAAGCTGGGTCCGGCGCGCGTTCCCACGTTCCACAGTCGCTCGTGTATGCGTGTGCGTGTGTGTGTCTTCGTCTCTGTTGTTGTCCGTGCGTTTGTTCCTCGGTCCGTCTGTGCATGCGCCATCCGTGGCGCATGGATGGCGCTCTGCTGCTCCCGCGCGCGGGGGAGCTCCATTCCCCCCTTCCCACTATCTTCTTTTTTTTAGTTGTTTGTTATTTATACTCATTCCTTCCTGCGCGTGCGCCGCGGGCATTGCTGCTGAAGAAGCAGCATCATGATGATGATGATGATGATGATGATCAGTTTTTTCAGGCGTCGCTGTCGTCGTTGGGCATCATTGTTACCCCGGTTTTAACAGACTACTGTGGTGATGGACTGTAATCACTGTTACAGTGATAAGGTTCTGTCCGGTGGGTCACTGAAGTACTGTAATGTCGAAGATTTTTGATATAGAGAAAAACCGAGGGGTAAATGGAAGCAAATTGTGGGTGTGCACTTTTTTTTTTTTTTTTTTTTTTTTTTATTCTTTTTTGGAAGAATTTTTTTTTTCAGCCCCACAGGTTACTCTCCATATGTTAAAGGGGTTCTCTACAGCAATACAGTATTCACTCCAGAACAAATTTTGTTGTTGGTCCCTTGAATTTGGTTTCTGCGACTATTTAAAGTTAGTTATAGGTGAGGCATTGCTGTACATATTTGAATTTTAGACACCTTTTCTTATAGTACTGTATCATTTGGAAAGCTATAGAGTGTTTTGAAACATACTCAGTGGTTTTTATACCTGGAGCTTGAGGTTTTCGAAAGTCCAGTTATAAACGCCGAATCCGGATTTCCTGTTGAATGTCTTCAACGAGAATATAAACTGGTCATGTAAGCATCAGCAGTATCAACTGCTGATTCCTATGTATAAGACGACATTAAATGTAATGAAAATAGGTTATACACTCCAGGAAAACTTTTTTTTTTACCAAAAAAAGCTAATGTATTCCATTCGAAAGAACTTAAATGCAAGTTATTCAATTTCATTTTACATTGCTAATTACTGTAGTACCAAAGTAAACACTTACAAGATAGGGGACACAATCTTGGTTGTTGGACATTTAGGAGAACATCCAGGAAGTAGAGAATTCAAACTGATTTCGATTAAAATCAGAAGAAACACGTTTCACGCATTTTCACGAGTCTAAAGAAGTTCATAAACATCATTTTATTTAGGAAGATTTTTCTAGTACAGTATTTAATTCAGTTAAGGGTCATGGTTAATTAATTTCATCAACTTTTGGCCAACACATTTAATGTCTCTATTTTTGTTTCATGGGAGTCAACAATCATTTGGAAACTTCAGCATGCAAGTAGTATGCAGGAATTGTTTTTTCAACTACACCATCAAAGCTTGACAAACTGATCTATGTTTCAACCATCTCTACAAATGTAAAAAAATAGGATCACAACATACGAACAATTCCGCATTCAATCTTTCAACAACAAAAAATTGGTGTTGAGGTGGCATATCAACAACCCACCTGAACCTTTTTTTTTTCTTCGTATTACGCCCTAAATGGTGCTTCTAATCCAACAGCTCCCATTCAGCCATTCCCCCATACAAAAAAAATAAAAGGCACCACCACCCCTGCCAGCTTAAAGGGATTAATGACTTGCAGGGGGCGTGAGAAAAGCCATGATGCCGGAATGCGGCCTATAAGGTAGCCTGAAAAAAAAAAACCGCCTGATGGCAACAATGAGGCGGCAACTAAAGAGAGAGATGGTCCTATTAAAATCAAGGAGAATATTCAAAAAATAATAAAAATAAGAAGCACACCACACAGAGCAGGGTGGATCTCAGAAACGCGAGATGAAGACCCCCGGGTGACGCAGGGAAGGAAGGTGGTGATGGTGAAGGAACAAAAGGGTGAGGAGAAGAATATATGCATAGAAAAAGAGAGGAAACGGAGAGAGGTAGAAGAGGAGGAATGACGACCATTATAACTTATAAAAAAAAGAGTAAAGTAAAAAAAATAAAAGACACAAGGACGGAAGCGAGGCGGCGGACCGTGGGAACGTTCCTCCGCGCTTGCTCCAGGCGCCCGGCTGCGCACGAGAGCTCCATTATAATATCACGTCCCAGAGCCTGATCACTGGGGGCCTCCATGACCCCCACCTTCCCCCAACCTCCTGGTTCAATTTAAGGGAAAAGTTCTTTACCTCTCTTTCGCCTCAATTGAACAGGAGCACAGAAGTCACTGGGATTGACCATTTAACATCCATCACTCTGGATATGTGACAGCTCACCTCTGTCCCTTTCTCTGCTTAGGAATTGATCCAAAAAAAATAAGCAAGGTACAGCAATACACTTGAACCTTAATACTGTACCTGGAACCTCTCTAAGTCAAATTTGTTGCAATGCCCCATCTCAATTTTCTTGAAAACAACAAACTTTTCATAAAGCTTCCATATCTTAGAATTTTGGAGGTCTTCAGGCTATTATTTTCTTGAACCAGGAAAGCAAAAAATAAAAAATAAAAATTAACTGGATCCATTTTGGAAGGAAGTAAAGACTACTTGCAGAAATGATCCCTACTTTCAAGTTCAACATCCTAACAACTCATTCAAAAGGCAATTTAATGTCCAGTACACCACTATTTACAATTTCCTGCAAACTTTCAGTGTTACCCACAACGAAAATGATTGTTTCCCTAAATCAAAACTTCCTGAACTTATCAAAATCTCTCTGAGTAATTTTTTTCATGTCCCTTTGAAATTCAACTCACCTTGTTCCAACAGTCCCAACTCACCTGAAGCACTCATATTTGTAGAAATTAATACATTTTGTGCATGGAAGCATAACTTTCATTTTTAAAATCAAAATTTTATATCATTTGCATTCAGCTCTTCACTCAAATTGCAGTAAAATCATGGAGTTGCAGTGCAATTGGTTATGTTGAAGAGACTTTTTTTACCATTTTAAAACCCTGTGATGAAGTTTCTGAAATACATATCTTGATTGAAAGTTAAATCTAAAACTTTACTGTCAATTAATGACTCTCTGATCTCAATCTGGGAAATGTTTTATTTGTGTTCTCCATCCAAAATTGACTGAAGTGGGAACCATCCCTTAAAACTCTCAGGCGGCGTCAGGAAAATAACCTGGCGCCTGGCAGAAGCCCATCAATAAGTTCAACAACAACAAAAAAGTTGAGGCGAGACAGCCGCAAAATGGATAGTCTCCCGCGATTGAATGAGATCCATGCGCCAGACACAAAAAAAAAAAAAAAATCACCACCCGCCAGTAGAAAAAGGGAATACAGGGAGAGAAACAGATGAAGCGGAAAAAAGGTAAGCGGGGGAGCAGATGAATAATGGACAGGAGGAGAGAGAAATAAGCGAGTGCCAGCAATAAAAAAAAAGAAAAGAAGATTCATTGACCACCAGATTACCGATTCCGCAGACAGAGCAGAGCGAGAGAGTGTTTGTTGGCGCGTGCTGGAGGGAGAGTCACGTTAGTCCCTCTCTACCCAAGCACGCTCCGCACGAGGGACTGCCTCCCCCCTCCCTCCCTCTCTCGCCCCCTGCACACATGCGTACAGGGTTCATCTAAAAATCCGCTGCGCCTCCTGGAGAGTTCCCCAAGAGTAGAATAAAAATTTATAAAAAACGCAGCGAAAAGATTTTTGCTTCCCCCCCCTCTGAGTTGCTCTCAGGCGCTACTTGCAGACGTTCCCACGGTTCCTATAGGATCCCTGGCAGCTTTGTTCTCCTACCGCCCGCTTCTTCCATTCTCTTGGGGTCAATTTTTTATTTCCTCAGCTTTTTTTTTTACTACCTGCTTTTTATTTTCTTTTCTTCACCACCGCCTCTCTTCCCGCAGGTAAGAAATGATTGCTTCCGGTGCGGTGAGTTTTTTCTCACGGCTCTGCTGCCCATTCAGCCCGCGAAAATAAAATCTCGATTTTTCTTTTCTCATGCCCAGGCTTTTCAACAGCTTGAAATCCACTCCTCGCAGGCGTTTATTTTATTTTATTTTTTTGCTGTTGCGTGGAACTTGATGCACCCTGAAGAAAGACAGGTACTGTATTGCTTTTTTGAAAACTCTTTTATAAGAATATTTTATAATATTTAAGTTCCATCAACGTATTTTGGTTCCAAGAAATTCACAGAAGTGTTTGAAGAAATCAGTATTATACATTAAAATCGTTTTGCATGAAAGCTGTCTCCATATTACAAGGAATGTAATGTTAGATTTGGAACTAGTGGAAAGAATTGTGATTGTAGTTGGGCAAAAAGATGCAAGAATCCATTGAAATAGTGAATGGGTAATCAGAATCTTGTTGACTTGCAGTAGTGATAGTGATGGGGCAACCATTTTCTGGACAAATTTTGATTGAAATTGGGTAATTGTATTTTTGATTACAATCAACAGTTCTGTTTGGGACCTGTAGAATAACTCTGTTGCAAAAAGTTCAATGTGATGTATTTTTTCTTAACATTGTGGCTCTTGGATGGACGCAGAAAAATTACTTTGTTGCAATCAATTATTTGTTATAGCAAGAGCCATTGTAAGAAGATTCTACTGTATTATTGTACTACTATTAATGCATATTGTATATGGTTTCTTGACTTTTTTGCCACAAGAAATGAACCAAATTGCTGGCAACTTCTGTGAGAGTTCTGTGGCAGAGAAGCCTGCATAGTCATGGATAAAATATCTACCAGGAGCACAGAAAAATAAACAAAGTTGGCTTCTCTCAAGAAATTTTTTCTGGAGAAAACATTTGCAGACTGAGTGGTGTCCAAGAGTACTGTGGAAATTTTAGTTGCCTGGATAGTAACAACACCAGGGAAGTAAGTGGGTGCTTATATTTGCCTACTAGCTATTGGAATTTGATGAAAAAATCTAGGAGGGTGCTGATATTTTTTATAAATACAAAAAGTATAAAAAATGGAGCTACAAGTATGTTAACATTGAGATTAGGTGTACCATTCTTCTGTGTATGACAGTCTTCATAGGTTTTTACAATGCTGACACTCTGCCATGCTCATGCATTTTTCTGCGCAGTGGTTGAGTATATTAGAACTGCAGCAACTATACCAATGCCCTGATCTGAAAGAAATAAAAATTGGCATACAAATATTTTATACTTGTGCAATGATCCAATTGACCAGAATTAAAGATTGCCATAAATTGGGAATGAAGCTAAATATAGACAGGCCATACTCTGGTTGCTGTGAATCAACCAAAATGTTGGCACAGCAGTTTATCTGAATCTAAACCCCACTCCAACTGCTCATGGCATAATTAAAAACTGTGCGGTTCAATTTTCAAAAACAAAATACTGTACAATAGATAGGATCATTTAATGAGAACCGACCGTCATTCATTTGTTTTTGCACACCCTGTGACTCAAAAACACACTTGATCATCAGGCAAACAGCCACAGCATCATCCTGAAAAAAATGTGCTCATTATTGGTCTGACATCCTAAAAATTGCATTGGTCAGAGATAATATACTATTTAGGTGGGACCAGACTGAAAAAAATTATAAATTATATAATTCCAGAATTAAAATTTATGCATTACACCGATATTGACTCACTCCGTAACATCAAAACCACTCCCACAGCAACAGGTGTGCCATGCCAAAATAATTTTCGAAATGAAAATATCTGAAATGTAACACTACTGTACTCATCTTTGAGGTTAAAAGGACTCAATGAAGCCAGATCGTTCAAAAAATTAGGATCATAAAAGAACCCATCTGAATCAAACCAGGCCACGCTCCACATGAGTGATGCGTCCAACTGAGTGGAAGGAATGTTGGGGAAGGGTGATGACAGTGATGGTGACACCCGAGGGGAGAGGGGAGATGACATGGGGAGTGTGGAGAAATGCAAGGGATGAGAAGGGCAGGAAGAAATAATTGAATGAAAGGAGGAGGACGAAGAGGGCTGAGAAGGGAGAAAGACGGATAGATAACTGCTAGCGCGTGCCAGCCATCTATCGCCCATGCAGTTAACCACGCACGCGCGCGCGCGATCGACCGCCCGCGCAATGACTAGTGACTCCCCCCCTCCACGCTCCCATGGAAAAATCTCTGCTCGGCGCTATGTCGGCACCATAGACTGGCCGCAATTTGAATGAACATTTACAAATGCTTCATCCCGAACTGGAAGCAATACAAATACAATAATGCCATGCGATCCGGACATAAATACTTCCCCCACTGTGTCTACAATGTTCATGCTGGAAATCACTTGCCCATAGACTTCCATTTATGATCACTGGCAAAGAATCAGTAAAAATCCTCAAAGAAGCACTTAAAAATTTAGCTTAACCTCATTACTAAAAAATTAATGAAATCTACGGGGAACATGCCCTTCTGGCACAAAAAGGAGTCCAAAAGGCAGGAAACAAGTAAATATATTCTTGAACTTCAAATATTTCAATGAAAAGACTATAACACAAGATGCATGAAATCAGGACGAATTTTAATAATTCATTTGCGAAAATTCATTATTCAATATAATTGATTCCATATTCATAACAGTAGCTCAGTTCTTCAATAATTAAGAAAAGTTTTTATGACAATGCTGTACTGTTCTATTTTCTTAGAAATGTTGGCAAAGTGTCTAAATCTTTAGACATTGTCCAGATATTGAGGTAGATGTTAACAGTTCAATGCCTATACAATTCAATAGACTAGATGTTGATCTATCCCTGAGTTGGTGTTGTACACTAAATCTGGATATTTTTGCAAGTTATGTAAGCATTGTAACTCACAGGACTTAAGTTCATTTTCCATTATATATCAATAAAAAGTACTTTGGTAGGATAATGACTCATAATAAGTGAAGTCTCCACACATGTGTAAACATTCATATATGCAAGCGGTGCTATGCTACAGCTTTGACTATTCAGCATTTGGACAAGAAGTGATAAGTTATTTACTTCAATTTGTAATTCAGGACGGTGTGCGTTTATTTCCCAAAATTCGGGAAAATAATAATCAGGACTTGATTTTGAAGCACGCAATCATGAGGAGACACACCCTTTTCAATGACACAAACTCTAGTATGAGCGGCGCTAAGCCGTAGCATTGACTCATCAGCATTTGGTTTCTCAACAAAACGTTGTTTTCTACAAGTCTGTAGTTTTCACAAACTTCAGCTGGTTGTTTACCTGAATTATATTGAGATTATATTTTTTCATTCATGTCAAACTCAAACCAACTTTATTTTGATTTTTTTCTCAGATTCTCGCAGCAGTTGCTAACTTACTCACTCCTAAAGAAGGAGTTAGATGAAAATGTTTGAGGAGCCCTACCTATGCATAATTCAACCCCTGGCAAACTACAAAATTACAGTTGAACTTCTTTCTACAAAACCTGAAGTAACTCAGAGAGTTTTCAGGCTACAAAATAAGGTCTGATTTACGCAAGAAAAGTAATAACAAGATTTCTGGCATACTTATTCAAATATTTGATCATTCTGAGATGCATGACTACAGAGAGTTGCCAAATCCTCTACCAGAAACAAGAAAATAAAAATTGCATATGTTCTGGATTGGGTTCTCTAAAATATAGCCCAGTTTAATTGTACAAGGGCAACTATAATGGAGGCCTGAGTCAAAAATGTCTTCATTTAAGGAAGTTTAAAATGCATTGGCCTCAAAACGAATCGGTCAGGGATCCACTGGAAATTTCAACCTGGAGATGTTGAACTTCAAATAGAGGAAAAAAGACCCTTTTTGTTTAATTAACAAAAAAGAAAGGCTTGGCATGATTCTTCTGTTTTGTCAATAATTCTAAAAAAAATGGAACAAGCCAAAAAATAATTCATGCAGCAACAACAACAACAAAAAACCCCTTTTCAATACCCAACCCTGCGCATGCAACAAGTGTGTATGGGAATCTGCTTTGAACATCTGTGTGAGTGTGATATCTATGCTCCACACTCTCTATGTCTCTCTCTCCCTCCTGTATGCGATGGGTCTGATCCAACGCGCGCGAGATAAAGAGAGAGAAAAACATAAAAAGTACACAGACACACAACAACAAAAAAAGAAAGAGCTAGCAAGAGAAAGAGACGCGGGCGTGGGAACCGTCCGGAGGAACTTCGCCCCGGGATTTTTAACGACCGTGAAGTGATTGCACGTGTGCGCTCGCGGCGGCGGCGGCGGCTGTGGCGGCTGCGACCGACCGACGGACCGCGCGCTGGCAGGGGAGATATCAAACAGGCCCGCCGCCCGATATAAAAGATATCAGATACCCATACTTGGGAGGGAGAGAGAGAGAGAGAGAGCAGCGGGGATTGAGACAGAGCGGGGGACATGGGAACAGGGTGCCTATTAGGAAAATGACGCGCGGGGCGGAGGAGGGGGGAGCAGTAGTGGGAAAGACAGGCACTGAGGAGAAATGAGTTTCGCATGACTGAGCTTCTTCAGAAAGTTCCATCACTTTCAAGATAATTAGCAGAAGACCAAAACAGATGACGGAACACCAGGATTTATTTTGTCAAAATCAGAATGAGAATACTAGAGCTAAAAAAATCAAAAGATGAGCTTTTAGCCAGAAAAAGAAACGTTTGGCTTTGGTAAATGTTTGGTATAAGGTTTGGTGGTTAGTTAGGATTAAGGTTTTTAATTTTCAAACTCAAGGTTTCTTTTTGTGTTAGGTTGAATTAAGGGATAGTCAGACTGCATGGTATGTTAGATAAGACAGGATAATACTTACAGTAGGTTAGCAAAATTAGTACAGATCATATGTGAATTACAGAAGACCTTATAAGCCAAATTTTTCATACACCTTCCCAAAAGCTGACTGTCATGTAGCAACATCCCCCCCTCTCATTCCACCAATGTTGGATAGCTCCTTAACTTGAGAACTCTCCAACTGGCCTTACTGCTGTGGAAAAGATTCACCAGAATCCATTTAATAGTCATTTAAACTTCAAACAAAGCATGAGAGTCAATACTGACAAAGACATATGTTATTCTAATAATTACTAGACACCTGAGACTTGCTCCTCATTTTTTTGCATGTAACATTTGTCAAACATTCTGTCCTTGCCTAAGTCACAACACCCCAGATACTGATAACCAAAAATTAAGATGTTATCCTATTGAATGTTAATATTTACTGAGATATTCCTTGCTCATCTCCAAAAGAAAATGTACTGTAGTTTTTATCCTGTGAGACTTGCATGTATTTTTCTTTCCAGAAAAATGTATACCTCTGTGTAATTTTCAAAATCTGGGGCCTAGTTTAAAAGGGGGGGAGTGTGCATACATGCAATGGTAAATACAGTAAAGTTTAAGAAAGACCCTCGCCCTGGTACCCAAGAAGCACAGGTGCCAAGAAGCCGGCAGGAGCAGCAGGGGGGGAGCAAGTTGTGCGTGAGAGTGCAGGGGGGAGGGGATAGATGGAGCAAGGAGCAAAAGAGAGCCTCGTGCGCAGACGCAGGCCATGCGCGCGCGTGTGCGTGCTGTAATACGCGGATTGGATGGGGGGGAGGCGGAGGGGAGGAAGGTTGGGGTAAGGTTATATTTTATATGTTCGGCGGTGTGTGGGAACCTGGTCCGGACCCGGGTTCCCACGCTCTGAGTCGGAGGCGCGGAGTGGGGCGAGAGAGAGAGGACACAAGGCAAGAAGAAGAAGAAGGAGACGCGGCTCATCTCTTGGTGGTGGTTGCCCTCCCCTCCTTCCCTCCATTCCGCACAGCTGTGCTCTTCCTTGCTTGTTCTTTCTTCTTCTTCTCTCCCCACCCGTTCCTTCTTGACACTTCCTTTTCCTTCCCTTCTTTCTCTGGTTACTCTGTGTGTGCGTTTCTGTACCTCCTCTATTTTTTTGGGTCTCCACGTGTGCGCGCGCGCGCATGTGTTCTGCTTGTGCGTGTGTGTGTGTGTGTATATTAGTCTATGGTGGTGTAGGAGGCTGGTACAGAACTCATATTCGCTTGAAAATGTTCCTGGATTTTTCTATTACTGTACAGTATTCTGTACTGAGATGAATAAAATCTGAGCCTGGCTGCGAATAAAAATACTGAAGAATAAATAGTTGCTACTCTTCTTTCATTCATTAATAGATGATACTCTGTTACTTGAGTTCACTGGGGCAAAAACCTATCTCAATGAAGTCTTATCCTGAGTGAGATTTAAAGTGCCAAATGGATTGCTGCTTCTGCTTTTTCCTTTGCCTTTACAGTACTTTGTTGTGGGTTGTGCTTTATACTTGCTTGGAATAACTCTTGGAGAACAATTTATAAAATGTACAACTTATGGGAAAAGGACATGGACAGACATCATTAGATAGATGAGGTCATTCCACTGTAATCATTAGGTTCTATTTTTCCAGATTGTATTGCTGAATCAAATTCTGTTGGATCATCAGAAGTCTTCTGAATGCCAACCGTTGCACCAGGTGTTGACATCAGGATGGTTTGGTAATCTGGTAGAATAGTGTGGAACCTGATGAAGGTTCCTTTGTAAGATTAAAAAGTGTAAAATAATTATGCCTAAGTGCCTTTAAAATTGCGAAAAGATCACTCTTTGTCAATTCCTTTAAATGTATTCATGAAATATTCATATTCAGTTGGATGCCTATGATTCAACCTCAGAGAAAATTTTAAAATGTACTTCTGAGCTTATAATAGTGAATTTCTTGAAACGTACATTGGAAAAATTACAAGATCGTAATTATTATTAATAATCTGGACTCCAAACTGCTGAGGGAGGCAGCTGACAGGGCGCTGACCTTCAAAGCAAGCATGCATTTTGTAAATTACAGTACTGTACACTGTCATTCTAAAAAAGAAAAGAATTCATGCAGAAACTGCAATAATTCAAAAAATCTAAATTTCGACCCAGAGAGTTTTGCTTTCAGTAACATTCAAATTTCAATTCGACCACAAACAGCATACACAGTAAAGTAGATTTACCCGCGAATATCCGCAGCTACCTCTACACCGCTCACGGCGGCGGAATTAAGTTCCAGAGCCGCGCCGTTCCCACGATCCGCTCAAGCCCCAAGCAAACAAAAAACGAAGTAAAAAAAAGAGTCCTCCTTCAAGGTACAAAAAATAATTCCAAAATAGAAAAGTAGGAATAAACTGAAACCGGTTCTTCCCTTTTTTTCTCTCTCCTGATCTCCTGACATCCCGCACAGTGAGAACAATCGGATTCCGGAACGTGACTGGGGGAGGGTGTTCGCGTAAAAAAAAGAAAACACGGCTTGTGATAATGAGGAATAGAAAGAAAAATACGACGAAAAGCGGTGGAAAAAGAAAGAAAAAAAAAACCATGGAAAAAACGTATGACACGAATAAGAATGAAGGAGCCCGAGACAAACAAACGCGTGCCCGACGATGTCACCCGAGATAAAGACACCGGCAAGAGCGCGTTCCCACGGCTCCCAAGAATGTCATGGCAGAGGGAAAAAAAATAAAATAAATATGTACTGTATAAGATATACGTTATAAGAAAAATGAAAAACAACTTGCTGAGAGACAGAGAGGAGTAGAGAATCTTCCCCCCCCCCTTTACAGAAGCAGATTTCTACTCCATGGGATCCAGTATCTTGAAGACATTTAGTACTGAACGATGAGGCATTAGTCACCAACGGATACACTTCAGCAGAATCTCATTTTGACAAAACCAGTGGGACTCGCGGAAAAAGTATTTCCCTTAAAAGGGCAAAAATTGTCTTCTTTGGATTTTCATCAAGAAACCCAAAAGAAAGCATGAATTCTCATCCATGGGGTTTTAGTAACTTAGAAACTCTGCAGTGAACACTTTTACACATGTCATGCTGCAGTATATGGATGTACAGCAGCCAAATCATTTTACAAAAAAGCCTTTGGGGTCTCAATGTATAAAACTTCAGCAATAATGAAGTACAGCAAGTTATTTGGAGATTCAAATAAAATGGTTGCTAACTTTCAGGGAATTTGTATCACTGCAACATGTTATACAAAATATTTTTGTTAACAAGATTCACTCACTGTCAATATATTTATAATTTAAATCAAGTAGGGTACTGTAGTCTTTAGGAAACAACATATCACTGGAAATTTTACTATAATACTGTACACTGCAGTATAGAAATTCAACAATCTGATTTTCAATGATCCACTCAAAGCATACAGAAGAAATACACACAAAAGGAGTCAGAATGGAAACAAATGTACATACTGTACAATTGATAATGAAATTAGAGAGTATCACAAAAAAGGGAATGCTGTAATCAAGGGAAGGAGTGAAACACTTGATCCTTAATTAATTTTGACGCAAGCCAAAAAAGGTGTTAACCAGATCATAGAAACCTTTTCCACATGAAATATGATTTAAAGAATTCCCCAAAGATATAATACGGAATTGCATGGTATTTTACAGTGTAAAGTTTTTTTTTTATTTAATCAGAGGAGCAGATAAAAAATTTAAGATTAACCTCTCTCTTCACCAACTCAATCATTCTTTGTTTCTGTGTCCATCAATAATTCAGTACTCTAAAGATATGTCCATATTTGAAGCCAGATCCCCAAACACAGTTCAATTTGTCAAGTTGTAAACTATGTTTTGAGCATTGTACTGATGGAAAAGCATGGTTTCATTTGAGACAGATAACCCTTTGTTTCTCAGCAGACAAATCCAAGACCTACCTTCATTAACAAGGTGCTGTATTTTGATTCCACCAGTATTTTTTGTTCCATTTTTGGATTTTACTCAGGGATAGTGACAATCACATGAGCATTATTGTAACAAATATTGCCAAAAGCTCCACCCAAATATTTTGTGAAGTTTCAAATCTTTGAATTGATGCATTGCTAGTACAGTATATTAATTTCACTTGAATCATTTATCTGAAAATTTTGTTATGGTGAATATCCAACATCAGAGTCACTTTTCCTCATTTAAAAATATCATAATGCAGAATATTTGCTCACCAAAACATTTGTAATGTTTGGGCATTCCTACTGGACTTAGTCTCACATTGCGCAGGCACCAACAAAAAAACAGTATATGCCCTTATGTAATTTGCAAAAAACATGAGCATTGCAGAAAAAACACCCACTGTACAGGTGGTACCTTGAAATTGGACGTCCCACAATTTGATGGTCACATTTTCAGGGAGGTTGACTTGCAGTTCAACCCTTGCCCCACAATTTGACCTGCTTTGACCACGTTTCTTGTGTGTTTTGTACTTATATTTTTGAATTTCATGGAGTGCCTAGCAATTTGACCAGTTCACAATTCAACCCTAGTTTGGCAACGGATCAGGGTCAAAATGCAAGGTACCACCTGTACTGGAATTAATGTTAATAAAAACCCAGGTACTTTATAAATGTATTCCTGTACATTGTACTGAAATTAATGTTTAAAAACCCCAGGAACTGTGGTATATGTACAGTGAATGGGTCTGAAAAATAATACCAATTTTCATCCACCCCCCCACCCCCGCCCATTTTCTCCCCGGGGAGTCATCATCCTCCTTTTCTTCCACATCATTAACCCCACTCCCAGGCGTCAACGGTTTTTCAGTCAGCTTCTCCAACCACTTTAAAAAAAAAACATAATCTCCTCCACGACGTCTGAGAGAAGAAGAAGAAAAAGAAGAATAATAAATTCACGCCTTGTCAGAGAGAGAGAGAGAGACGCAATTAGGTATATAGGTGCCAACACGCGGGGGTCGGGATAAGGAGAACGAGCCTTGTGGTGGTGGTGGAATCCCGGCACCGTGGGAACAAACGCAGGTGCAAAGCCTCCATTCCACACACACACACACAGACACACACACACACGCGCAGCCTGCGGGCGCGAAAGGACAACAAGCTGCAAGAGACATACACACACCCACACGGAGAAAAAAAAAAAAAAAAAAAAAAGCGGGCGATAATAACCGCTACTATACAGTACAGTATAACATAGCGACAGAGAGATCGAAAGAAGAAAAGAAAAAAAAAAGCAGGAGCGGAGGGGACGCGATACCCGGACCCAGAGAGTGACTGGGCGCAGGAGATAAGGGCAACAAATGCCGGCGCATGCCGTGGATTAGTATTTGCTCATTCCCCGGCGGCTCTCACGCTTCCCCGTTCCCACGCTCGGCGGCCCGTGCCGCGGCGACGGCGGCGGCGGCAGCGAGGAGGGGAGGGCGTCCCTTATCCCCTCCGCGCCTCCCAAGGATCCCGCGCAGGCAGGCAGGGGATAGAGAGAGAGAGAGAAAAAAGAAACGAAATAATAACGACGCGCAACCGGCCGCCTGGCACCCTCCCCGTGCGCAGGTTTGCCAGGTGTACGGTAGTGTCCGCGCATGCGCGAAACCATCCAAATCTGTTCCTTTACTTTTTATTTTGCTGGGCGAATTTTGAACAAGATTTTCCTTGACATATTAATGAAAAATATCAAATTCGATTTCCAGACACTCACAAAATGAATCTCGACATATTTCTGAATTCTAATCCCTTGTAAATTAGCGGGCTATTTGGATTGAATTATGACTTTAAAATTGCTCAAATCCACGGACAATATTAAACGATCTATTTATGAATACCTGAGCGAGATTTTTTTGAAATTCATAACCAATTTATTTCTGCGTCAAACTGGCATCTTCCAGAGGATCCTGTGGCTATAAAAAGTATAAAAGAAAAACAAATGCTTCAGAAATACATTCAGCCCTTGATTCAAAAAGCCCTCCATTTATTCTCATACTCTGTGAGAATGCCAAGAAATGTGCAGAATTGGGTGGCGGTACTGAGAATACGTTTGATTGTTTCTATCGCGGAAAAAGGATCCCTGGAAAAGTTTCGCAAAAAAAGTTATGTTTGGTGGTGATTTATTTTATTTTGGAGATCCCCAAAACAGGTCAAATGTAAGGTCCTTAATTCATTTTTTTTTCTTTGCATAAGCATGAAGCAGAATCGGCATTTGAGTGAAGTGCTGAAGTTAATTTACGCTATGTGCTTGGAAGGTTCTCACCTGAGTACCATGCCCTGTCGTGCCCGCTTCCACCTCGCACTCAACACGTACACGCGCGTCTCGCACCTGGCAACACTGCACACGCCGATGCACGGGGCTTCGCATGCCTGTACACCCTCAACGGCTCGAGCTCCGCAGGTTCAGTTGATCACTGACTCTCACAGCGAGAACGTCTGAGTCTTGAGGAAAAGTCTTGCGTCCTGACTGACGGAGCCTGTCTCTGAAAACAGAAATCAAAGTTATATTGAAATACGAAAAAAAAAAAAATTCGTCATGACTTCTGTGGAGTGCATGGAACAACCCATGTCGCGTACTTACCAGTACCGGAAAGTGATGAAGCCGTTGCTGGAGCGGAAACGCCGAGCGAGAATTAACCGCTGCTTGGATGAGCTCAAGGAGCTCATGGTTGGTGCTTTGCAGTCCGAAGGAGAAAATGTGGCCAAACTGGAAAAGGTCAGTACTTCACAAGTGTTCCAGTGTAGTTTCTGATTGACAAAAACATGTGGAAAGTGACTTTGCCAAATGAATTTGCACTTGTTGGTGTTCACAAATTAAATTTTAAGGTAAATTGTGAGTTGAAGCATAACTGGCATGTCTGAGAGTTTCCTGTGTGACAGTGGTTGACATGGAGTTATTAGAATGTAATGCAAATGAGTGGAGTTTACCAATAATTTATTAATTTTAAATCAGTGACTGGCTTATTCCAAAAAAATATGTCATTGAGACCATTAGTAGGTCTGTAAAATTGTATACCAATTAGTAGGGAGCCATGTGAGTTGAGTGATCAGTCTTGAATGAAGTAGGGAGCTAAACCATAAATGACATGTCTGGAGGGTTTTCCCCAGCAACCATCAAGCATTTGTAAAAGCTCAATGGAGTCCATGGAATTAGGCTTTCTTGAACGCATTGCAGTGGAAAAGTCCGGGGTTCTAACTGGATATTCCTTTTTGTCTTTTGCAAAAATAGGCGGACGTCCTGGAATTGACAGTGAAATACCTGCGGAAGCTGAAGCTGCAAAACCGCCTGGGAACGTGTGTGCCAGAGTCCACCAGCCCTGTGCCACCGGTGGACCGGTTCCGCGCAGGCTTTACCCAGTGCGCGACAGAAGTGAGCAAGTGCCTGACGACGATCCCGGGGCTGGACGTGAGCCTGGGCACGCGACTCATGACACACCTCGGCCACTGCGTCAACCAATTGGACGTGACGGTGCAACAGCCCAAGTGTCCGGACACCCCGCCCATGTCTCCCGTGGGGGCTGGGTCTGGAGGCGGGCCCGTGACGCTGGCTCCGCCCGCGCAGCTCTTCCATCATTTGCGACACACGTACGCGTCGCCTGCGCCTGCTTACCTGCTCACGCCTGTTTCAGCGGACGAGGATGCCGCGAGTGAACGGGTTTGGCGACCCTGGTAGTGTCGTCGGCCAGTTTGCCGAAATTATTTGTTTCATTTTGTGATGCCCGGCGTTTATACAATTATTGCTAGTATTGCTTGAATGTCATGATGTTTTGATAATGATGTACGGAATGATGGAGCAAACAAAGCATGCCATTTCATTACTGCGAAAAAGACCTTCGTTGATTTACTTTACCCACCTTCGTCATTACCCGCCCGCTCTTACTCCTTACTTCTACAAGATTACCGAATGGCGTCATGGAGCAAAGTAACTGTCAAGACTTTGGATCAAAACACTTACGAGGTTGATGCAAGTGGGCTGAAAACTGTATCCGAATTTAAGGCGAAGCTGGAGACCATATTGGGGCCAGATACGATTCCCGCTGATTCAATGCGCATTATCAATAATGGACAAGTTAATATCTTAGATTTTCGTGATTTTCTTCGTTATAAAAGGGTGTCATTTTCATGATTAGATTATGTCTGACGATAATGCTCTGTTGGGGGACCTGAAAGTGGACTTGAAAAAGCCCTTCCTTGTTATGATGACGCGGGCGAAAACTGCGCCGGTGTCCGCATTGCCACCTGTCCCGAATGCGGAAAAGTCACCGATGACTCGCTCAGAACCACTTGGACAGAGGTCGCACGTAAGATTGCGATCCTCCATCAAATGTACTGTACTCTAATTCGAAAGAAACCTGCCTTTTATCAGCTTATTCAGGGTCAAGTAACTACTTCCGGGAATTCCGTGTCCGAACCCACGTATTCGCGTTCAACCGAAAGACAACGGGAGTCGTATATTAGGGCTTTCAAGGTCATGCAGCAGGGAAGCAGCGGTATTCGGGATAACAGCGACACCTCGGTATCAGTAACAGGACAAGGAACTACTTCGCAGCCTGATACGTCCGTAGAAGCCTCTGTCGACAACGCAGATCCCCCGTTGATTGTTCAAGCGTTGATGGCTATGGGATTTGATAGGGCGCCAGTGGAGAGCGCCTTGAGGATGACTGAAGGGGATCCCGACAGGTGTCGCTTCTCAGTGCTCGAATTTATGCTTCCAATTTAATCCTCCCGTCATTGTTGATTTGGAGCCAGTATGCTTTACCTCAGATTTTCAAATTCTGTCGAAGAAAAGCCTGTATAAGACTAGATGGCTAAGGTTTTATTTAAAAGAATTCACATTCCAGTCAGAGAACTAGACCCCTATACAGTGATGGTCTGGAGGTTGATTGTCAGACTTGAATGAACGTATATCTGAATATCATATCTACGATAATCGTAATTTCATTCAATGTACTGCTGATTATTTTGTTTCCCAATGAGGTCATTTGTTCTAAACTTCTAAATTATTCCATGTGTTGGACCTTTCTTACCAGAGCTTTGGAATTACTATTGAATGGAGCATTGTTCATGGATGACACCACAGCACTTGGAGATTTACTGTCACTTCATCCTCCTGATGCTGCATTCCTCCAGCTGGTTCAAGAACCTTACATGAATACTCTCAGGGAAAGAGTTCAAAGAGAGGGCCCAGATGTCCTGACAGATGCCTTAAGAATTGTTGCACTGCAAAATACACAAGCTATTGAGATTATCCACGCTAACCAGGACATTTTTGTTGATTGGCTGAATGGAATGGATCCTTCTCATACACCCCAAGTAAGTATAGTACTATGGTTTACAAATATTCTTCCTGAAAAAAAAATCCAACCCATTTTTTTTCAGCGGAATGTGCCACCATTTATTGTCATTCTCTCTGAGCATGATCAGGATGTTATCAGAAAACTTTCAAGCATGGGTTTCCCATCTGAAAGAGTCATTGAGGCTTATCTAGCTTGTGACAGAGATGAGAACATGGCAATTGAACTCTTGATCACCAGCTTCCATGATGCTTTAGATTCTCATTCATCCAGTTCAACATCTCCCTTGCCCAACACTGTGCCAACCAGAAATCAAAAAGAGAATGGTGGTGGGAAGTCCAATGGCGGAAATTTGCGGCCAGAAGACAACGAAAAGAAAAATAAACCCGAGAAAGCTGATCTCCCTGGAAAGAATGAATCTAAAGAGCAAAAAGAAGATTCTTCAAAGAAATCTAATTGATTTGTCTCTTGTGGAATGATATGCGTGTAATAAAAGCTACAGTATTATAACTTCTCTTGGTCTGGATACTGCATAACTGCAGGTGGTTCTTAGACTTGCGCTATTCGTCGCCGGAGAAGTAACATGGCTGCGCTCGTAAATCACAATCAGTTCAATCTCGTTTATTCAGCTTCTGAGCGGCGCACGTGAGTTGTCGTCCGACGATGCCACACTGGAGAAGTCGCAGATAGTGACGAACTGGAAAATGGGAAGTGTATCGAAATCAATACCTTACAATTAATCTCTACTTACGGTTGATCGCATTTCACACGAGAAGCGCGTCTGTCGGAAACTTACGGACTGGGTTGTGAATGCACTGGTCACTGTGTCGTAATCTTCTGTGGGCGGGTTAGACCGACGATTTTTGTTACTCTTGACAATGGATTTCCGTTGTCATTTGTCTTGTTTGTTCGAGATCGAAATGTGATGATAACCAACTTCGATGCATTTTTATACGTTGAAACTATTTTCTTTTAACGTAAATCTTATTGCGACTAGGTGAAATTAGCCTCTGATTCTCAGTTGAAGTGCGTGATCGAGAGGACAGCCAACAATATCATGTAAGTTCTGACGGTTTTCAGCTGGTATTTTTTCGATTAATTGATGATGATGTGAATGATTACTCTGTAGGGCGACGAACACTGCCCCGGATAGAAATGCTCGTCTGCAACAAACACAAGCGCAAGTCGATGAGGTGAGCAGTTTCTTCGAAATTCGAAATGGTTTTACTGTTTTACCGGTCTGAATGTGTTCTTCAGGTCGTGGGAATCATGAGAGTGAATGTTGAGAAGGTTTTGGAACGTGATGCGAAATTGAGCGAGTTGGACAAATCTGCGGACGAGTTACAGCAAGGCGCTCAGCAATTCACGCAAACCGCGAAGAGCTTGAAACGAAAGTATTGGTGGAAAAACGCCAAGGTAAGCCTGAATTCTTTGCGTTTATTTTGTCAAATCGTGTAAAATGTTCCGACGTGTTTTGAGCTTATGGCTGCTTTGATCGGAGCCGGAGCTCTTTCGACGGGTACAATCATCAGTAAGTGAATCATTTTTCTTGTCCGCGATTTGCCTAAAGAAACTGTTCGCTCAATCCTGGAAAAACTGTTATTCCTCGTATATCTGAGAAGAAGCTGTGGAAAGAAAATTATTGTAACTATTTATTTGTTGTTGGTGCTGCCCCCGCAATCATCAAATCCGTCAACCCACGTGTGAGGTAGGAAGGTCAGATCAATGATGATCTTCATGTGTGGGTAGACGGAGTGTCGAGTGTGTATGATGTCAGCTTATCCTGTATTTTTTTAGAATTTAGATCAAGTTGATCGGTAAAATTCAGTGGGTTTTTATTCGGGTGCCTTTTCCATCTTGCTCGTAAAATCAGTAAACTATGCTCGAATACCGCCTTCTGCAATGCCTAACGTATTTTATTCAAGTGTGTTAAGGTACCGGCAACACTGACATGATGTGATGTGGTGATGAAATCCGATGGTGACCTACATTTTGGGACAGTATGGAAATTCAGCGTCGTTTTGGTGCAACGTTTAAGTTATAATTATTAAATTGACTTAGTTTCTGACTTGCAGGCGTTTATGCTGAAAAAAATTCCAGGTTTTTTTATGAGGGTGGGCAGCTTCAACAAATATGTTTTTAGAGAAATCGAAAAAACAATGTATTGACCTAACCAAAAATCCTTATCAAATGAATCGGACAGATTTTCCGGAATGAACCGAAGCCTTGCCTGCCTTGTTCTTTATCGCTTGAAAACATGCTTTGTTTGTTTTGGTTGCTAGATGTGGGGGATACTGATCGCTATTTTGCTGGTTATCATCATTATCATCATCGGTGAGTGACAATCTCTCATGTTTTTTGGTCTTCCTCTGGGTTCGGATTTGTCTCATCCACGCTGACACGCAGTTGTCGCCGTCGCAAGCCAATGATGGAAATTATCACATTTTCGTCGTGTTACTCATTATCCCCATATTTTCAATTCTCTCATTTGCTGGCAAATATAACCCAAGTACTGTTATTCAAACTGTGTGTGTATTCGAGTACGAAATTTGATGGATTAACGTGCCTGTATTTTTAAGAGCGTAAAACGTTTTCAAATTTCAATTTTTTTCCATTCCTTCATAAACAATGCATTAATCTCTCTAGTTCAAGGGCTTTCCCCCTCAAGCCCTCTCCCCCCCCCTCATAATGCCGTCTGGCAATTATTTCATTGACACAGGAAAGAGCAAATTGATGCAAATGTAACTTGATGCATTTTGAAAGGAAGTGAAAGACTTATTTGGCAAATGAACTTTGCGACCAACTCCAGTATCCTGTCAACTCATTCAAGAGGCAATTTAAGGTGCAGAATATCACCAATTACAATTTCTTGAAATTCTCAGCTCAAAACCTCCCTAACTTAAATTTTTTTGCTGGTTCCCTGAAATTTTGCTTGACAGTGTTTCACTGTACTACAGCAAAATCTTGTTAAAACAAAGCTGTTATGGGACCGGGAAAAATGCTTCCTCATAATACACCGATTAATTCGTTTTAAAGCGATTTGAATAACAGTTCTGTTATTGAACAGGGCCCTGAAAATGCATTTTTTATCCTTAATTTGTTTGAACAATATTCGTTGTAATGTGATTTTACTGTAGTGTGTTAGAATTTTCGAATGGCATCTACTTGCTTTGATTTATACTGTATTTAAGAAGTCAACCTAGGTACAGGATTGGCGGGGAAAACTCGGAAGGGGAAGCCTAAAAATATTAGGAACTAAATGTGATACAGTACTATGTATGCTAGATGTAATGTTCGAATCTTTATTTTTTGTTCTTGCTGTGAAGTCGCTTCCACGTCAACCGGAAGTTCCACCTAGTCAGCTGAGTCGGCTTGCTGCATCTGCCTCCCTTTGGATGATTTCTGGAAGAAAAAGAGTATCAATATTTTTGGACGTTCACCCACTGGCCTCTCCATCCAAGGATCAACCATCTCACAATGTGGAAAACGGAAGATTGTGCCTTCGGTCGGTTAAAATTGGCTGTTGGTGCTTAACTCGTTACAGTGAACAGACATGAGAGATGTGGGTATGCGTTAGAGAGGTGTTTTATCGCAGACAAGTAAACCGAGCTGACTGGTGATCTTTCAATTCTTCCATGGAACATGGGAGCGTTTTTGTTTGTTTGTTATTTGCGAAATTGGGATTCATTTGGCGGGCGAACTGAACAGTCTTGGTCATTCAAGCTCTCTTGTCAATGATGCCCAGATTTAACGAAGACAAGTCTAGCTAATGATATTTTATTCAACCTTACATTTAATTCGAGTTTCTTTTCGTATGTAATTTTTTGATTTTCAAAGAAAAAACCCTAATCTGCTGGAGCAGTAGTTCATCTGCCATAAAATCTGCATCTTAATTTGTTTTCATTGTCGCGTTAGAATATCTCATGTGGATCCCTGAAAAACCCAACATTCTGAAATATTTTTCTCTGTCGGATGCCCAATTATGTAATCAAGTCTGTTGATATTTGAATTACAGTACTTGAGATATTTCGGCTCTTATAATTGGCTGAAGTGCATTTACGTTCAAGTGGAGAGAGTTTTCTATGATCGAATAATAGACTTCTGAATTGAAGTATTAAATTTTTCCATCAAAAAATGCAATATTCGTCAAGGAAACTGTAGAAAGTCAGAATGTCCTTCGTTGGACGCCCCACGTTTTTTTTTCTTCTGAAAAATGATGTTCGTAGGTTGTCCAGAATTTTGTTGATTTCATTTCCCGGAATCTCGTTTCTTGAAATGCTTTCATTCAACGTTTTATTGGACAATATTTCCTCAAAATTTTTTGATTAATTTTTTTTCAGTTACGCACTGGTAGATTGGGGCGTCCCCTGAGATATTCAAACGTTCGGCTGTTGGTCCTTCTTTCCCCTAAAATGGTGAACCAGAATCAAGGTGTATAAGCTCATATATGCACGCTGTTTATACCTGAACAAATATGGTATATGCGTTCACAGATAGTGAGGTTCGTGATGGCGCATGAGGTTCTATACTCACTATGCAAAAATCCTGCTTCTTGAGCTTGAGGTGTCACTTGCCTACTTCTTTAAAAAAAAAAAAGGCGAATACCAACGACGGTGTCATCAATAAAATTACTGGCATAGGTTTATTCGGCACTGGTAACATATGGTTTTATGTGTGTATGCGGGATGCGTGTGTGTGTGTGTATTGATGGCTATTGCATGGAGCTTCAGTTGTAATTTGTTGAACATTGATGCAGAGGTTAAGAGGTCGTCCGTTGACCTAGTGCGTGTTGATCGTGCTCTTTGTTACCCGCTATTACCGAAAAGATCGCTTGGCGAGAAGAAAGGTTTTGTTTTCTCTGGCTTACGAAAGTGCGAGGGATTGTGTGAGGTTGCGGCTTATTGATCATGAAATCGAATTTTTTTTCCTCTTGTTATGTGGATACGGTGATTAAAGAAATTTCATTGTGATTAAGAATAATTGTTCAGTTTTTTTTACATTTGATTATTGCTGTCAAACCACTTCAAGACACAACCCAATAAGTCGTCACCCTACTAAACCACTAATTTATTAAAAAAAAACATCTGATTCCCTCATGGTGGAAACATGGAAACCCCATTGAGATGCCATCTGCCGAAATTATTAAAAACTCTAATATGCTCCTGCCAATAGTTTTGTCCTTGATGCTGTGAAAAAATTATTCAAAATTCTGCGATATGTCTCCCATCAAAAACCACGAAAATATCCCCAAAATTACGTAGTATACTGC
The DNA here is from genome assembly GCA_905338405.1 of Notodromas monacha. Lineage (NCBI taxonomy): Eukaryota > Metazoa > Arthropoda > Ostracoda > Podocopida > Cyprididae > Notodromas > Notodromas monacha. The sequence goes on along the minus strand of CAJPEX010000032.1, from coordinate 207,943 downwards.
CTTTTCCCAAGTTTGCATGCACCCTCAACGTTTTCGCCTGCTCCAAGATTCTTTGGCGCAAAATGTCCCGTAAAACCTATCCCTACACCAAATATAATTTCCTATCCATTTGTATCAGTATTCCACATCACGATTCCTTGAAAATGAGTCCTTCCGTATTCTGAAGCAATCAAATTTTTCATAGAAAAATACTCATTATGCAGGGTTTGTCATCTGTCAACCAATAAATTGGATCTTCTCAACTCCATGATATGTGGTCCTTCTTAATCCAAATTTACAGCTGAGAATACAGACTAAGCGGTTTTATCCTTGAGTTTATCTGATGGATAAAAATACAATACTTACAGGACAGACTGTTGGATACAGATTAAGTACAGGAGAGATAATGGTATGGTAGGAAATGGAATGAATCATATTCTTGGATAACCTGCGAAGCTCTTTGCTTTTCATTTTGAACGTGGCAGACGGTCAAATGTACCGGTTTACGTGAACTTTGAGGCGGCTGCCATGTTGAAGTATCAGAGTAAGGCCCTCTGAGTTATGAAATCTAGCGGTGTGGATCGTAAGCATTCAAGCGGTGATTTCTTTTAGTGTGTATTTGCACGTGGTCGAAGGAATTCTGTATCTGATCGCGAGGCAATTCGTGATATTTGATGGCTCGAATTCGATTCCGCGCTTTCTAAGTAACTACTAAGACGCACGATGTGGAATCCTGTGATAACGCGATTGCATCTCATCTACTTATGTTTAGTTGCGAGGGAATACTGTATTCAGAGCAATTGCATTATGTCTGATGGGATTATCTGTTGATCGCTTCATTCTCTGAAGTATCCCCTTTTGTTCTCTAAGGTTTTCTTGTTGAATTGGTGCTCGCCGTGAATAGGTACCCCGGGCTTTCCGCGAGCCGTGCAAAATGGGGAATATTTTCGCCCAGTTGTTCAAAGGCCTGTTCGGCAAAAAAGAAATGAGAATATTGATGGTTGGGTTGGATGCGGCCGGTAAAACCACGATTCTCTACAAGTTGAAGCTCGGTGAAATTGTGACTACGATTCCTACCATTGGTAAGAATGATTTGTTCTACTTTACATTTATATTTTGATAAACATACATTTTCCCCCCCGCAGGATTCAACGTCGAGACGGTGGAGTATAAGAACATAAGTTTCACCGTGTGGGACGTCGGTGGTCAGGATAAGATTCGACCGCTTTGGCGGCATTACTTCCAAAACACACAGGGATTGATATTCGTTGTCGACTCTAACGATAGAGAGCGTATAGGCGAAGCACGCGAGGAATTGAATCGAATGCTCAGCGAAGACGAGCTTCGGGACGCAGTACTGCTCATCTTTGCGAACAAACAGGTACTTGATTTTAATTATCGGTTGAAATTGATGTTCAGGTCCGAAAGTTCTGTAACGAAGGTCGCCTGTTGAGCGAACCGATGGGTAACGTTCTGTATTCACGTTCCCGAGCAATATTCGATATACAGTACAGTACGTACGCAAATTTTGTCTATTTTGAACAGCGTAAATCAATTAAACTTCTTGCCTCGAAAAATCTCGTCATTTGCATTTAGCATGTTCGATCGGATGTCTTTTCTGGGCAAGTGCTGACTCACAACCTGAGACAAGTATCGAACCAAGAATGACGAGTGTTCGGAAGAACACAATTTTGCTCCGAAATCTGTTCGTCCTATGCAACGTACATAATTGAACCGGTCTGGGAAAACTTCAAATTATAATCTATGCAAAGAATCTTGAGATTCCTATGCTTCGTTTTCTGTTAAGTTTGATTGACAATGTACCTACTTGCCTGCCAAGGAACGCGTGAACAAATGCTAACTGTACCTATCCCGTTGACTTCGAAATTGGAAGGGAATTTGGAATTGAAGCTTTGTACTCATTCTGCTCCTTTTCTTCAAAATTTATACATAGGAAGTTTCTGCAACGAATACCTAAGCTCACATTGATTATTTAGCCCAACATCCAAAATCCATCTAATTCAACCCGTAGTGGTCCGAAGCTGATGCAGTACTGCTCTAACCAGTATTCAGGACCCCTGGGTTTCATTTGACAAAACCGATCCCAATTAACCTAACCCTCGAACTTCCGATGTGGGTTGAGAAAGAAGCCTACGAAGTCAGAAGTGCTGTCTCGAGTTATAACTGAGATGTGTAAGCGACTAATCATGTGCAGATTTGCCCTAAAACGATGAGCCACGTCTACTTCAACTGAAGTCGGATATAATTCGCTCATTTAATTACTCAAATTGTTTTTGCGATGCCCCTTTGGATTGTTCGAAATTATATTTATGACTTGCTGATTAGGACCTTCCGAATGCGATGAACGCAGCCGAGATAACAGACAAGCTGGGGCTACACTCATTGCGGAATAGAAACTGGTACATCCAGGCGACTTGTGCAACGACAGGCGACGGGCTGTATGAAGGTCTCGACTGGCTAGCCAATCAACTGAAGAACGCCAATCGCTGAGGCGCGTGTTGCGAGAATTCATGAAGTTATAAAATCCCTCTGTTTTAATTTTTCTCTTCGCAAAATTTTTTTCTGTTCACGTTACGGTGAGAGGAGTTTCAGTCCAGGTGTGAATTGCACGGTCTTTGAGGTTAATTTATCGTGAAGCGACTGAGGCGTCTGATTTTCTTTTTTTTTCATTTGTTTTCCTCACTCTTGTGTTGATTTTCCTGTCGTGCATATATATATTTTCTGGGTCGGAGGGCGTGTAATTTTACATTGTTGATGGCAGGCAGGAAGATGCAGCAGCAGCGCTTGTTTTTCTCACCCTTCTATCGTTTCCGTTTCCCGTTTGTTGGGTTTTAGTCGACTCTGAACGCATTCCATCAAAAAAGAAAAGTAGTCCCTTCGACCGCGTGTTTTCCGATTTGATTTTGCGTCCACTGGACGATGGGATTCGCGTGAATTCTTCTGAGAGGGACTCGGGGGCGTTTTCAGCAGGAAAACTCGAAGGCTTCCGTTTCGGTTGAGAAGGTCGTTTTGAAGCCTGGTAACGTGTCAGGAGCGGGGGTCATGGCTATTTTGTGATATTGGTTCGTTTATTTTTGTTCTGCTTCTCTCGGCCACTTGCAGTGATCGATTTTTTTGTCCGCTGGTGCGACTTCTCTTAGGTTTAGACAACGAGGGGTTTTGCTTCGATCTTGTGTTTTTCTGTCCTGCGTCTTGCACTTGCATGATTTCGATTGAGAGACGAGCGAGAGATGGTGAAATGAACTTCACATGGATCGTGTAATTTTTCTCTTCTTTCTCCTTCATTTCGTCTGGAGATGACCCCTCAGTAGGATGACATTGCAGAGCGAATTTCAATCTGATGTAACAAAATGTATTTAATCAATTGAAGTACAGTTGAACCTACCTAACTCAATCCTCTGTGGGTTGAATGCCTTGCTATGCTGATTGTTAGCAAATACAGTCACTGTCTGAATTTGAAACAATTCATCAAGAACCTCCTTAACCCCAAGGCTTTCCCTCCCAAACCTCAGTGATTTGAGTTTTCTGGATGCATTTTGGGTGAAGAATTATACAGACAAGAGAAAAGCAATAGAAATGCAACTCAAGGTGTTGCAAAAGGAAGCAAATGACTTGATTTGGTCAAGAACCCTGTCAAGTGATTTGAGAAGCAGTTGAAGGCCTACAATTCAGTATCATCAATTAGAATATCCTGCAATTTTCCTTCCTTCCCTGCATGCTGAAAAAATTATTCCTTTGCCTGAATTTATTTGTTGGTCCCTTGAAATTCAACTTGAAGATGTTTTCTGACCCTGTCAGAAAATGGGATCTTTTCAGGATCTAAATACATGGAGAAAATGCCTGTCCCTGAACTTTGTTACATGTTTCAGTAGGTCACATAATGCGGCACACACATTCTAAAATTCTGTGTAAGGAATTACTGTGTGTAAGAATATACTAGTACTGCATCAGGTGAACACTTGCAGGGCGAAATTTGCCTGGAATTGAATCAAACAGAAGGCAAAATGTTGACCTGAAAGTTTTACAGGTCTATAGGAACCCAGAAAATAAAATCTACGGGTGAGCTTCAGTTTATTTCAGATAAGCAATGTAAGGAGTAGGCTGAGTAATCGGATCTTTCTAAAATGATGGTTTAACGAATGGTTGAACTCCAAATCCACTTGACAAAAGCTATGCTAAGTTCTGTACAGTCAACTCCTTGACAACGCTTTAAATCTTCAGGGCCTTCACAGGCCTCATGCTAAGAAGGTCCGAGATTATTTTACATTTATTTTAAGCGCATGTACTCCGAAGAATTTCACTGGCACGGCGAATTTCCTTCGCTCCAAGGTGAGTCGAGGGGATGACGAAGCATGGCGAAAATCCACCCGGCGTGGTGGCGACAACGTCCGCCGCAAGTGACCTGGCTGAGACTGTCAGGAAAGCATTGGATGAAAAATTGTTGGAACTGAAAGCAAATGCCATCGCTGCACAACAGGCTTGCGCCAAAGGCAAGAACAACATAGTCCCGTTAATTTCAAGGAATAAATTTTCGCATGAAAAGAATGTTGGAAGGTCTGAACAGTATACGGTGGTACTTAGACTCTCTTAGTGTATATCAGATTGAAGTTTCGCCTAGATGCGACATCTGCGGTCATGCGCACGTAGTTCCGGTCTAGAAACCCCTGGTAACATCAAAGCTTATGGATCCTACGCACTATCCGTACATCTGAGGACCTACGCTTCAGAAATGGAAATTGACTAACACTTGGCGTGATGACTGATGAGGTAGCATTTGACTTATTTAAGAACTTCTTAGTGTGATTTTCATTCGGTAGCTGTCTTATCTGTTCTCGCGACGAGGATGACACTGCGCCCTGAGCGTGAATGCGTAACATTTCCACCCGTGATTGACCTGGTAAATGTCGTGTTGTACTTCTCTGTAAACGGAGTAACAATTGTTACTGTACTGCGGCAGTCCATGCAACTCCGAAGGTGAAACGTGATTCAGAATTTTTCATTAAAAATACAATACTGTACCGAGTTAACTGTATTTGGTTCTTGTGAAGCCTCATTGAAGGTGCCGCGGAGAAATTACGGTCGATGTGTGCGTTCGGTTTAGTTTAGTAATCCCTTCGAACGGCTTTGTAGGGAGAACTTCTCTGACTTGACGTAGTTTAAAAACTTTATTAACTCGATTGTTACGGCCATGGCCGCAGCTGCCGTTCTGAAACGCGGAGATGCCATCTCCGAAAAATCAGAAAGCAGTGACATGAAGCTATTTCTCTCGAAGCTTTGTACGTATGACCCACACGATTCTTCATTCAAGTATTCCTGAGTGCATCTACGTCGATTTTGCAGGTCGTGACAGCAGGAAAGGCGACGAGGAAGCCGAAGACGCGTGTACTGATGGGGAGAAAAACGACTTCCGATGTGGCAATGAAGGTGACGAGATGATGGATGATGTCCGGGCTCAAGAACAAGGAATTCTTGAGCTCGGCGAACAGCTACGCAGTGATGGAAAAGCAAACGAACTCGGTGAACTGATCAAAGCAACTCGTCCGTTTCTCAGCATGATGAGCAAAGCCAAAGCAGCCAAGCTCGTTCGTGCCCTGGTTGAGATGTTTCTTGACATGGATGCCTCGACGGGGTAAGTACAGTATCTATTTAGAGATAGATTGCCCGCTTCCATTTCGATGCGTCCTTGAATCGACGATATAATTAAAACTGTGGTGTTATCCACATGGCAAATAACTTGACTTGGTCGGAAACCTTTCTACGTAATTTCGCGAAGTCGTGGAGTCACTACCTTCCGGGGAAAATTAACTCTTGAGGATTGAGGTGACAAAATTAGACACGACCTAGAACAAAAATGGATGAAGAGTTGCTCGTGTTTCAGGTATGAAGTGCAGCTGTGCAAAGAGTGCATCGAATGGGCCCGCGCAGAGAAGAGGATATTCTTGCGTCAGAGCCTAGAATCCCGGTTGATGTCTCTGTACTATGATCTCGGGTCATATTCAGAGGCCCTGAACCTCGGCGTGCTGTTGTTGAAGGAGCTGAAGAAGCTTGATGACAAACACCTGCTGGTGGAAGTGCAGTTGTGTGAAAGCAAGACGTACCATGCCCTTGGAAACCTCCCGAAAGCCCGAGCCGCGCTCACGAGTGCCCGTACCACTGCCAATGGTATTTACTGCCCGCCGAAGGTCCAAGCTGCCCTGGATCTCCAGTCCGGAATTCTTCACGCCGCGGACGAGCGAGACTTCAAGACCGCCTACTCGTACTTCTACGAAGCGTTCGAGGGCTTCGACTCGGCCGAAGACTTGCAAAAGGCGCTGACTGCGTTGAAGTATATGTTGTTGAGTAAGATCATGCTGAAGTTGCACGATGAAGTACCGACGGTTGTTTCGGCTAAGCTGGCGTTGAAGTACGCAGGACCAGATTTGGAGGCGATGAAGAAGATTGCGAAGGCGTCCAGTGAGCGTTCATTGAAAGATTTTCAGCTGAGTGTGAAGGACCACAGTTCGCAGCTAGAAGCTGACCCAATTATCCGATCCCATCTCACCACCCTTTATGACCAGATGCTGGAGCAGAACCTTTTGCGCATCATTGAACCCTACTCAAAAGTGGAGGTTAGTTGACGTTTTTTGAAAAAGAACATTTTGAGACTTCAGTCAGCTGAAAATCTTTTTCCGATTATGCCCAGTTTCCGGCTCACTGTGAAGGTAGACCTATCACAAGTGGTGTTTAGGAGTGATATTTCAACTATTAGTTGGAAAAAAGCTGCAGGTCTGATTCCTTTCCGATAAAATAATTCAAGAGGAGGGGTGAAATTTGACGAATTTTGATGACCATTGAAATTAAAATACGTGAAAGAGTAACAGGGTGGTAATTCTAATTTTGCGTGAGATCATGACGTCGTAATCTTGAAATCGAAAGAAGTGTATCTTTTTTCAAATTGCTGCATTACTGCATTACTGAGCGAATGTCTTTCACAACAAAATTGTTTTTATTTTAATTTTAATTCTTCTGCATCTTGCGCCTGATAGCGAATGTATGTCTTGCTAATGAAGCTCCGAATTTTCGCATCTTTGTGTTGGAGATTTGTGCTATTCTGAAAGAGGAAAGTTTTTGTCACAATAATTTTTTCATGTTTATCGAAAGGTTGACCACGTTGCGAAGCGGATCGCGTTGCCTCATACGGTGGTAGAGAAGAAGCTGAGTCAAATGATTCTGGACAAGACCCTATCCGGTGTGTTGGATCAAGGATCCGGTGTGCTCTTCGTTTTCGACCCGTCCCAGACCGACAAAACCTATGAAGCCGCGTTGGAAACAATCCAAAGCATGGGGAAAGTAGTGGATACTTTGTTCAGCAAAGCCAAGAAGCTCACGTAATTTTTTTTCCCCCAGTCTGCAAACATAGTTTAAAAACCCTTCAATTATTTGATGTTTTTTTTTTCGTACGATAAAACAGAGTTCCGGCTGCGAGGCGGCCACTGGAAGCTGCTTCTTGACAAACATAAACCTCTCATTTTGATGATTTAATCTCTTTACGACTGCTTTTCTTTTTTTAATTCCGTTTTGTTCGGACGATCGTGAGTAATAATGAGGCAACAAGGTGTGGGTTTATTTCTGATTATTAATGCGAGAATGCACGTGCGATATACTGTATTTCCTCAAATATAAGGCGCAATTCGTTTCAAACTTTAATTTGCAGAAAATCAGGTTGTTTCGTAAAATGTGGTTTTTTTCAAAAGTGGGATGCGAAAGCGGTACAAAAATCCTGCATATACTGTATTTTGAATTTGTATTCACGTGTCGAACCCTAAAAATAAGTGTGGAGATATATCAGAAAATTATTCAGAGTTTACATGTAAGATTTCATTTGGCAACTTCTCCATATGGGTAATTTGTGAGAGAACTTCGTATACTGTACCTTAATTTATCCTCACAAATTGGAATTAGTGAGCCTTGGAATTGCAGCTTGCCATTTTTGTGCATTGCTTGTAAAGGTGTTGCTTTAAAATTTGTTTTCTTTGTCCTTTCTTGACTACAGTTCCTGCGAATAAAGTGACATTTTCTCGTGCATTTGATGAGCAAACTTTCATGTGTGAAAAAAAATTTAAGGTGCATTTTTTAATCGATTGCGTCTTATATTTGAGAAAATGCGGCTTTGATGTCCCTGTCCCAAGAGTTGCGAGGTTTGAACCAAGCAGTTGTGACGTCGGGGGGAAAAAAATCGTAGGCCCTGGTTTCGTACCGAAGCTGGCTTTTGATTATGAAATGAATTTTCTGAAGTCTCGTCGTAATAAGTGTTACTTTTCGTCTGAATTTCATGCCGAAGTCGTCGAGGTTCATTACTTGGCCCTGGTGTCCCTTAACCTGCAGAGTTTCTTTAGTGATGGTTTCATGACTGAAAGATGCAGTCGGTGGTCTTGTGTGTAGTGGTGCTGAAATGCGTGGTCGCTTCTTGCGGCGCCGCGAAAGTGTCGCCGTTTACGGATGATGCGCGGAACCCGTTCGCGCTCAAGTCTTCGCATTCAAGTCGTTCCGATGGATCTGATTTGATCGTTTGTTATTTGACTGGATCACCTGCATTTTGGAACAAAAATGCCGGTGAGTTGCGTCGCATCGTATCCCGAATTTTTCCATTTTTCTGCATGCTAATTTGAATTAGGTCAGTTTCAGATTAGTCGTAATAATTGAAGTTGGGTCAATTGAAAAATTCGCAAAAACTGGGTCCAACAAGAACTAGAACGTACAGTGGTGTTATTAAATTATTTGTGCAGTGCTAGAAATCCGCCCTGTCATGTGTAGATTATGGTATTAAAGTTTTTCGCATTCCAGTTTCCTTTTTTTTTTATGGATGCATTGCATTACATTCGGTATTCTTTTTTCAGTATAGTACTACATTTCGGTACTGTATTGAACAATTACCATAATTTATTTTTATTCAAGGAGAATGTGGCATTGTTGAATGATTGTGTATCCGAGTAATTTAAACGTGAAGTTTTATAACGAAATAGTGTCGTGCCCGAGCTTTGTTTTGAAAGGTATTGATAATTTTCTTCGATATCATATTTGACACTTTTTTGTTGGTCCCACTTTAAAAAAAAAACGTACACAATTTTTTTAATGTTTTCTGTGTCGTTGATAATTTTCGGAACGCCTTCGTATTCGCCTCTCCTCGAAATTTAGGAGTTTTTTTTAAACGCGTCATTCTCTAATTGCTTACGAAAATGAATGCTTCAATGTTGGGATTTTCGCAGCAGGAGTCGTAGAACCGAAAGACATTCCGGACGATACCTGCAATACCCTCAACCTGATGAATTGGCTTGGGATTCGAGGCGACAGACTGAGTTGGTCGAATGACTTCAACTGGCAGGTGTCCTTGAAGCAGGTCATTCATGAGTGGAGGGACAGGAACACGTCGTGGCCTTATAACAAAGACGGAAGCAGGGCCAAAAGGATCATGGTCACTATAGGAGACGCGGGTCAGTTGAGGAACCTTGTCAGATCGGCAGAACTTGACCAGGGGCTGTTGAGGAGGTTTGCGGTGAATGTGAGAACTTTTCTAGCTTGGACTGGGCTGGACGGATTGGACATTGACTGGGAGTATCCGGGATGGCATAGACCTTGGCAGGTTTGTATGTTCTACCTGACTGGGTCATAATTTGCCTCGAGGAATTTTTGCAGCTAAAATTGAAGTGAAGTTATGTGTAATGCAATATTTCACTTTTTTGAATTGATTTTGTTTTAAAAATATAATGATGCGCACCCTCTTTCTTCCTTATAATTTTGAAAAAAGATGTCCTTTGTACTTCAGTAAATACTGTATTTGCAAATTTATACTAATGATAAAATCTCCTTTCCATGACAAAGTACTGTATAAAAATGTGTACAGTGCTTTAATTCTTCATTGTGGAATTCTGTATTTTGTAATGAGAAAAAATGTTGGTCTACAAATTTAGGTGTATTTTCGAAATTCTCATACAGGGTGGACTCTCTTCAATGATCTTGTTTTAAAAATGTCTTTGTATTACGCATTTTTTGTAATCTTGTATAGGGTTATATCTCCGTTTTAAAGGGGTTCTCCACAACAAAATTCTCTCGACAACGATTTTTTGTTGGTCCCTTGAGTTTCATTGTCGAGAGATTCGACGTGTACAACATTTTTGTGATTAACAAGAAGAAACTCTTCTGTTTCATTCCTCTGATTGCTCATAGAAATATTTTGTTGTTGATGAAATTAACCAAGAAACGTGAAAATTTTTTTTCTCTGCAGGAACGTCCGATGTTTCTTGCCTTGCTGGCAGAGCTGAGGAAAGAGTTTGACACGGCCTTGCCGCCACTTTCTCGGCGCTTATACATTTCTGTAGCCGCCGCCGCGAGCCGAGGAATCATGGAGTCGGCATACATAATGCCGGATATGGGGAAATATGTGGATTGGATCAATTTGATGGCGTATGATTACCACGGGTTCGTGTGGTACATGCCCTTCACTGGCCACAATGCCCCCCTAGAGGCTGCCAAAAATGAGAATGGAACTTTCTCGGAGCTGAATGTTCATTGGTCTGTACAGCGTTGGCTCGACTGGGGACTGCCGAAGGAAAAGCTTGTCCTGGGTATTCCAACTTATGGAAGATCATTCAGGTACTGTACTTGCATTTTTTTTCTGCTGATTTTAGTGTGTGCGGAAAATGTATGACGTAGCGGGGGAAAGGCAATTGTAGATTTTTATTTCTTTCCGATAAATTCTGGCCTTTTTCTTCGACGCCCAAGCTTTCTCTCTGAAATTCTGTACAGATGTCGCGTGAATCACTATTTTATTGCAAAAAATTACCCGTCTGAACCAGTTCTACCCGAAAAGAAAACAGTGGTAACTGTCTGTTCCAAGCTAAGAATGATATATAGTCAGATACTTCGGGCATCTTAGTAAAATAACGCATTTTCTCTCATCTCTAGGTAATGTATAACAAATTTCTCCTGAACTCCCCAATATCTGTTGCTACGGTATTTTACTGTAAAGAATCGAACTACAAATAGCAAGTGTTCATTACGCTTTCATCTAAATTTTATCTCTGTCTGAACAATCGAGTTTTGCGTCGAAAAATAAACCGAAATGGTCAAGAATTAGGAAGACTCTTCACAAGGAGTAGGAAGAACACGGCGGGAAACGTGTCATGCACAGTACTGTACCTGTATTTTGTGTATTTAATAATGTTCGTACTGTATTAGGAATATAGAATAAATGTGGAAGTAGTTGATCTGTGCTGGAATTGCAGGTTTGAAGAAATCACGGGAATTTTTTTTTTCCAGACTAGTGAGACCAGAGGTGCATGACATTGGTTCACCAGCCCTCGGAGGTGGGTGGACCAATTTTACGGACGCTTGCTCCATCCTGAACTCAGCCGATGGAGTGCGGGTCTGGGATTCGGACTCTCAAGTACCGTATACGTACAGAAACGGAACCCGTGATTGGATTTCGTATGACGACGAGGAAAGTGTTGCCAAGAAAGTACAGTTTTCCAGAGAATTCCAGCTGGGCGGTGTCATGGTGTTCTCTTTGGATGCTGATGATCACGAAGGCGTGGTTTGTTCAGTTGGACGAAAAAATAAGAAAAAGTTTCCATTGTTGCGAAGGATCGTGGCTGAAATGCGGAAAACTTTTTGATTGTGACCCCGTGAATAATTTGTAACATTCTTTCGGAAGTGCGGTTATTGAAGGCCTTGGGTTCTGGTTTCTCAAGTGCTCAGCAGCTTGTTTTATAACGTTCCGCCATGTGTGAATAATTTTCACGCTTTTTCTAATCGGAGGTGCATGTGTGTGAAGCATGAGGGCGAACAATTGTGGGGAAAAGGAAATCTAGGACAATGATCTTGAGTGTCATGTATTGGGCATGTGAACTGTGGGATGTCTGCATTATGACGTAAACAATGGATCTCATTTGAATTACGAATTCCTTGCCGCTTTCTTCTACTTTGAAATCGCACAATTTTTTTTTATGGGTGCAATTCAATCTTGCGTTGGATTGAATAATTATTGCAATTTATCCGCGTGCTATTCAGGTTCAAATCCCCTGTCGATGCCTGCCTGACCCAGCACGCATGATTACCTCATTTATTTTCTCCCCTCCACTACCTTTTGTTTAACATCTGGTTGAAATTTTTGCAATTGAAAAAGTGGTTTAAGTTGAGAGAATGTCTTGGTTATTGGGATCGCGTTTCAAAGCAACCCCTCCGGCTGAGGGTGGCGATGGAGGAGAGGGCATTATGGGTCAGCCTCCAGCAGGCAGTGGCTCCCCTGGTGGTGGTGGTGGTGCTGCTGCAGTCGCAGCAGCTGCTGCTGCAAAGAAGTCTGCCATGGAAGCGTATACGTTTGATTCTGGAGCTCTGGAAAGAGCTGCTCAGGCTGCCAAGGAACTGGAAAAATCAGGTGGGTGCCTTGAATTCAGTGAGAGTTTTTATTTTTAATTTTTTATAGGCTGAGAGACTTTTTCAAGAAAAGGGGGAAAATTGCCCTTTTAGATATTATATTGAAGTATATTTGAAAGTCTTGATGTATCTGATGTGGGGTTGCAACATTATTTGTGCGTGTTTTTTGCAAGCAAATTGCCTGGACACCTTTTTGTTGTTGTAGGAGCCTTTCATTCAAAGCTTGGGTGACCATGCATGGCACTTGAGACCATAAAACCACATATGATTTGAAAGGAAATTGGACAAACTTCTATTCGTTTATTTTGGGTTGCTTTTGAGATGTTGCAATCCAAAAATTGGTTCACTTTTCTTTACCCACCCTGTTTATGTTGTGTGAAGAATTAACTCGACCAGAAGTGAAAAAATAAAATTCGATCTTGCCGAATCTACTGTATCTATTTGAGCACCATATGCCCTCCACTGAGATGCGCTCTGGATTTTTCAGCCTAAAATTTGTATTAAAATTAATCCCAGAGTAGGACATGCACCCCATTTTTAAAACTGGAAAATGCAATACAGTTGAACCTCTATAAGTCGAATTTCTAGGGACCAGGAAAAAAATGTGACTTAGGGAGGTTTTGATTTTTGGAGGCTTCTTGTTTAGAAAAGAACACTTTTGTTGTGAGAAGTGAAAGTGTGGGAAATCATGAATGAGGATATTCTGGGCCAAAACTAACTCCATGATGAGTTTGCCCCTTCCTGATTTTGAAGCCAGGGTTTCATTTGCTATTTTTGTCTTTCAATTCCTTTCAAGATGCATCAAATTATTTGTTTTAATCATTTTCTCTTTCATATTTCAAGGAAATAATAACCAAAAGGCCTCAGAAAATTCGACTTACAGAGGTTTTAGAGAAACAAAATTTGAGTTAAGGAGGTTTTTAATATATTGATTCTAAGGAGTAAGGGGTTTCAGACAGGGACTTGAAAAAAATTCGACTTGGAGAGGTTCAACTTATCAAGGTTCACCTGTATTTCAAAAATAAAATGCATCAGAACTTTGAATTTCGACTCCAGTTGTAGTCAATGTACGTTGATTTTCCGTATGTTCCTTTTTTAAATTTCCAGTTGAAATTGTATAAAATTCCCTGTTGAAATCAAACATGATACGCATCAAAGCTCCGCAAAATGTATTAGAATATTTATTTCTTGCCTAGGATGCACACTCTTTGTTCCTCTTACTTTTGATGAAAAGGTGTGCATGGAACTTGAGACAATGCTGTATTATAGTGCTGTTTGTGAGAAAGTACTTCTGTATGATTCAATGTGGTGCTAATGTACACTTTTTCATTTTTCTTTCACTAGCTCATGCGAAGCAGGCTCTGGAGCTGAGCAAGATGCAGGAGTCAACGAGACAGGCAGAGCTTCAAACGAGGGCCAAAGAGTTCGAGGCGGCCATTGAGCAAATGAAACTGGACACGAAGCGAGTGGAGGCGGAGGAGCGGCGGAAAACGTTGGCTGAAGAGACGAAACAGCACCAACAGCGAGCCCAGTATCAAGACCAGTTGACCAGACGACGGTATGAGGACCAGCTGGTGCAACAGCAACGCCAACAAGAAGAACAGCTTCGGTTGCAAGAAGAAAGTGTGAAGAAGCAAGAGGCTATGCGGAGGGCCACGCTGGAGCGTGAGTTGGAGCTGAGAGCTGAGTCGGATTCTAGGAGGGCCAAGGCTGAGCAGGAGGCGAAGGGCAAGGTGGCCAGGGCCAATCATGATCTTACCATGAGTGAGATCAAATTGCAGGTCTGCAGTTTTCTCAGATTTATTTCCCGTGATGTGCGATGAATAACGTATTTACTCCAGTAAGACTCGCACCAACGTTTTAAGTCATAAAAAAAATTGGATTTCCTAGGTCACCTAGGAAGATGCGCAGCCCATTTTTAATGCTTTTATACCTACATTATTTCAAAATTAGTAACACCAAAATTTGAATTTAGACATGAATTGATCATAAATTGAAATTATTTCTGACGTTTTTCGGTTACAATTCGTCAAAAATCTCCCTTCAATTTCTTGATGAAATTCATACGGGACCTGAAAAGAAAACATTCGACATACGAAGGTTTTCGACGAAGGGAGGTTCGAATTATTGATTTTCAACTGTTTTCTTTCATGCCCACGAGAACCGAAATGTTCTGAAGTTATCAGTTTTTTTTTACTTCTGAAAAAGTTTAGAAATTCACTGAAATTTCACTTTCGATGCTCTTTTTTCTGATTTTTGAAAATGCCTCGCTTATAATTATGAAACACGAACAATGAAGTATTTCTCGTCAATGAGCACATCGTCATTTTCAATCTATTTATGATGAATTTTGACCTGAATGACGAGATCAATTGAACCTTTTCCTGAGTACTGTATTTCGATCCCTATGACAAGTTTTTCACCAGACTTGCTTCAATTCTCTAGGCGGAAGAGCGAAGAAAAACCATTCTGGAGTCGATCTCAACGGCGTCGTCTGCATTCGGCGCCGGTTTCCAGTCCTTTGTCTCCGACTGGGACAAGGTGATGACTGCCGCCGCCGGAGTGTCGGTCCTAGCGTTCGGCGTGTACGCTGCTCGCATGGGCACGGGCGTCGCTGGCCGGTTTGTCGAGTCTCGCCTCGGGAAGCCGTCGCTGGTGCGGGACACGTCCCGGCTGTCCCTGACGGACGCCATCCGTCATCCCGTGCTGACTGCGCGTCAACGACTCGTGCCGCGGATAGCGTTTTGGCGCAAGTCGTGGGGTGCCCAAGATGCCCTATCTGGAGTCGTACTTGAGCCGCGGTTGGAGGAGCGTTTGAGGTAATTTTTATTTCCACCCCTGTGTGTGTGTCTTGGGAAGGAAGATGTTCGACTTGACCCAAATGTTGGCCTCACCAAAAATTGGTTACAAAAAATATTAAAATTTAAGTTTTCAAGCATTTGTGAAACAGTATTGTGAGTGCGAAGTTTTTGAAGGCGTTATGCGATATTCTGTACCATGTGTATATTCCATAAGTGGGTTGCTTTTCTAGAGCGCAACAGATGAGCAAAACCGATCAGAAACGTGAAAAAAAAACTGCCAAAAAAGCTTTTATCCAACGAAAGAAGCAGTTCATCCATTTTATTACAGCTTCATCGTGCTCAGTTTATGTTTTTTTGCAGATCTAGTTCAAATAATGTATCTCAAATGCGAGGGGTCTAACGAAAGTTCTTGGAATACAAATTGAAACGCCGTACGATTGTTCAGAAAAAAATTCTTCGGCACACTAGAAAAAAAATGTATCCCAAGAACTTTTTTAAAATCCCTCGTTACTTCTTGTCAATGATCCTTTTTGATTATTAGTTTTTGAGAACTGAGAAACCACGATAAATCGAGTTTTTTTCTTTGGTCGCATTCGCAGGGACATCGCAATTGCCACTCGGAACACGAAGCAGAACCGTGGCGTTTACCGGAATGTGCTGATGCACGGACCCCCGGGCACGGGCAAGACCCTGTTTGCCAAAAAGTTGGCGGCGCATTCGAGCATGGACTTCGCCATCCTGACTGGCGGCGATGTGGCGCCGATGGGCCGAGACGGCGTCACTGCCATCCACAAGGTCTTTGACTGGGCCTCCACGTCCCGACGAGGTCTCATCCTCTTCGTCGACGAAGCTGATGCGTTTTTGCGCAAGCGGAGTTCCGAACACATATCGGAGGATTTGCGAGCCGCGTTGAATGCTTTCTTGTACCGCACCGGCGACCAAAGTGACAAGTGAGGAGTGAATCGATTTTGTGTTTTCCTTTTCTCTGGATAAGTTTTAGAATGCCTTAGTGAAAAAAAAATTGAGCTTCGTTCAGTTGGTTACCTCCCGACTGATAATCTGAAGTAATTTACAGTCAAACCACGTTAGGCCGCCATCCTTGGCTACCGCAAATTTGTTTAAAAAAAAAGTTCCTTAATGATGATGGCATTGGAAACCGGGTCGAAGCGTCATCCGCCAAAAAAATGTTGACTCCGCAAATATGCTCCTTTGGATTAATTTTGTATTCAATAGTCTGCGAACAAGATTCAAGTTTCTGTCAGAGTTCTCCAATAAAAAAAAAAAACGAACACAAAGATGATAAAAATTAATTCTTGTGAACATTAGCTAGGTATGATTTGCGCATCCCAGGGTTATTTTGATCGTTGTATAGAAAAAAGAACTTGATTTCCTATTATACTGTACTTGATTTTTTATTATTTCAACTGTTTTGATGAAATGCCAAACCCGCTTTAAACCACCACGAACCTCACAAACAAATGGTGGCGGCTTTCGAGGATTTGATTGTACAGTATTTGTTCTACATGGAAGAATTTGTTGAAATTTTTGTTTCTTCGCGTACATTCCGCATTTTTTCTTTTTAAAACCATCATTTTTTTGTTGCTGAAATGATTGTCCGAAATCACAGTGACGATTTCCGTTTTTCCGCTTACAGGTTCATGTTGGTGCTGGCGTCGAACACCCCGGAACAGTTTGACTGGGCTGTCAACGATCGACTGGACGAGATGGTGGAGTTCTCGTTGCCGGGACGAGATGAACGGGAGCGACTCGTGCGACTTTACTTCGACAAGTTTATTTTACAGCCGGCAACCGGCGGTGGAGGGTCTTCGGCCAAGCGCCGCCTCAAGATTGACCAGTTTGACTACGGCGCCCTCTGCTCCAAAGTGGCGGACGCGACTCAGGGCATGAGCGGTCGAGAGATTGCCAAATTGGCGGTCGCCTGGCAGGCGTCGGCCTACGCGAGCGAAAGCGGTGTACTAACGGAGGAGATGATCATGAACAAGGCGAGTATCGAATTTGTATAAAATATTCCAATCGGATTCATTACCCATGCCTTTTCCTTCGGATTATATTGAGTTTGTGATTCGACGCTGATATTGGAATGAACATCTGAGCTTCTTGACTTGCGCGATGGGTGTGTGAAGTAACTTGTTAATGAACAAAGAAGTTCGAATACTTTTGAATTAAGAATCAGTTTATTATTCGTTAAAAAATAATGGTAATCACGTTCGATCCGAAAATATTTTTTTTTCTCTTGTTGAGAAAAATAACTGATAGTTCGGTCAGTTTACGGAGAAGATTACGGTACTTGCAGGACAAGGCGCGTGTGCCCTTTTATCGGTCTTGACTTTTTGCGCGGCGCGTTAGTCAGAAAAAAGGACATGGCAATGTGGTAGGATTTAAGTGAATTTTGATGGTAACATGTTTACATACTTAGTTTTTTACTGCGGATCCTCATTAAAAATGTGATTTGTGTGAAGTACCACGCGCACTTATTTTTAAAATTGAGAGAAAAGTTTTGAAATTTTAAATGCTTTGCTGCGCGTCATACTTCGATTCAAGCAGGCAATTTTAAACCAATTTCAACGTACAATAAAAAATATAAACAACTGAAAATTAAGATTAAATTCGACCATAATTTCAATTCAAAATTTGAATTCTGATGTGTATTATTTCCAGATTACTGTGTTTCAATTTTCAGTCTTTTAAAGTCTAAAGAATGGGGTGTGCGTCTTACTAGGGGGCACATTTTTATCCAAATTTTACGCTGCATAATTCGGGTGCACCTCTCATTGGAGTAGCACTCGAGTAGATACGGTGGTTCCTCAGAAAAGGGTGAATTAATTTTATTCCTTGAAAGAAAACCACAGAAAGTAAATTTTCATTTTGAACGCTGTCTAAAGTATTTCATTTTTCCTCAGGTGAATGATGCCGCCCAGCAGCACAAGCAAAAGGTGTTCTGGAGAGACGACAGGGAGAAGGCAGAGTTCAAGTCCCTTCGATACCGATCGCCAGGTCTTTCAGCAGCAGAAGCAGCGACAACACCCGCGCCGGTCACTGCCTGAGGGCAAGAACTCGGCTAAAAGAAAAACAAAAATTGAAACAAAGGAAAAGACGTAGTGAGTTTTGCGTTGACGAAACTTCGGCATTACTGTGGCTTTCGTTTCTGTGGAGAAAATTTCCTGACGTTGCCGAGGAAATGGTCGTGTTTTGTTGCAATCGGGGATGATGTGTTCCGTCGATTTGGGGGATATTGTTTCCTGCCCTGTTGTTGGTTGCTTTGTGAGCGCTTCCGCCGAAAAGCTCATGTTTTTCTTTCCCACGAAAGAGCGGATTTCTGCGAAGTGCTTGTGATTCATACATTGGGGAGGAGGCGAGAACAAAGAAGACCTTCTTGCCAGAAACTATTGCATTTTTCTCCTATTTCTTTTTGCGTCCAGAGATTAATATTTGCGGACGCTTTGTTGCCCCATCTCCTCTAAATTGAGGCTTGGTCTTACATCATCAAGCGTTCGGTAAATTTGTGTAGAATACAATGAGCAGAAGTTTTTAAAGCCAGGAATACCATGAAAAAAGCTATCATAGGTAGAAGGAACATTCGTGAATAATTTCAGATTGTTCTGTCTCACACTCGGTGTATAATTCAATTTGATATTGCCATTTCTTCTGGAGAACCATGCACGCCTGTTCCCTCAAATTTGAGAGATAAAGGGGGCATGTTTTAGGTAGTCATACATTCTCCAAAAAGTTTTAAAAGTTCAGGGTTGCATTACACTTGATTCTAGTGGGGGAATTTTGGACAAAGTTCAGCATAAGAACTTATTTTGATGGAAATAATGGAAAATTAGTTGAATTCAGGTTCAATTCATGCCTCAGTGTATGGTGTTTTATACAGTTTCCAAAAATTGGGTGGGCATTTTACTCAGGGATACAATTTTAGAAAAAATTTCAAGTTAATAACTCCAGTTATCAAGGCTTCATGGTACTCAAGTCATGCAGTAATTCCTGAAACATTTAGTATACAGTGTAATTATCAATGAGCTTAAGCTGTTACAAATAATGCTCAGTGTAAGATTAAATCTTACTTTAATGAAGGAAAAAAAGTGATTGTTGCATAAGAGACAATTGGAGGCAAAGAGAGGTGAGAGTACAGTGCAAAAAGAATTCTGTTCTTCCATCACTTGAGACCCAAGCTACAAGATTTTGAAGCCCACATGTTTTATCAGGAGCAGAGGTTCTCAGTGAAATAACTGGCACCAGTTTCACCACCCAATGCCATCATTATCATGATGCCATCTGGATGACTCATCCCCATCTTCATCATCATGGTGTTCATGCGCGTCTCCAATGGAAGAGCTGCGAAAAGATGCGTCTAATTGCGGTTGCTGATGGATGAACTTGTTATATTGTGGTTCATCTGCCAGAAACTGGCCCAAGAGGATGTCATTCAGGTGACTGGTGATTTCACTAAGGTCTGAGGCCAGCATTTCCATAGTGACCATGACTTCAAAGAAAGTGATGACTTCTGATGTTTGGTCTGTTCCCCAGTGGTCCCTTTGATCCACCACATCTGCCAAGGTGGGTGAGAATTCTCGGATGGCTTCCACTCCATCCAAGTCCTACAAAACCCAGATAAGCTCAAAATAATAAGGGATCAAAGAGCATGAATAAAAAGTCTTGAGTGTGCTGTACATTTTTGCCTGTTTTGTGGTTCTGTGCAATTCAACTTTTCCTTTGAAAGCATTTTCCCAAAATAAATTCCTATAAAGCAAATTCTGATTCCCCCAACATATGTTTTTTTGGGAAGCATCAATCTGAGATAAAAGCTGGGTTTAATTTCATTTCAAGAAAAGCATTTTCAAGGCTTTCATCTTCATCCATCACTGCAACAAGAAACTTCAAATTCACCATTATTATTGGTAGCAAACTCTTTACACTGCAGATCATCACTCAAGTAAGTCAGACTTGAATTCCAGAAAATATATCTAAGGGAAAGATCTTTTAATTAAATTTTTGCAACAAATTAAGGATGTCATTTTCTGTTTCTTTTATTATGTGTGTGTTAGATGGAAAAAGGCAAAAAGCAATGTTAATGATTAATTAATGATAACCAAGCATGGCTTAATTTTTAAGCTACAATTTCCTAGTGCAATGTTTGAAATTAAAATTTCTAAAAGTACACACATTTCTAGTCGAAATTTTTATTAAAGCCTGATAAAATAGCCTTTCATTAACATTAATAATTGAATGCTGTTCCAGTTATAGATGTACATAGTACAGTACTTACACTAAATCCCTCCACATCTTCGCTTGTACTGCTGTCATCATCATCCACAGTGCCTTTTAAATCTCTTTTTAGGTCAGACGATTCATCCGCATTCCTGGTGTCAAATTACATGCTGTTATTCTTTTAAAATTATTTCATATTTTATTACTGTACTCACCTCATGGCCTTCTGAGCCTCCCTAGCAGCTAATCTGCTTTCCAAATCTTTGATTTCCATCTCAACTGAGGAGGCCACAATGGATTCAATTAGCCCAAAGCCGACATAAGAACCACCCAAGATCAGGAACAAAGCAAAGACACCAAAAAGTATCTTGATGAATGACTATAAGAAATGATTGTGTGAGAATTGTTGCATGCCTATATATACAATACAGAGATTAATCAAGTCTTACATCTGTTTCACCACTGTCCATGATTCCACTAGAAATGTCAACAATCTTTTCCAAAGTCATAATGTGGAAGATGGAGAATAAAGATACAAATGGCGTTTCAAAATAGTGACTGGACTGGCTGAACCATCTGAAGCCCACAATTGCCATAATGACAGCCAATAATGTCAACAATAAAACCAGTTCCAGCAGAGATTTCATCACCTTCATCAAACCCCTGGACATGCACTCAGTCACAGAGAACCACCTGTCAAAAATAACATTTTAGTAAAGTCAGACAAAACATATATGACGCGCATGCATTTTATTCATTTGATTTATTTTTCACTTTCCCCATATATACAACACCCAGTGAGTAAGAAGTGGCCCGTTTCCATCCAAAATTAGTCCAAATTCGAAAATGTTTTCAAAAATAATCCAAATTTGCTACATGCTTTGGATATGTGTGGGCACTTGTGTCCGCACATATATCCAAATGGGAAAAATTTTGCTTGGACCTGTACTGACTGTGTGTCCGCGCAGGTTGGAACTAGCAGCATTTTTTTTTTGGAAGGACTTATTTGGGAGTCAGAAACTTAACCAGGCATTTCTCCTGCTTAACATGATCTTAGTCATAGCTGTCTGACTAAGGAGATGGGCTCTTGATTGAACCCATGGTCTTGGGTTCAATCCCTCCACAGGTATGACAAATTTTAAATACTACTGCATCATGTGAAGCACAAGAGCACTCCCTCATATACCCTCACATGTAAGTACACTTGTGCACACTCACACATACACAAAATCATCACTCTCACCTGAAGTCTAATATACACATTGCGATTGTCATTAGTGGAAAAATCATTATCTCAAGGGAAAGAGGTATAAAAGAACTGATGAGATAACATGCAGAACTTGAATTTTGCTCCAATGAAGGCAAAAATTAATATTTGGAACAATTGGGGGGAATTATCAATCTTTCAGAAAAAACTAAAAAGTAATTTTATTGCATTCTTTTAAATTTGACACCCTTTGGAGGGGCAAGATTCCTCCAAAAGAAATCCAAATTGGATCCAAACTCCTCTATAAAATTGTTCCAAATTGGATCCCAACTCTTCTAAAATTGTTCCAAATGGGATCCAAACTCCTCTAAAATTGTTCCAAATTAGATCCAAACTCCTCCAAAAGGGATCCAAATTTGATCCAAAACTGATCCAACTTCTGTCCTTTCAAAATGTGTAGTCCTCTGCAATCCAACTTAGGCAAAAATGTTGGACTACTTTTGGAGCAGTTTTGGATCCAAATTTGATCCCTTTTGGAGGAGTTTTTGATATATGCGGACAACTTATTTTTGCTCACTGGGCAGTGGGCACTCATGGGCTATGGATTAGAAGTTCACTCAGCTATACCATGGTGCAGGGTTCTATTTAGATACCATAACATATTGCTATATACACTCACAAAAAAACACTAACAATCCTGAAGGTCATTAAACTGCCAAGAATGTTAATTCTTTGGTAAGGAGTCAGGTCCATTGGGTCGCCCAGCAGAGGCACATGGAATGCTATTATGATGACTCCATCAAACCAGGTGTAAATATGCTGAAAAAGTCAAAATGTTCGCAGCACAAATGAGAAAGAAGCTATACAATGTGTACTAAAAGAGTCATCTCACAGAAAAGAATCCATCTGGATAACAGAACCAGTTCAGGAAGAAGTTTAAGGCAATTGGAAGCACCAAAAATCCGTAGAGCCTCTCCAAATCAGCAATTGCAGTCTTTTTTCCTTCTGCATCCCAACTTTCCCACAACAAGTAGACGAAGCAGAGCAACACAGACCCATGCAACCATCCTCTTGACATAAAAAATAAATCATCAAAAATGAAAAACCACGGTGACTGCCTTTAAACTAACCTCCAAATTCTGCTGTAAATAATGGATGGCAGTACTACAGATTTGAGGTCAGATGCTATTTTATCCATGGGGTCTGTGTCAACAATGCTGTAGATGTTGACATTCTTCATCACCTGAATAAGTATAGGTGCATGGTGTTGAAAATGCAGTTTTCTTGTCAGATTTATGTCCATTCAGAGATAAACCGTTCAATTACGCTATTGCATCTTGCTCAATTTATGAAAGACTCATATTAAAAAGTTATTTACTGTAGTTGCAAGTAAGAGTGTAGTATAGATCGCACTTGCACAGTGAGGGTAAGCTGTATATCCTCCCTCATGCGTTAACCTTGCATTATTTGCATTAATAACTGGTCCCAATTTTAATCCTGTGGAAATTCCCCAATAACCTTGGAGACGTAAGAGGGCAAATTGATTCCCATGGCATCAGCATTGCTCACGGGCACACCAACAGACCCGCCAGAAACCGCAGAATTAGTTGTAGGCTTCCTTTTCAGCTTGGCACGCCCTTCGACCACTTGGTGAATCAGTGTGCGCTCTTTGATCGCGCTCTTGGGGTCTGTGGCTCCCACCTTCGAGGCTCGCGATGCCCCGGCCTCTTTTGACTGCTCTCCACCAGCGCTGCGTAACGTCTGCGGATGACGCGTGCGAAATGACGATCTTGGTGGCGGAGAGCTTGAGGTACTTGTGGACACGGATCTCTTACGAATTCTCCTGACCTTCTTGCGTAAAGCGGACTTCATTTTTTCTTGAATAAGTGGGGCAATTCCCTGTCAATACAGATGAACGATCAGCGTGGGCGATGTACGCGGCGTGAACCTTCACAAGTACTGAAAATCGCGAATATGATGCCGTTTTCTCTGCAGTGGAAAAAGCGGATTCATCTCATTTTGGAATCTTTCCGGGTCAAATAATCCGCAACCGTCAGAAGTACTGTATAGATCAATTTTAAGACCGAAAGGTAGTATGACCTGGTTCAGTTAGGCAAATCGAACGAAAGATTGGCACATCGTGCAGAGCTGGAATCGTGAAGTACTGATGATTCAGTACAGAAACTTCAATGAAATTACCGGAACAGGAGAAAATCAGCCATGTTTTAGTGACGAATTTACGTACAGAACGCTGGGATCGAAGACGAGACGCTTCGCAAATGCTGTGCGAAAAACGTGATTCCATACAGAATGAACTGGTCACAGTGCGCTTATTATTGATGCTTTTAATTTTCTTTCAGATCAATCAAATGTATCAAGTTCACTCATCTGAGATGACCGAAACCTTCATTAGCTCTGGAAATATTTTTTCACAAGTATTTGATTCATCGTATGAACTAAATTTCCGCCGCAAGTTGGATTGTTGCCTGTCAAAAGCATGGCTGGGATTTTGTGGCGAGCAGAACCAAAATCAAGCGAGAAACCGAAGCAATCGTCGGGTTCTACGGTTGCGACAGCGAAGCACACCATTGAAGACCTCGTCAAGGCAGCTGAGAAAGGAGACTTATCCGGGATTATCACTTTGATTGATGATCATCACGTAAATCCGAATACAAATCAAGTAACGAAAATCCCTCTGATCCATGCTGCAACGTACAACCAGCCAAAAGCCTTGGAGCTGCTTTTATCCAAGACAGCCAGGCCCAATCTTGTCAACTCTCAAGGTATTCTTTGATTTTGTCGTGCGTTGAAAAGCGAGCTCAAGTCTTAATCATTCGTTTAAATCAAAAACTAATTTTCGTAGAGTTGAATTCTATTGCGTTTGATGGCTTTTTGGCGAATTTATTGAAGCTGACGTTATACCGAATCTTTCATTTTAATATTCATTCCATAAATCAATAATCGATGGGATTTCTTCAGGGAAGACAGCGTTGCATGTGGCAGCGGAACGAGGCTATTCCGACTGTGTAGCCGTGCTTCTGAAAGGTGGAGCAGATTTTAAAATCAAGGACAAAAACGGCAAGAACCCGTTGGACCTCGCTGGGGAAAACAAAAAGGACGACTGCTGCATGATTCTGGTAACACCATTCCCATTTTTGGATTTGTTTTAGCATTGAATTAGAATGAATAATCTTGTGTCCGAAGATATATTGTCCTGAATATTTTCTGTTTGCCGTAGAGGGCGTAGACAATCAATGTAACAAATTTTGTGGTCCTATACAAATAAGTATATGCGGTGATTTCTGGGTTCAACCTCAGATTCAAAACATTCTCGCAGTTCTGCAGTGAAACATTCACCTTCCTTCTTTCCCCTTGCAGGAAACATGGCCACTGACTCGGAAAATGGGTGAAAAGTTAGTATCCTTTTCATCCACTATTTTGTTCTGTGATTTCCAAAAAAATTCTTTTAATTCTCATGAAACAGGGTGGAACAGATTGCGACCAAAGCTGCGAATCTTGGTCAAGATTTTGAGACAGTGAGACAGTTCATCACGGAGTACAACAAGAGAAAAGCTGCGATAGACCGAGAAATTTTTGGGGAATCGTCCAACAGAAAAATGAAGTCCAATAAGAAAACCTCTTCGTGATCGTGACAAGTGCATCTCTGGTGACGACGCCTGCCGAACGAAATTGAAAATGTGCTTGCGGAAATGAATGCTTAAAGAAAAATCCTATTTTATTATTTGCACTTTCTGTGAAACCAAATATGAGTGAAAGAAGAAATAAACAAGTTTTGAGTATTTTACGAAATATTTCAAGTCCCTGAATGTTATATTTTAATTTCAAGTATCAAAAAGTGCAGATAAGTGTATTTACTTGAGTATATTAGGGCTCATATACATGCATGCTGCACATACTTGCATGCACACATCATACTTGCACCCAATTTTGTAGGTACAGTAAAATCTTGTTACAATGAAGCAGTTGGAACCAGGGAAATAACTGCTTTAGCAAGAATTCATTATAAGCAAACTCAAATAACATCAAATGTATTGAACAGCATCAACCAGGGTAACAAATTTGTTCTAATCATTCAATTGTATTACAAAATGTGATCTAATGAGATTCTACTATACTGTGCATATATACACTATCAACATGGATAAAATTCAGAAGTAGAATATCATCCTAGAAATTTTAGAATTCAAAATTATTGCTATCAAGTGGGGTTCAGTGTACAGCAGAATTTGTCAGATACACTTGAACAAGAATATAGACTAATGTGCCTTCAGTCTAGGATATATTAGTCAATGGAAATCAATGATGGGGCTTATATTACTTCTCTTGAGACTCAACACTTGATCAAATGTAGGATTTGATGATTATACTACTGTAAATGCAAATGTAGCAAAACCAATCAAAGGAAAAAAATGTTGGTCAGCATTCATGATGTAAATACATACAGTATCTCCATTTTAAAGCTGTGCAAATTGTAGGATGACGAGATACGGCGAATTAACCTGGGCTCTTCTGTAGATCCATTTATGAATCACCGATGTTCTGCGCTCTTTGTATACTCACGTGCCTCACGCGCGTCGCGAAGCATGATGGTCCGGGTAAGAAGTCCTGCATCGGAAATGGAGAATGATGAAGGTTTTTATGACTCGAATATGACGTGTGAATTGTCAACTCCATGTTCCTCATTTCAGTGAAGTGCACTCCGATCATCTGTGTTGCCTTAGTGTTTCCTTGTAGTGTGTAAGTGAAACATATTAATCATGAGTGGAGACCGTCAGCGTGTGAGTATCGTGAATGTCCCTTATGATCAGTCGACACTCGACAGGTGGAACCTGCGGGTCACTAGCTTACTTGTATATGCACTTAACATCGCAGTGATATGCTGACCCTATGTGTTTTGCTATGATGATGTCAACAAGCGTTCCATTCCTATCCTTCGGACATTTTGTGGAAGGCGCCTCACATACTATAATAGATTGATTGAATTAACGTTTTCAAGTTACCTTATATGGTTCTTCAGGGTTACGGTTATGGTGCAGTGCGTGCTGTAAATTTGAACATGCTTGAAATCGGTAGTTGATCTTTTCCTTTACTTTTAAAAAGTGTAGCGTAAGAGGATGCCGGAGAGTTGATCTGCCATGTCTGATGATCGGTTATACCGACTACCGCAATTCCGCAAAGTCGTTAGTCACTTATTCTTACTGCAGAACCGATGAATTTATAGATTTTGATCATTTTCTCGAGTTTTCCATCTACATACGTCATAATTATCTCGCTTATCTTTCCAGGGAAATGTGCCGCCGCAGGCTAAGAAGAATGACGACACGTTCGTACTGATCCATCATCGTAACCAGCAAATATTATATAGATACAGTATTCTCTTCCATTGCAGGGTGGAAATGATTCCGATTAATCGAGCTTTCAAGATCGGAATACTGAGTCTGCTTATGGATCGTGTCAAACTGAAAATGTTGCAAAGGAAGATGTATGTGCTGCTTCAACGGAATCATTAACAGAATCTATTCTTTCATGAATACTACACGATTTGCATGTGAATATGAGATGAAGTCCCCCCTCCCCCATTTTGATTCTCTACAACTCTAAATCCATACAACTGTGAGTTATTCATATTTGAATTCAGCCTGCTCGTTAATCAGTGATGTGAACGAACTTTCATCCAAGACTTGACATCTCTATCCTATCCTTCGGAATTCATCACTGGATGATACTCCGAAGAGCACGCCATCAATAAAGCCATTTGATAATTATCTAGATTCTAGAAGATTCAGGAAAATACTTAGTAGCTTGCAACTGGATGATACTCCGAAGAGCACGCCATCAATAAAGCCATTTGATAATTATCTAGATTCTAGAAGATTCAGGAAAATACTTAGTAGCTTGCTTGTGTGAGTGCGAGAATAGTTTTGAAATACAGAAGTATGAAAGTTGACGCTTCGCAGAAACTAAATGTCAACTGCGAACTTATCCAATAATAAAATTCAAGAAATCGTCCAAGAAATTCCGTTGGCATCTGAGCAGATTAACCAGTATTCCACGAACCTATTGGTAGCTTAAAACTACAATACTGTATATTCATTGATTTAATGTCTGAGGGTATCCCGATGAGAGAGTTAGACATTCTCTTGAAAGCTGACATATGTCAGGGAATTCCCGGAACATACACATTTATCAAACGAGCGTGTTTCAAATCCAAGAACAGATGCTTAATTGTATATTTGGCACCATTCCCACAGGAGGGATCCAGCGTTGGAAGCTTGTTATGACGGAGAGGATCTCCAGATCACAATGGCATTTATGAAAGCGGTTCGACCTGGTGGATTCATGTGTGACCTCTCTTCAGTGAAGTGCATTCCGATCATCTGTTTTGCCTTAGTGTTTCCTTGTAGTGTGTAAGTGAAACATATTAATCATGAGTGGAGACCGTCAGCGTGTGAGTATAGTGAATGTCCCTTATGATTAGCCGACAGGTGGAACCTGCGGGTCACTAGCTTACTTGTATGCACTTAAAATCGCAGTGATATGCTGACCATATGTGTATTGCGATGATGATGTCAACAAGCGTTCCATTCCTATCCTTCGGACATTTTGTGGAAGGCGCCTCACATGCTTTAACAGATTGATTGAATCAACGTTTTCAAAAGATATGGCTCTTCAGTTACGTACAAGGCGCAGTGCGTACTGTAAATTTGAGCAGATCTAAATCATCGGTAGTCTATCTCTTACTGTTCTTTTAGGAAGTAGCATGAGAGGATACCGGCGGAGAGTTGATCTGGCATGTCTGTAATGATCAGCTATACCGATTACCGCGAAGTCATTCACTTCTTACTGCAACTGAACCGATGAAGTTATAGATTTTGATAATTTTCTCCAGTTATTCATCTACGTACGTCATATATACAGTTCGACTCGCTTATCTTCGCAGGGAAGTGCGCCGCCGCAGGCTCCGAAGAATGACGACACGTTCGTATACTGATCCATCGTATCCAGCGAATATTGTACAGTATTGATGTTATTCTCTTTAATTGCAGGGTGGAAATGGTTCCGATTAATCGCGCTGTCAAGATCGGAATACTGAGTCTGCTTATGGATCGTGTCAATCTGAATAGGTTGGAAAGGAAGATGTAAGTGCTGCTTCAACGCAATCATTTTGCAGTGAATACTATACGATTTGCATGTGAATATGAGATTAAGTCCCCCCTCCCCCATTTTGATTCTCTATAAGTCTAAATCCTTAAATCAGTGAGTGAGTCATATTTGGATGCAGCCTGCTCGTTAATCAATGTGAACGAACCCTTCTCCAAGTCTTGACATCTCTTTACTTTTATAGTAATCCAAAAAGGATTCATCACTTCATGATATTCAGAAGAGCATGCCTAAAAAAAAGCTAAGTAAGAACAATGTAGAAGATACAGGAACTTATTTAGTTGCTTGCTCGTTAGAGTCCGGGAATAATTTTGAAATACTGTACAGTACAGCAGTAATGTGGAGGCCTTAGGGTGGGGCGAGAGGGGCGGCCGCCCCAGGCCCCGCGCTTGAGGGGGCCCCGCACTTGAGGAGGGCCCCGCTGTACTGTGGCTCTAAAATTTGTCTGTCCCCCTCAAAATTTTTTTCCACGTGCCAGGAAACTGGAAGGAGTGGGGCCCCCTTCCAAACGGACTAGTTTATTCCTACCTCTTTACAAAGTTTGCTGACAAATGACAATAAGTAATCTGGTCTATAAGTAGAGACAACAGAGCCAACAGTGCATTCAGAAGAATATTGGAATAGGAGCTTTCCTACTGCATATACATTTTATAATCTTCAGTGTAATTTCTGTTGAAAATTGATGCATTTTCACATTTTATAAGGTCTTGTTGAATTTTTATCAAAGGAATTTCAAATACAAACAATGCATCTCAAATTTTTAAATTATGGCCACTATCAGTTTTAAACTCTCCCATGTATTTTATGCAATGAGGGTCTAATTTGCAATCAAATTTTCTAAAAATTTGATGATCAAGATTACAATTAAATTCACATTCATTCATAATGACTTCAGGGTAAATATGCTGCTTTCTCTATTACAGATAGAACAATACTGTTGCTGCTGGACCTTGCTAAGATCCTGAACTTTATTGATATTAATTATCTTTTGCAATTGCATTTCCAGTGCATCCCTGGCAAACCCCACAAGAACAATTCCTTTTGAATCCCCCTCCATGACAAGTTTTTGGCACTAAAGCTAGTTCCTTGCTAGTTGAATTATCCTGCAGTAATAACTTTGTTATAAAATGGGGGCTAAATTTTAGAGCAGCTGTTCCAAAAAAGGAGAAAAATAATATCTGTGATGTTTTTAAAAACAGAAAAGCTAAATTTCTACATGTTGGTAATGTGTGAATAAGTAACAATTATAAGGTCAGAAAATGATTTTCTTGATCAGCCTCTACACACAGTGGACCATGATCCTAAAACTTGAAAAGTGCCATGACAATTTTTTAAAGCCCTTTCAAATTAAATCCAAGGATAATTGGCAGTATCTAGAATTAAACATGCAAAAATTGTATTTAATCTGCAGAATTTTAAGATAAACTCATGCTGATCAGCTTAATTTGGTCTCAGGAAGATGATAACCATTGAATTTTGATTAACTGCACTTCTTTTCTGCAGTAATTATCATTGCTATTATAGTAATTTTTGCAATGGCCATTTTGGTTGGTTATTGAAAATTTTGTAGCATTTGAACATACAACCAATTCAGCCAAAACACACCTTTCTACATTAAAAAAAGAACAGGTGCTAGTACAGTACAGTACAAGTAATTGATAAAAAAAATTATAAAAGTTTATTTTAGAAACTTGCAAAAGAACTTTTTTAGCTTTCAAGAAACTTAATTGCATTTGCAGCTTTACTTTAATTTGAATCTTATTTTTCATTGTTCAAATGCTGTGTGAGAATTGGCAGGGGAGCGTTTCTAAGGGGCCCCGCATTTGACATGCCTGCCCCAGGCCCCGCAAACCCTAGGGCCGCCTCTGTGAGTATGAAAGTCGACGCTTCGCAGAAACTAAATTTCAACTGCGAACTTACTGAATCGTCGAGGAAATTTTGTTGGCATCTGATCAGATTAACCAGTATTCCATGAACCTATTGGTAGCTTAACACTACAATACTCTATATTCATTGATTTTAATATGCCTGAGGGTATCACTATGAGAGAGTCAAGACATTCTCTTATACAAGCTGACATGTGTCTGGGAATTCTCGAAACATGCGCATACATCAAACGGGAGTGTTCCAAGTCCAAAAACAGATGCATAATTGTATGTTTGGCACCATCGTTTATTCCTACAGGAGGGATCCAGCGTTGGAAGCTTTTCATGATGGGGAGGATATGCAGATCACAATGGCATTTGTAAAAGCGGTTCAACCTGGTGGATTCATGTGTGGCAGATCTCTGCCCCGATGACATCTACGTTGACAATAAGTGCATTGAGTGGCAATTTTTTGGGATGATAAATCTTCAAAAAATGCTTTTCTTGTCATGAATGAGAATAAATGCACATGAAATACCTTTGATTTGTCTTCCATACTTCAGTTGAATTTTGTATGTACTGTATGCATCAGGGGACAAATTTGTATTTCAAATCTTGCTCATCAAATTTGTCCAGCAAACACTGCATCGAAAGAAAGAAACTTTTCTCCATGGTTCTGGAAATGGTTCTTTGCTTGGGGGATCAATGTTTCCAGATTCATTACACTGATCAGTTGATGAACAGCAATAGCACACACTGTGGGTCTCTACAGAAAATAAATAATCCATCCCTGCATGTTGCGTGAAACAGGATTTCCTTCTGAGAAAAAACTGAAAAATATTCAATCCTTTTCAGAAACAGATCAAGTATCCATGATAGACCTTCAAAGAGCTACATTCTTTCAAGTTTTGAGGCATACATTTTGAGTTGAAAATTGATAAGTGCAAAAATTGAAGTAATTCTAATGATCTTTACCTGACTCTATCAAATTGTTACAAATTTCAGACCAAAAAGAGGCAGAACTTGAATCTCCTGTATGTAAACAAAAGTTCATATTGATTTAAATAACTTCTGAGTTTCAACTCAAAACCAGCTAAAATAAAAATGAATGTCTCCTCGATTTATGCGAGATATCTGAAGGATTTTTTTATGTGAGTCATTCGTTTTCCACAAATACATTTTACAACGAAACATTTTGGTTGTTATATTCCTTGAATTGGGATGATACTCGGGACGCACTGTAGAAGGGGATGCGAGTCACCTTTGCTGCGGACATCCGCGAGACGCAGGAGAAAAAAAAATCCTTGCGCAAAGAGCACATCACTTGATGTCACAGAGCAGTGCTACTCCACGCAGAGTCCAGTGACTTGGATGCGAGTCCTGCGTCTCGAAGTCTATGGATCCTATGTACATGGTGCTTGTCCTTTGTGGCTTGCGGTAAATGGGACATTCATACAACCTTCGGTCCTTGCCGGAAGTGCTGTTGATGGCGAACACGTATATGACCGGCAATGACTCATACAGCACCTGAATACAAGGATAGGAGATAATGTCAAACTCCACACTTATTGGTTTTCTTTTCATTCATTAATTTATTTCAAGAAGTGATGGAAAATATTTTTAATGAGTACGTGCAAGCTAAAGGGTTGTCCAGATGATAAAAAAGATGTCTTTGTGAGTTATTGTCAAATTCTTTTTTATGGTCTGCCATTCTTGACAAAAATCCTAAAAATACAAGGAAAATGAAACTTGAGCAAGAAATTCAACTACAAGTAATTATTGCAAGGTTAATTTTTGAGAAGGTATACCAATTAGAGGACATATAAACCAATGCATGAACACCTCTTCAAACAAATGAATCACCAAAGGTTTGAACTTTGAGTAAAGGGTACATGTGACAGAGTATAGTGATAATCTGACAACCCTGATCTTTATCAAAATAAACAACAAGGAATGGTGATAAAGGGCTTTTAACAAAGGTTGATTTCAATGTTTTTAGATTTTTCCTCACTTGAATTCACACAACTACATCTGGACAACCCTGGCATAAAAGAAGGGGTTTGGGCCTTTTAAAAGTAGTGGTACTTGACTTGACTGTTCTAATGAGAAAAAATACTCTAAAATTCCAAATTTTTGAGCCATTCCATAAATTTTTAGCACAAACTATGAAGATTTTGAATGTTATTCAATCTGCTGCAAACCACATGCAACTCCTTGAAAGTGTATGTGGCAAACACACCCCTGCAGGAGAGTTTAATAATATGATTAAACATTTTGTGTGTGATGAAAGAGGCTACCATGATTCTGTTGAGAGTTCAGTGTAGGTGAAATTGAGTTTGTTGCATTGTGATGTGTCCAAATGGTGGTGTGTTGGTCAGAAGTTTGATATCATACAACTGAACTACATCACTATTTTATCACTCCACTATTTTATCTACTCCAATATTAGGCTTCGTCATTTATAAAACGCAATTTTTTTTCTTCCAGTGATGACTGTAAGATGTCATTTTTAAAATAGGTCTGTTGATTTTATTCATGCTCTAGTTGTTTTCATGATTTATTAACACTGACAACATGAAGAAATGAAGATTTTAACTTTCAACCAAGGTATGAACTGTGTACATGAGTTTTCATTTACAGTACAGTAATTGCATTTTTGCATTGGGTTTGGTTCAAATTATTCAGTTTGTCAGAATGTATCATGCAGATAACATTGCTAAATGTCGAAGCTGTGGGATGCACACTGACTCCGCATCAGAGCCAATTTTTTTTTAGCAGCATGTTTGCAAATGGCTTCACCATTTCATACCAATTCAACTTCTGCGCGCTAGTTAAAGAGATAACAGGAAGTGGTAAATCATCATTTGATGATGCTTAGTCATGGCATCATTCAACCTAATCACTTCATCGTCGTTTGTTTAATCCGCCTCTTTTTCCGGAAAGAGTTGCGTTTTCTGTTAAAAGTCGGACCCAATCAGCACAAAAGCACTGCACTGTACTGCATAGTGTACCTCAGCACCCGTCAGCCAACGAATCACGTCTCATTATTTTATATCGCACAAGATGGCGACGCCGCGAAGGACCCAATGCGCTGCCGACTTGTCGCCCATGAGGTCGAAGGAACCCAAGTAGCACTGCTCAGTGCGCTTCTGCTTCCGGTAGATGGGGCACTCGTAGGCACTGGGGTCCTTGCCGGATGTGGACGCAATCGCATAGGCGTACACCACTGGGAGCTCCTCGTGGATCACCTTTTAGTCCACACCCACAACCACGCCCCCCACGCCCCGAAATGGGCGGAGTTAAAAAAAAAAGTAAGTCCCCAGCGCTAGCAAAAATATTCTGCTCCCACTGGTGGAGTTTTCGTCATATACACAGCACAAAATTTCCCACCTTATTGAGGCTCCATTAGAGGTTAAATCAACAGTAAATGCTCATTTTTTCCCAAGAAGAAGGAGATAAATGCAAAACATGTAAAAATACCTGGCATATTGTCAAATTCAACAAGAGAAAAAGACTGAAGTGTTTCAAGAAAATTTTTGGTAACTGGATGATACTGGGTCTTCTTTGAGTCTTCTTTCAGAAGTGTTACCTTGCCTTGAAAAAAAGTGTTTAAAAAGGGCAACTTGTTAAACTTTGTGTATATTAATTGACCTGGAAAATGTTGTTGCATGAAAAATTCCTCATTAAAGTCAATTATTTCAATGTGTATTACTTAATTTTTGTTAGGTGAGTCATTTGTTATGCAAAACTGCCCATTGTAAACACAATAGTGGAATTCTTTCCAGGTAGAAACCTTCAAGACAATAAATCCTTTCTCAACTAATGTGTGTTATACCAGATGAAGAGAACTGAAGAAAATTACTGACCTTTGGTTTGCTCTCCACAAGTTTACCACGTTTTCTGTCCCAAGAAGCGCCCTCTAGAATCAATCCATGAATGTATACACCCTCAGGTGGAGGTTCATTGATGTCCTCTTTGTTGAACTTGGTGATCATATTTTGCAGCACCACACTGTCCAGTGCCCAACCCTTGTGAGCTCTGGTCACTTCCTGGAAGATTGTAGTACAATACCAAGAATCATCTTGCTTCAAAAGTTACTTTTATTCTTTAATTTTAACCAGTATTATTTATCTGGAACGTGGCAGTTTTACCCTCACATGTTCATAGGTCAAATGTCAAATGCAGATTGTACATTAAAGAAAAATATTTTGTTCCTTTTACATGACAGTAATCAATTTTTTTGGTGGGCCTCAACAGAGGGAAAGTGTTGGAAAAGGAATTATTTTAGAGCTTTGTGATTTGCCTCAATAAGTTATGTAAGACAAAATGTTTCAACCCTTGTTAAAATACTTCACCAGCTTTCCCACTTTCCAGAAAGTTACATTCTTGATTAATACTTTTTAAATGACAAGATTGGCACAGTTCTCCTCAAAACTCATGATAAATTATTAATGTTTCTTCTTTTGGGAACCAAGGGAGAAGTTCTTGCTTAAATTTATGGATACTACTGCCATAGGATATAGAAAAATAGCTTTTCTTCTGTTCTATAGATGTGCTAACCTGTCTCATTGCTGTGAGGAATCCTTGAGGATTGAACATGCCTGTCATCCAGAAGCAGTTGGGCCTCCCATGGAAACACCATCTCCTGAACTGAATGTCTCTTTCAATCAGCTCTGTGAACCAGAAGCCCAATGTGGCAGATTCCCATGACAACTGAGAAAATGGAAAATGTGCTGCACTTCAACTTTTCCACTTAACAAATATCATAAACAAAGTGTTTTCAATCATATTGGTGTATCAAACCAAGGGCTTAATTCTTTTGGTCTCAGGCTTGTAGTTTGGGGTTTTCTTGTTAAAGAGCCACAAAAAAATGTCTATATGCACATGCACACTTTTTCTGGACTTTTACATAATTGCAGGATTTGCTGCAGTTGATGGTCTATGTAATGTTTGCTTTGAATACCCATATGGGTTCTTTGTGATGCAATACTTTTGTAGTTTGAGGCATTACTTCAAAGAGAACATAATCATATAGGCTTCAAAAGTTCCAACCTTGACCCACTGGGTTGGAACCCTGGCATCATACATGGCATCCAAAGCTTCCCTGAGATTCTGACTCATAATGACTGTTCCTTCAATGGCCAGTTTCAAGTCAATCAATGTAGACCTTACAGATTCCACAATCTTCTTCATCCTGTCAATCTCTTGCCTTAGGAAGATATTCATTGGCATAGCCAGACCTCCCAGCTTATTAAGGGCTTCTTTCACCTGTCAAAAAAACATTATACAGTACACCAAATCACATCTGGGTCACATTTAATGCTGGTTTTTATTCATATACATGCCTCAAATGACACATAAGCTGGTGGCAGTTTGCTCAACATGTCATCACACAGTCTGTAAACAACAGCTTCCCTGGTTTCTCCACCTCCTTGACCTGCACCTTCTTTGGGCTGAATGTTCAAAATGGTGTCCAGTATGTCTTTTGCTGTGTTGATTTGATACCTGGAATGTGGACACAGTCCAAGAAGTAATTACAGTGAGACCCCCACATGCTGACACCTTGACATGTAGATGATTCAATGTGAGGACATTTACTTACCAATAAAAATGTATCAAAAAGGCTCAACATGTGGACACTGACTTGCCAATAAGTTTCAGGAAAAAATACTTTTATCAGGCTGAATTGCAAGAAAGAACTACTGTATTTCTGACCCTAAGATCTATGCAATTAAAGGTTCTTTGATTTTTCCCCTATAATTTTCCCATTCATTCAGCTAATTAAAAAATTACCTTCAGCATAGAGGGACTTCCTTCTCTATTTGTGACTTGAATGTCATTTTTACAGTTGCCAACATCTCAATTTACTGTACAGAGGTACAGTATTTGATGCTCCAAATATTTTTATTGAATTGGAAGATATTCACTGAATCAATTTTAATTAGCAGACATTTTTTCATGGAATTCAGATGAATATTTTTTTCATCAAACACCAATTAAAATTATATAATGTAAGTCTATGGGAAAACAAGAATCAACTTAGGAACATTTCAACTTACGGACACGCTTGATGCACCAATTATGTCCACATATTGGGGTCTCATTGTACTTTTGATTCTAATGCCCCCACTCTCAACTGTATAAATAATATGCAGAATCAAGGCAGGAGGGACATATAATAAATGACAAGGCTGTAAAAACCTAATCTGGCATGTCTTGATTTATGTAATTCCTTCTTTGAACAACTCACGTTATGTCAGCATTTGGATGCAGCCCAAACACTTCAGGAGAGTCATTGGATGGCAACATGTTGATGTATTCCAGGTAACCAACGGTGGTCTTGCATCTGGGAATGTGGTATCCCTTGTAGAAGCAAAAATCACTGGCAAATAAGTGTTCTGTGAACCATTCCTCAGCAAATGTCCTCAAGAGATGATGATCAAAATCATCTGTGACTCTCCCACCATATTGCACTTGTCCCAACATGTAGCAAATTGTAGTCCATGACACTCCCTTAGGAAGTTTGTTGAAGGTTTTATTATTTTTTTAAATTTTATTATAAAATCAAACTGATGGTACCTTTTTAGGGTCCATGTCATCCAGGTGGTTCTGTATAAACTGCACAGAAGCCATGAAATCTGCTTGGTTAAAGTCATAAGGTATGTTCCAACCCAATGGTCCATACTTTCTTCTCTCCTACAAATAAACATATTTAAGCAAATTCAACATACCTATCAAAAAGAGAATGTGTTCTCAAACCAGGACTGTGGTATGCAGAAATGCCACTGCATACAACAAAGGCTGCCATTGTGGTGCATTGGAGTACTCCAAGAAGTCCTGATTGATGCTGTTGTAGGTTCTCTTCAAACTTGCTTTAATTCCTTGAGGAGGCTCATTGGTAAACTTGATTGACATCTGATTGAAAAGACAGAACCAGAATTGTAATGATACATTCAATAAATAATGACCCATTAATGATCACCTGCAGCAGGCCAATGGGGAATTGAGGATGGTACTCAGTGGTGATCCAAATCCTGAAGTTAGTATTGATCCCAAAACTTTCAGAAACTGCATCCAGTACTTCCCCACAGAATGGCAATGACAAGTGGCAATTTTGCAACAGAAGCCAATCACCAGTTTGCATGCAATCATGCAACAACTTTCTAGCTGGGATTTCTTGTCCTTGTCCCATTGATATTGACCTCAAAGCTGAATTGTCACAATGGAAAAAATAGTAAATTTTAAGGGAAAACTTGATAGAGTAAATAAATGCAAGACCCACTGAATTCTTTGGATTTGGCTAAGCTTTCAATGGAGGTGGTTGGATCTGCTCCAAGTGCCAAGAAACAGACCAGTGGAGTGTTTGGATCACTTTCATTGCACATATGCTCCAAGTCCAAGATTGGTGGTTCTTCATACTCAGGTCCCAATGATTCTAAAAAAAAAATTAGTCAATTTTTAAATGTAGGAAAACACAGTATTGTTCTCCACTTCAGAGCAATGCCAGGATTCTTCCATTTTACTGAAGATTTCCTTCAAACCTATAATTTGAGAAAACATCCCCGATTCTAGCATTTTCTTGATTCTATTTTTTTCTGTAAAATAAGCTATTATTCATCATTGGGTTAAGATATACTTTGTGACTTCAAACAAGCAGACTTCATGACTAATGTGCAGTTCACAAAAAACCAACTGCATGTCACAGGCAAAAGGAAGGTACAATTAGGTTGCTTTAATAAATGCACAGCTTAACAATAACTTGAAAGGAACTGTACTGTACCACCATCAGCTAAAAGTTGGCACAGGGTAATATTAAAAAAAAAGGTATGGGAAATTGGGACCATTTCAGTTCAACCCACATAATTCAAATAAGCATGGGTTTTTATAGTTTTGCCAAACTTGACAGAAGCTTTTTTACTACAGGAAAGTAATGTAATTTGAGAAAATATCCTGGCATTGCCATCAGACATTCAGAGGATTGAGGGATGTCTGACCAACAATGTATCTCTTGGCCTGGGACAATGTCCTATCAGGACACCAAGACCTGATCAAAAGAAGTCTTTTGAAAGTGTCCAAAGACACACTATATCCACAAGGAAGTTCCTCTTGCTCAGGTGCTTCACTTTCCCACCAGACTCTCCATTCTTTTTCATTTTCACCAACCTGTGGGATTCAAAAGCTGTAGATCTTGCCTTGAAACATAAAATTCAATTGTCACACTTGTTTCAAGATGTCATGAAACTCAGTGAGCTTACTGAGCTGCACCAAGTTCAGCCAAGTGACATCAAGGATCCACTTGAATGGCTTGGGAGTGACTGCTTTCAAGTCCAATGATGCTCCACCTGGTGAAACATTCCATCAGTATCTTGTTTAAAAATGAAAAAAAAAACAGAAAATGTACCTTTAATAAAGGTTGAGAATTCCTCATGAGTGAGGTTTCCATGTTGGAGGTCAATCTTGAAAGCCAACAGCAATGTGAAGAGAAATTTATGTCTTTCATAGAAACCCCTTGAGGCATGTTTCCAGACAGAGTGGGTCAAGTAGTCAATGATGTTTTTGATCCTCTCCTTAGTATTGGTTGTGCGCTGTGACCTTTTATCAATGATCCAAACAAGTTTTTAGGTAGAGTTATAAACTTTCTTGAAGGTAACTGTATCATCATAATTCAAATGAGTTGAATTGAAAATAAGGAGCTGCCTATGGTTGCCTCAGCTAGGAAAATGTTGAACAAAAATATCCAACAATAATACACAGTGATGCCTCAGGCTAATTGAAAAAATTTTTAGAACTCAAAAGTTTTTATTTGGATTGATTTGATGTTCATATATTATAATGACAAATGATAAAATGTGATAAAAGATGTTGATGATAAATTTTATGGAAATGAAAGTTGCCTTTTATCCTAATAACACTTCAGACAAATTTTCACAAGCTAAAATAAATTATTTTAATTTTTCATTCTGAGAAACCTTTCTTCAAGCCCACCTTTCAAATTTTTGGTGGCATTCAGCTACAGATGCTTCATTGTCACTTGAATTAATTTGTGCAAAAAAGCAGGAACTTTCAAATACCTGCCATTAAGTCTTCCAAGCAAAACTTTTGTGAGTCTGCAAAAATTCTATGAGAACATGCAGGAGCGCAAAATTTTCTAAATGGAAATTTACTGGTCTGCAGGCCAAAAAAAGGTTGGGGAACACTGGTTTAGATCATTGATGGAATGTGTTGAAGGTGCAGCTGTTATACTGACTTGGCCATTGAAAGCTCAAAGAGCATCAGGAATTGCCTCAGGGAGGTTTGATACATAGAATTCACAGAGCTCATTTCAACAATGAGAAAATAAAGAATGGATCCTCTGGCAGCAACTGGGCGGAATTCTTCCCTGACAGCATTAATTTTTGCTTCAGTTTCAGCAGCCACTTGAAGTTTCTGAGATACTTCTTGGGCAGTGGCTTTGGTGTCAGCCAGCACCAGGATCAAATCTTCATCATCCACCAAAGACCCCTAATCAAAAGTAAATTTATGCCCAGTTCCTTTGACCCAGATTCCCTAAAAAAAAACTTACTTGAATGGAAGTCAATCTGTAGAGCAAATTGTCTTCTAAATTCTTAATAGCCTTTTTGTTTTCCATGACATCTTCAAGCAGCTGCACTCTCTCAGCTTCCAGGTCACTTTTCTCTGTCAAAATTACTCTGCCTGTGGATATATGAACACTCAATTTGAAATTTATCTTGTCAACAGCAATGGAATTTCAAGCTTTACCCAGGAGCTGGTCCTCCAAGCCCTTCAAGGTAACTGTGAAGTCAATCATTGAGGTCTTGGCACTGATTTCTGGTGTGTAAGCTGGGTTTGGTAACTTGGTGGTGATGTAGACCATGAAGCCAGCCATAATGTCAAACTCTTTATCACCAATAAGCACCTATATTAAAAACACTTCCTCATGAGTTTCATCTATTTGATGAAGTAAAACTGGGCATGGATTAACCTTTTCAATTGTTCCAGATTTGATAAAATTCTTCTCCAGAAGGTTATCAAGAATTGGGTCCAGTTCTTCACCAATGTCCTCTATCAATAGAGGTCTTCCCAAGGACAGGGAATCTTCCAAATGTGTCCTGAAGTATTTGTGATTCAAGGACGTAATCTAGAAAAGAGTCTTGAGTGATGAAAAGCTTTTTTTTCTGAATTTATGGATCATCTCTGCCAAAACCTGAAGTTCATTGATGGATTCCCTGTTCTTGATCCACTGTTTACCTTGACCCTGGGGGTCAATGAGCAGAGGGTAACAAGCAGCCTTGGTGGATATAATGGCATTTTGAACTGATAGCTCATCACTAGGCAGCCCTTGTAGATTCCACTCAGCAATCTTCAAGTTAAAACATATAATCATAAAATAATTTTTTTCTTGAATATTTCATGAATTACTGTTGGGTTGTCAACAAGCATGTTGATGATGTTGAGATCATCAGACATGGGCAAAGTGTGCATTTTAACATTGTCCTTCCATGTGGTCATCAACTTCAGCCTGTATTCCTGGTTGAATGGGCCTGCATAGGACAGGAAAGCTGTTGCCAACAGCACATCTCCAACAAGTCTGAAAAATATACACAAGATGTCACATTTAATGTTCAAAGTATGTCTGATATCAGTGCATAGTCCAAAATTTACTCTAAATGAGTAACCTCATCAGAATAAGGGTAATTCAGAAGATTGGATTATTTCAATAGATTTTGAAAACAATTTCTCATCCTTAACATTTATAACTTCATTTTATTTCCATGGATAGTGAAAGAAATAAAAAGACTAGGATTAAATCATGTGTTACCTCATTTGAGGTTATAGAATTTGTGATTTCTCAAATTCTAAGTGAGCCAAAAGTCAAACCATCTCCAAATATATTGCCCAAGACTCAAGAACTGAAGGTTCATGAGGTGCAACACAAATTTTAAAAAGGACACAGTTTTTACTTAATTTCTGAACTGTGGAAGAAAACAATCTTTTAAAATATTATGTTTTGCATACTTTCCAATTTGTTCTTTGAACATCCTGCTTTGCTTGGTCCACCTCAATTTCTCTCCAGCCAATCCATTTATGAGAGTTTCAGCAGCCTGCATCTTTCTTCTGCAGGCTGAAGCAGCTTCTTGGAGTCTTTCTCTTTCAGAGACAGCTGTGGCATACTGATCCCTGACTTCTGCCAACTCATTTTGTTTCTGAGTCAATTCATTCTCAGCCTTTTCCAACTCTTTGTTGGCCTGAGATAGGCGTGCTTCCTGAAGGGCCAAGTTTGCCTAAATACAAAGTGGTTAGACAGGGTAATATAAAGACAAAAAAGCATCCAAAAATTTTATCAGTGTATAGTTTTGCATCAAAGTGTGTACATGATTTGATTCATATGGATAACTTTGGTTTGGTGTCTTTGTTGACTTATGAACAGAATTTCGCATACAGTGCTTGAAACTGCCATTTGGCACAGAGTTTTCCCAATTTGACTTCTTTTGACTTTTGAGTCATACTTTTCTGGTTCTTCATCACAGAGGTAATTCATATTTGTTTGCATTACTTCAGCTCATGAAGAAAACATACCTTTAATGGAAGGACTTCTTTGTTCACTCCAAAAAAAAATGCCATGGCCTTTGTCCATGAAAGCAGTCCAGCAACATCACCACAAACCCTTTGGGCAGTTTCCATATTGTAATCCTCTGCTTCCAAGTAGGTTTCCAGTAATTCAACCATTTCATCATTGATTGTGTCCTTTGGGAAAGTCTGGAGTTGGGTGAGGAATGTTGCACTTGCCATCATCTGAAAATACAGACATCTTTGTGTTCCAGTGCTTACAAAATAGGATATTATGTAGAAACCTTCAGTGATTCACCCCAAGAGGGCTTCTGGAAATTGACTCCTGTTGGATCTGGGGCAACTGGATGAAGCTTTCTCCTGAACAAGATTAAGACTGCATCCATGATCCTCATGATGAGATGTGGAGGTCTACCAAGTTTCCTTACAGTAGCTGGAATTAAAGGTCAAAAATGTGATGAACGCAACCATAGCTTAAAATTATGCCAACATGAAAAATCACCTTCCAGTAATCAATTTCAAAATTTCAGTCTGAAGCAGTTTCTAGGTTGCTTCTTCCTTGGAATTATTTCTATCATTTTAGAAAGAGACCCACTTTTATTTTATTTATTTATATTAAAAAGAAACTTATTTATACCAATGTGAGCAGGCTTGATGGTATTCAAAGCAGATTCAGCTTCCTCCAGAGCAGGTCTTGCAGCTTCTAGCTTCTCTTCAGCCAGTGCTTTATCCACAGCAATAACATCAACTAAAGCCTGGGCATCATCCTTTTTCCCTTGGACTTGATTTCTTATCTGCTCTGCTTCTTTGGCTCTTTCAGTAACTTCTGTCAAAACCTGCATCATTTTGAGCAAGTAAATTGAGTATAATGATGTACAGTATTTTCAATAAAAGCACTGAATCATCAGGCTTGCCTTTTCAGCTTTGTCTGATGCTTGTGCCAATTCTTGTTCCATGACAAAAAGCTCCTCTTTCAACTTAGACACAGACTCAGAGGCTTCTTGCAATTTAGCCAACCCAGAATTCATCCTCTCTGCTAATTCTCCTATTTCCTCTCTTTTCTGAGCATAAATATTTTTGTAAGAATTGAGGAAGGACAAGTAAGACTTTGGTGTCACATGCGCTGCTCTCCTGAACCTGAAAATGTTATGAAGATTTCTTCACACATGTTTCTGCAATTAAAGAATTTAGGTGAATACCTTTGGAAGTATTCTGAACAGTAGAAGGAAACAATGTCTTGCATTGTGCCCATTGCTTTCACCAAGTTCCCTTTTACTGCAGCTGTGCAAACCACTTCAAAATGGCTCAAATAATGCTGAGCCACTGCAACCAATGCATCTTTTGGCCAAGGCTGGAACCAGTCAATGGTGCACCCAGAAAATAATCCAGGGAATTTGTTCGCCCTGTTTCTAAATTTCTCACCCACCTTGAAAATGTGTAACACATAATCAGTGATTGTTTTTCAGATATGAAAATTTGAGTGCAGTAAAACTCCAGCTCTCCAACTTCAATTGAACTTACATGCACTTAAATTGGAATACATTTTCATGAAAGAATATACAGGTGGTACCGTGCAATGTGACCTCCTGCAATTCAACTGTCTCACAATTTGAAGGTCAAATTTGCAGAGAGGTTGACTTTTACTTTGACCCTTGCCACAACATTTCTTTGGCCAATTTTTGTTTGCTTTTGTACTGACATTTTTGAATTTTCAAAAAGTGTCTCAACATGTGACTGATTCACAATTTTACCCTAATTTGGCAACAGATTAGGGATAAATTGTGAGGTACCACATGTACAAGAAAGGCATGTGGCAGAAATTAAGTTTGACTTGAGCCACTGCATTTTCCTCTGAATGAATTGAAAATGGATTTTTATTCCCTTCTTTACTTGTGGAATCATCACAATATTATTGAAACAATATTTTAATAATTATGATGCAGTACTTTATTGGGGTGTTAAATATTACCAGGTCATTGGGCCAATTAAAGTGGAGTTCTACTGCATCCAATACTTACAGGTGAGAAGCAGAGAACAACATGTAAATTTTGTCTGACTCTGGACACAAAGAAGTCCATGACATTTTCAGGGGTTGGAGGTCTTCTTGGATGCTCCCTCTTCATTATTGGAATCAGCTCCATGATAATCTCACTTTGTTCATCTCTGTTGAATAGGTTGGACACTACTCCAGAAGATAGCACATTATTCAGATACTCCAAAAACCCTTCATCCTTAACATCCTGATCTGTAAAGATGAATGTAGTTCCTTTTCCTTGTATCCCACATGTTCTGTACAGAACCTTGAGGTCTTCCAAGAAATTGTTGGCATTGTAGGATCTGCAAGGATGATGATGGTTTGGATAAGCCATTTTGGATGGGCATTGAAAACATACCTTGTCAAGGTGATCTGAAAAGTTTTGTAGCCAGCTATGAATGAGGCAAGTTTCGTCAAGGACTGCTTTCCAGATCCACCAACTCCCACTAGCAAAGCATTGCCACCAGGATTTCTTATGATTCTTGAAATCTAACAAAAAAAATCATCAGCAGTTGAGTAAAGTAAACAATTGGTCAGTTTTTGTACCTTCACTATGTGAATGATGGCATCCATGAAGAATACCAAGTCCATTCCAGTCCCTCTAACCATTTCATTGTGCTGACTCAGGAACA
The DNA here is from genome assembly GCA_905338405.1 of Notodromas monacha. NCBI lineage: Eukaryota > Metazoa > Arthropoda > Ostracoda > Podocopida > Cyprididae > Notodromas > Notodromas monacha. The sequence goes on along the minus strand of CAJPEX010000032.1, from coordinate 163,013 downwards.
TTTGCAAGCGCTCATTAAGTGACACAAAATCTGTTATGGGCTCATAAACTTTGGGCATTTCCATGTCTGTGTCTTCTGTTTCATCCCCTGTGGGCTCTGGGGCATCTCTGAAAACTCAAAATTTACTTGAAATTTGTGAATTTCATCTTTAGTTTTCAAATGGAACTGACCTGAGGAAGTCCACAAAGTACTGAGATTCATCAATCATCTCAACATGCTGATCCCCCAGCTCCTTTTTCACCAGACTAGATATGGTATTGTCAAACCATTGTTGGTCCTCCACAGTGATGAATCTGAAGTTGATAGCAATTGAAAATCTTCATAATCTCACCTGTCATGAATGCTGCTTTTCTAACCTGTCAGCAATAACTCTGGTGCATTCATGCTTCCACAAGCTGAGTAAAACTTGTTCACTGGTGATGACTGTTGGTAAAGTGCCAATCATTCCTTGCCAAATCCTGCTCAAGTCTCTGAGGTTGAAGACATAGTGGAACTTTGCTGGAGTTGGTAACATAATTGTCTAAAGAAAAAAACATTTTAATAGAGGCCACAAGAGTCATTTCAAACACACAGTATGTAGTTGCTTCAGTCCTGTATGAACCATAAGTAAATCTTAAAAACTATGTGCAAACAGCAATGGGTGGGTGTATGCGGCATACGTGTAGGATGTCCAGTTTTATTTTGTGGAGTGTGTTCTCTTTTGTTTTTGTCATTTGTTTGTGCTTTGTTTCATGCTTTGAAGGGATTGAATGTCTTTGGGGGGAGTTGGGTTGGGTGGGGAGGGGGTTTGGATGCA